>OY998255.1:25882115-26412115 GCA_963922045.1 Persicaria maculosa | reverse complement strand
CAAAGGGGACTACAATAAAACATTAGCACAACGAAGGGGAGTAGCTGCAAATAAGCATATTATATTTGAATAAGACATGAATATAAACGCAAAGGCAGGGGGAGGGGGGCAAAAACCAACCAGCAATACACAACAATATCTGAAACTATGAATCAAAATAGAAATAATATGAAAAAATGTAAGAAACCTCAAGGGGTGATGTAGTCTTTCCAAGTACAGGGTCGTTAACGGAAGGTTGAGCGTTGCCTTGATTAGTGGCTAGCGAACGAACAGCTTGAGCAGACATAGGATTGCCCTGAGTAGAGGGGATAGATTGACATTCTTGTATCAACCCACGCCCAAACCCACCACTTTCAATATCATCAGTCTCACGTTGACGCAGGAAAGCAGAAGTCAACCCCACAAATACAGGGAAAGACCGAGACGCCCTCCTAGAAGCAGCACTTGTAAATAACTTGACCCGATCGATATAAAGCAACTAAAAACAGACAGGACAGACAATGAAAACAATATCAAACATATGTGAAAAGAATTAAAACAATATGAAAAAAATTAAAAAAACAAAACACATAAACTGCACTCACAATCAAGAATAGAAGAGGTCCTCGGATGTGGCCATCTTTGTTCTTCTCCCACACTTTCATTGTATCAACCAAACTTTCTAATAAAAAGGCACATCAGTTCACATCTTTGAAATCACCCAAATCACATACTGATCTAACCAAATTCTGATTAGCAAGGCCATTCCCAGGACTGTCAACAAGCAAAGAGTGAAAAACCACAAGGAAATTGGTCACAAATTTATCCCCACAATCAACATCAGCTACTAACTTGTCAATGACAACAGAAGGGGTTATATGATCAACAGTCCCAAGAGATGTCCTCTAATCCTTCACATCATCAAAATTCTCTTTGCAAGTCTTCTTAGGCACCATTTTCTTTCCCAACGGCAATCCTAACGTAATGTGTACATCAATATCATTTATTTCAACTTTCCCACCATCATTCATAAGCAAACAACACTTGTTTGGGTCAAAATTGTAAAAAAGCCAGAATCCCAAAGATAGAGGCATGTACTCTATATTCAGATCAAATAAAAACCCAAATCCAATGCCCCTAATGCATTCTTTTTGCTTCTCATTCAATTTACTAAGAGCAGATACAAACATACGGATGTTGGATCTTGACTTCAATGTTGGGAACTGTTTCGCTCTAGTCTTCCTTGGCTTCTTGACAAACAAATCCCTACCACCATGATCAGCTTCAACAGTGGATGGATGAGATAGCACATCAGTATTCTGATCCCCCACCTCTGGCTCATCAAGATGAACACCATCCAGCCCAACAATTTCTTCCTCCACCTGAGTATCAGTGTCCTTCCCATTGCCTGCATCACCAGGCTCCACATCCTGAGATTGAACTTCATCACCATTACCCTCTTCAGTTACTCCACCAACATTAGTGCCCCTAACACACAAAAGTTTTGGTGTACAAGACCTTCTGGATAAAACCTCAGGGGATGCACACATAGGAGTACGCCCTTGAGAAGCCGATTCATTAACAGTACCATGGGACGACAAAACATTAGCAGCGACATTGGGAGAAGCAGAATCCTTCCGAGAACGCCGAATAAGAGGATGTGTGTCTTCAGAGTCAAGTGATTCTTCAATTTGGGAATCAAATAAATCTGGAGAATCCTTTGCTAAATCAATGACAGGAAGCTTTGAACAAGATTTTTTCAATCGTTTTCGAGTTGTACTTGGAACAATAATTGCATTGGACTGGGACCTCGTACGTGGATGTTTACCTTGGAAAAAAATAAAAGCAAGCTAAAAATTATAACATCAAACAAAAAAGACAACAAATAAAGTGCATTAAATATGAATAAAACCGAAAAACAACAAAACACTACAGCACAAAACACATTAAAGAACATAAATACAGAAAATGTACTCAATAAACAACAGAAGAAAAGAAGAAACTCAAAAATAAACAAACGACAGTAAGCACAAATCTCCAAAACACATCCAAGCCCTAAGAAAAAACGAAGAATAAAAAAAGACCAAAAACACAAACATCTAACCAACAATAATCGATGCTTAACATAAATAGAGAACATCTGTACTCCAGATTCAACAAATAACGTAAAAATCTCGTAATAGAAACAGAATCGCAACCTAAAGAACATAAACCCTAACATACACCTCTCTATCGAAGACGAACACGAAAAATAGGTCCAAAATCGAAGTAATGTAACAAACAATAACGAAGATTAGTTGAACCCTAACCTTCCGAAGTTGAATCCATGGCGAACAGAGCTCAAAGGCGATTTTCGGATCGAAAATCTCTCGAGAAAAGCAAAAGGTGAAAAGCGCAGAAAGAGAGAGATGAGTAGCTGAGTAAATGAACGAGCTGAACGTTGAGAAATTAAGTTAAACGGGTACCTTCTTAAATGATCGAGCAACCCATGTTATAAAAAAGCCCATTTTCACTTTAAGCAAAATTTTCACCTTAAGCCCCATTTTCACTTGAACCTTTACCTATATATATATATATATATATATATATATATATATATATATATATATATATATATATAGAGAGAGAGAGAGAGAGAGAGAGAGAGAGAGAGAGAGAGTATGGATCAAATGTTAACAAGCCTTACGGTGTTTTGTGTTAACAAATCTGGGCCATTGGATGGGAGAAAATAAATGGCCAAGATTATTTCAATATATTAATTTAATTGTAAATTAATTGGAAAATAAACCCACCCAACCCCACCCTAAGCGCGTGTATAAGAAACCCTAACCAAAGCCGTACGCATATGCCCGCTTCGACGTCTCCCGGTAGCACTCATCGTCTCCATCATCCTCGATGTGTTGCAGCCGTTGCCCCCGGTAGCACTCGTCGCCGTTTCGCCATCGCCTCTTCACCATCGTCGCTTAGCCATCGCCTCCATCGCCGCTTCTCCATCGCCATCGCCGCTTTGCCGCTGTTGGTTGATCGTCATCGCACCGAATCCTGGCGAGGGAGATGAGAGAGATGGTTACACCGACGGCGGTTTTCTAGGAAGATGGTTGCAGCAGCGGCGGTTTCCGACCAGCCTCGCCTCCATCATCCTACATGGCCACCACCACGTACTGCCCATATCTTACCAGGGTCACCCCCAACCGCCTCTATCCATTGAAGAGGTTTATAGATACTCTATCCTCTTGCTTTAGTCCAATTCCCCATCGAACACCATGAATGATAAATCTTCAGTGGTGAAGTTGAATTTGGTAATTAATATACTCCTCCTTCTTTATTTATTTCTTTTAATTGATTGCAACTTATAGAAAAGCATCTATAAACCTCCGAGATGTTTTGACAAGAGGTATTGTCGATCGACGCATGTCATCCCTAACCTCCGAGATGTTTTGACAAGGAGGTGAGGAGAGCTTTCGAATCTAATCGAATTGAATTGGGCAAGGAGGGGATACATTCAATTAGTATTGCTGATTATATTGTTAATCTCTATTGTGAATCTCAAATCTTGGTTGCAAATGAAAATTGTCTTCAAATTTATATTTTTCTAGTTTTGTTCTACTAATTTCACGTTCAGAGTTATTATTCGGCAAATTCAGAGTTTCTATTCGTTAATAATACGGAATTATTCATTTGTACGTGGTTAATTAGAGGTGGGAAATTAAGAATTAAGTTTAGATACTCTTTCAACCTATCGAATAATTACTATCAAACTAGCGAATAATTACTATCAACTTAGAGAATAATTACTATCAAGCCAGCGAAAAAACGGAATTTTTCCTATGTATGTTGTTAATTAAATGTGGCAAATCAAGAATTACCTTTACCTACTCTTTCAATCTAGCGAATTATTACTATCAACTTAGTGAATAATTATTATCAACCTAACGAATAATTACTATCAACCTAATCTAGCGAATAATTACTATCAATTTAGCGAATGATTACTATCTATCTAGCGAATAATTACTATCAATCTAGCGAATAATTACTATCAACCAAGCGAATAGTTGCAAAATCGAGCAACCCTTTTGCCAATATCTAAACGATAACTCTTCTTTACACACGAATAATAACTATAAATTAGCGAATATTTAATATCACCTTATCGAATAGTTCAAACAGTGCATCGCATAAAAAAACAACGTTACTCCAGCAAAAAACGTTACGCCAGGGAAAATAAATGCACAACACGCGCGTAATTCAACAGGTGGGAAGGAAAAAGGGGGTCCCATTGATTTTTAATTAAAGAAAAAAAGCAAAATTGTCAAAAAATCTCAGCCACCCATTTCATTCAATCAAAGGCCCGGATCTGTTAACACAAAACACCATAAGGGATGTTAACACAGGACCCAATATATATATATAGGGTGAGGTTAAAGTGAAAATGGGGCTTAAGATGAAAAAACCTCTTAAAGTGAAAATTAGTTAAAAAAGGAATACGCTGGTGCAGGTTTGCCATTAAAAAAACTGAGCCGCACTGAACCGGGGTAAAAAAACAGAAGCAAACCGGCCCCCCCAAAAAACGCTTGTTTTCTCTCTCTTTCTCCTCCCTATCCATGGAGACCCAGATCCCCTAGAGACTCCCGCATCTCCATCGGCGCCGCCGCATCTCCATCGCCGGAGCGACTCCCGCATCTCCATGCTCCCATGAGGATGATGCCACCCACCAGGTCGCCAGCAGCGAGCATCCCTCCCGACCTCACCTCTGCCAAAGCCGAATCCCGGAGCCCCAACCTCCCATCCCCCGCCAGCAGCGAGCATCCCTCCCGATCTCACCTCCACTGGAGCCGAATCCCGGAGCCCCACCCTCCGATCTCAAGACTGGCCTCTCTCCCCAGCTGTAGCAAGCTCCGCTCTCCATTCAATCTAGTGCCTCCCTCTCCATTCAATCTGCTGCCATTACTTTCGATGTCCATCTCCGAAAGATTTCCAAGCTGCTACTTCTCCATTGACCTCCTATTCAAGAACGAGGCTGTCTCATCTTCCTCATGTAAGTTCCACCCTTTCTCTCTCTGCAATTTATGTGTGCAACGTACCAAATGCACACCAACTGTTTGTCAATTTGCTTCATATAAATTAGATGTTGCTTTGTTTCATTGAAAAATAAGCAATGACATAACTTTCCCTATGTTGTCGGTGTAGTCCGTCAATAGCTTAAATGGAGCCATAGGCCACTGGCACCAGATGTCATAGTTAATCAATCCCTTTGAATCTATTAGGATTGCAACATGAACTTATTCGGCTTCTACTGCTAGCACCTTATCACCATCCACTTTTTATTGGTTTATCTATGCCCTAACTGCACATCAAGTTCAATTTCATGTTTCATAAGTGGTAATTGGCACATATGCTTCAGTTGAACTGAATTGCGAAGTGTTTTTGGGCTTTTGTTGTTATGGTCATTCCATTTTGCCATTTGCAATTTTGCAAGAACAAGTGTTGTGTATTCATCTAAGACGTTTGGCGATTAATAACAGCTATGTTATAGTTGAATCTTTTTCACTCATGTGCTAATTTAAGCTTATGTGTATACTTTTGCCTAAGATACTTTAATTATGCTTCATCATAGCATTGACATGATATAGTTACATGCTCAACAATATACTGTACCTTTTTTTCGCCATTGTGACAGAATGTGAATCTGTCATATAAATGACAAATATTGTGAATTTGTAGAGGACAATGATAATGTCTCCTTGCACAGACAGATACTGGTTGATATCACTATATCAGTACGTACGACTGTGAGTATGTTCATGAATAGCAAATCATCTGTCATGTGACTCCTTTCACTCTCTCTTTATGAAGGCATGATAACGGCAATACAAGTTACATTCCATTGTGTACCTCGTGATACATAGAGTTACATTAATTTTGCTTATGCAGTAAAAAAAATTTATAACTCCCCGAGTAGAAATGTGTCGAATATTTCATTTTCACTTGCAACTCAATGGATATTGTGATCTATAATCAGGTTCTGAGCTTCTTTCTCACATGTATATTGTGTACCTCCTTATACATAGCGTTGCAACTCAATGGATATTGCTACTCAATGGATATTGTGATTGTTATATAGATCTGATTGATTTCTGTCGTAACTTTGAGATTGGAAAAATGATTTAAGTATGCTTTGAGGCACGAAGATTGAAGCTTTGACTCCTTTCTCTCATGTATATTGTACATCACATCCTTTTTTTATAAACTGAATCAATGTTTCTGTTTCTTTCCTGTTCGTTAATATCGTACTACATAACATTGTGTTTCTGAAAGCCTTGAACAACAGTTTCTTCAAAAAATTCTATGACTGGGTATGAAATGGATATTTTTATTGCATAGTTGTTACCATGTCATTCCTGTTTACTAAACTTTGTTTATTATTCAGGAGAACCTCCAGGAATTGAAAATCTCAATATCCAGGATGAAGCCTGAGGTGTGTCTTGATTGTATCTGTTTTGACTCCATTTTACTCACTGCTTACATGTTTTCCCCCAAATCGCCTCTTTTGATGCAGCTGTTGAGCATTCAAAACAAATCAGGTTTCTGAAACAGAATTGCTGAATACTGCAGTTAGAAGTTTTGAACATATTAGCTGGTGGAGAGGGCGAACTTAGTGTTCTGGGCTCGTGGTGAAAATGCAAAATCAGCAGTATGAGCCAAGCTTGTGGCTTCTGCTCTGAGATCCTGGAAGGCATCTTAATGTGAGGTTTGAAGAATTGTGTTGAAGGTAGTTTGTAGGCAGATTAAGAAGAAGACTTAGAAGAACAAGCATCTGTCGGTACATGGTAGAGTACCGATGTACGAGGTTTGATGAGGAATGATCTGGGTCTATCATGTGTTCCCAGCCAACGCCGGTGAGAACATATAATATTATGTGGTGCAATTTTACCTTGAAAAAGTGCAAATATAAAACTGAAAGGTGCAATTTGCACACAACGCCGGTGAGAACATATAATATTTGTACATATTTTGGGTTAGCTGGTTACTTGTGTTAAGATCCATAAGCTCAATGAGGAATGAGCGCCTGAACGATTGTCGTTTAGGAGGTTGGTGGTTCGACTCCACCTGGATCTAACTATTATTTCAATGTTCAAAGTTTGAATGTTCAAAGTTTATTTATGCACTTTATAATCATATTCATGCATTTTATAACCTTATTTGTGCACTTAAAATATTATAAGATGATTAAGGCCACTAAAATTATACGAAGTTATCGGTTTGTATTTGGAATGACTTGTTTAATGAGTATTGTACACTAACTGGGAGAGTTTTTTTTTTTGTATTCATAGAGATCCCTATTTATGCACTTATATTTGATTTTTGTAGAGCATTGTGCTTGCTGATTTTTTTGGGTGCCTACTGAATTTTCAGAACAAGAGGAGCTGAGTTTTTGTTGTCACATTATGCGTTTGTTGGGGTTGTTGGGTTCATTTGGCTGCGATCATTAGTGGATGAAGCTGCATAAGTTTTTGCAGCCTTAATTTCAACATTTTGCATTGATTCTTGTCACCGTTTGCTGCTTTCTGGCTGCTGTAACCGGTGATTTGAGGAGATATTTTTCTGTTGTTAATATTATGTTTTTTTAAATTCTTTTCAGCCATGGAAACTCGAAGATTGGGGTTGTTTGGTGGTGACGTCTTTAGGGGCCTTAAAATCAGCTTTTGGAGCTATTTTTATGTGAATATGCAATTATAGATAAAGTGGGTTTTTATGCAAATATGCACTTTGAATTATTAAATGTGCACTTTGCAATCTTATTTACGCACTTTAAAATTGTATTTCCGCACTTTAACTATATGTGTATTACATATGGTGTGGGTTCATGCACTTCATCATTTTATTCTTACACTTTATAATTTCAACTGTGCACTTCATAATCTTATTCACGCACTTTGTCATTTTTATTCTTGCACCTCATCATTTTATTTATGGACTTTATAATCTTAATTGTGCACTTCATAATCTTATTCATGCACTTCATGATCTTATTCCCTTAAATTTGAACATATTAGTTTTTATTTTAGCTTGAATTAGTTTATATTATTCATGCACTTCATGATTTTATTCTTAGACTTCATTTTATTTTTACACTTTATAATCTTAATTGTGCACTTCATAACCTTATTCATGCACTTCATCTTATTATTCATACACTATATCATTTTATTCTTGCACTTTATCATCTCATTTATGCACTTTATAATCTTAATTGTGCACTTCATAATCTTATCAATGCACTTCATATTATTATTCATACACTTCATCATTTTATTCTTGCACTTTATCACCTTATTCATGCACATCATCTTATTATTCATACACTATATCATTTTATTCTTGCACTTTATCATCTTATTTATGCACTTTATAATCTTAATTGTGCACTTCATAATCTTATCAATGCACTTCATATTATTATGGGAAAACTAATTAAAATACCCCCACCTTTGGGGGTATGGTAAAAAAATATCCTCAACTTTCAAATGTAATTAAAATATCCCGACCTTTGAGGGTAGTGGTAACATATTATCACGAGTTTTCTCATGGGTCAAAAATGGTGAAAATGCAGCTTACAGTGATTTTGTTTTTGACAAGGCATCCTGCGTGTAAGCCTTTTTACAAATTAGTACTAAAATCGGGATTTCTTAAACGGTCTCCTTAGGGAAAAAATGCACCGACAACAAAATTAAACCCGAAAATATGAAATTGATTCAACCAAGCAACTAATCCGGTCAAAATTACCTCAAATTAACACAACACAACTATTCGTAACACCAAACGGAAAACTACAAAACTAAACCGAGAACAACGGCAGCAACAAAGAGGGAAAAAAACTTATTCAGCTAAGTCCGTGAACGAATCAAAGAGGAAGAAGATGTGAGAGAGACATCTCAAGATAGCCGACCACGAGGGAGGGAGACTGTCATTGAAGAGGAACTATGAGCTGCGTGGAAGACCGAAAGACAGCTCAAGAGGCGATCACGAAAGAAGATAGGAGAGAGGAAAATACGTGGTGTATGAACCCGGTCCAACTCTTTATTTTTTTCCTAAGGAAACCATTCAAAAAACCCTTGTAAAAAATCAACGTAGGATGTCTTGTCAGCATTTTTGGCCAGTGAGAAAAATCGTGGTAATATATTACCACTAGTATCAAAGGTCGGGATATTTTTATTACTTTTGAAAGTTGAGGATATATTTTTACCATACCCCCAAAGGTGGGGGTATTTTAATTAGTTTTCCCTATTATTATTCATACACTTCATCATTTTATTCTTGCACTTTATCACCTTATTTATGCACTTTATCAAACTAAAATTGCACATTATATTAGATAGGAATTTTGCCCTGCCTAGGTTCCAAGGATGAACCACAGGTTCTCGAAAGCACCTTTGATTTCGCACCTTGCAATGCAATAGGCTAAAGAATGGTAAATTATATGAAAGCTAAAATCTTGCCACTGAAGTGGAAAAAAAATACATAAATGCATGATGGCAATGTAGGCCAAAGAGTTAGATGTATTATGAACTATCTACAACTATATATGTCAATTCCCCATCTATAATTTTTATTGACATAATAATTGTTGTGTGGTAGCACCTGAGAAACAGGTTGCTCCCCATAAAACATGCAAAGGAGTGCCCCTCCAAACTGACATAGACTACCAGTGTGCTCCTGCGTGGTTGTCCAACGCTGTTCAGCACAAGGCTTCCTTGCCCCACCGTACCCCAACTAGTTCACTCTCAGCCTAGCTTAATTGTTTAGTAAACTAGCTTGCACCCAAGAACAGATATATATTATATGGAACTACATTACATATAAACAAATTATCAGATAAATTTATCAGATATTTCCAACTTGAATTTTACTTGAACATGAGGCTTATCATCTCTGCTCACAACCTTATATGGCAAAGTCTTAATGTAGCTTTGAACATGTGGATCATCAAACCTATCATTGGCAGAACAATCAAAGATGCTTGCTCTTTTAATTGGAGTACATTCAGTTTATGAATCAATCAGGGTATTAGGAGTTACCTATTTCCAAGAAGAGAAATGATCCCACACACTGTTCGTTCAGAATTAGCAGGAACTTGATCCTTAGCAGATACCCCAAATTAGAACACTAGAATCGGTAAATGCAACGAGGATGGGGTAGTCCTACTACCATGCTCATTCAAAACCACTACGAATATGTCAGAGTTTGATGGTTCAGAACACTGTTGTTCCCATCGGGGGCAGAAAATCTTTGCATGACATGGATGCCTGAACACTGCAACACTAGAATGGGTCATCCCCTGGTCCCCAGATGGATATCAACCAATTCATTCGATTACAATGACAATCCAATATTCAAAACGCCTATTAGAACTCAAAATTTAGAACAATCATCACCTTAGAAAGGCCAAATCCCCAAATCTCTATCCCTAAATCCCTAAAAATTCAGAAATTTCTAAATCAGAATAAAAAAACAAAACAGAAAGATCGAGTAAGAGATACCAACCTTTGAGCCCTAATTAGTGCGAGAAGATAAAATCGCCTAATGATTGATCAAAGAGAGACCCGAAAGAACCAGTGAAGGCAGCCCAACATCTTAACATCTCAACTTTAGCGAGGGCAAAACTTTGCATCGTCTCTCCCTCTCTGGCGATGGCTCCCTCCCACTTCGACAATCTTCAGTGATGTTCCGACCTCCAGCAATCCCTATGTCGCATGTTCTCTCTCTTTCCCTCGGCGGAATATCTCGGAAGCCATCCTTTGCAAATGCTTTTGATGCCTCAAACCCTCGGCCACCGTCTTCGTCCACTCCTTCCTTCTCCGACATCGTCCTTAGGTGCTGGTCGAATTCCGATAAGGTTGAAACCTTGATGACAACAAAGCTTGTGATGCTCATCCATGGAGATCTCAATCAGAGTTTGAAGAATACAATCCGGAATTGCTTTGCCAGGGCGAGAACGAGATAGAAAAAAAAAGAAAGAAAAAAGATAGATCAAATTGAACAGAGCAGGCCATTAAACACACACCTGAGCAGATCCGCGGCCCATTTCTAAATTAGTACACGCTACTCCCAAAATTAGGAATTGGTGAATGGGCTGCAATTGGTGAATGGGCTGGCCTGTACGCGCTTTTGCTTAACTACCTCTCTCTCTCCTGCTCCTCTCAATCCATGGCGAAGATCATCGTTCCTCTTGGCATCCATGGCTACCTTCCCAAATTACCGACCCCATCTCTCGCCCCCGCCACATGCTTGCCCTGGTCGATTTCGCCTCGATCGGTAGGTTCATCCTCTCCGTTTGCACCCGTTCGTTCTGCACTTCCCAGGTTTGTTCGTTGCTTCTCTTTTAGCCCTCTTCGATCAATTATTGGTCGATTTCGTCTTCTTGATGTAATTAGGGCTCTGAAATTGGTACATATTGCTTCATGTTTATATTTCGATGGTGATTAATTATTAATTTCTAAATTTTAGGGATTTAGGATAGAAATTTCGCCTCTTAGAGCTTCCCACTGTGCACTTTCCCTTACCTCTCCCTCTCTCTGGTTCTCCTTTCTCACTTTTCGTATGCTCCATTTACAATTGTTCCCAATATGCTGATCTGGTCCCTCAATCTCCTCTCCCGCACTCTCCCTCTCCCTCATCACGTCTTTGATTCCGGTTCTTCCATCTACAATGGCGGCGGATGCGGCGATCGAGGTGGTAGAGGTTGGGGTGAGATCGATGTTAGTGGCGATCTGTCCAGTTCCGCTGTAGGCAAATCTGATTTGGCGGATTTGGGGCTGAGTCGGTTAAGAAAGTAAGGTTCTTTCTTATGCTCTTTATTTTGGGTTTCTAGGGTTTGGTGATTGGTCCTCGGGTGTGTTGATTTGGTGAAGAAAGTAGGCTTCTTTGTGTTTGTTGATGCAAAGTGATCAGCTTTTCTGCATGCTGATTTCAATTTCCCTGTGGGGTTAGAATGAAAGTTTCAATGTTTTGGAATTGCAATTTGATTGGTAATAGAAAAGGAAATTTGGCTTAGTTTGATGCATTGCCTTGCCCAAGCTTTTAATCTCTTGTATGGTAAAATAGCACCTTCCGTATCTGTCTGATTTTGATGTGTTTTTATGTCTTTTCTATTTCAGATGGATGCGGAATATGAAAATATCCTAGCAAACTTATCTGAATCCTCTTTGATTGACGAGACAAACAACCGGTCACCCACTAACCAATCTATCATGCCTCCGATATGCAGTTTGTGCCGAATGACACCAACTGATAGCTTTTCGAATGCCAATGCTGGTATTGTTGGTATTTGTGGTCACTGTAAATTCTTGTTGCTTGAAGATTTAGACATCCCAACAGACAACCTTCATCGAAGAAGGCTGCGTAGAGAACAAAGATCAGTAAATAGTAGTTATGAGTCAATTGAAGATTTTTTTTCTCATGAATTCCCAACAGAGGTAGTATTACAGAGTTGTTTAATTCTATATAGAAAATGTCTCGATTCTTCCTCATCCTATTGAATTTCAATGGAACTGTAACATGATTATCTATCTATATAAAAGTTTCGAACATCATAGGAGTCGATTTCTATCATTGCTTCTTTGAGTTACATCCATCTTCATTTCGTTTATGGTTTAAGGTTTAATTTTTCTCCATGTTCATTGCATTAGCATAATCCGGGACAAGTGGCTTCCCACGTGCGAAGCACGTGGGGAATGTAACTAGTTGCTTTTAAAAAGTTGTTGTCTTTTTCTTAGCTTAGTAGCTAGATAGGTTTGACTATGTGTTTGAATTGTGTGGTAGGATTTACGTGAGTGGCCATTGTGTGGAGATGTGGTAATTCCGTAATTGTGGTGGGCAATACGTGTTAGGCTTCTGTGGGTTTCACTTTTTACCCGTAAGACCCGTAATTTGGTCTTACGTTATTTTACTTCTGGCTTTTGCCACCCATCTATTTATTTACCTTTTCAGGGGAATATGATTTGTGTACATATATCAATTGAGTTTGGATTCTACTAGGTATTGAGTTCAGATTGCACAATTGGTATCTAAAATTGCACTAATATGTCTTATTTTTGCACATAATGTAGTTCAAATTGCACACTTGTGTTATCAAATTGCATTAATATATGCGCAATGTATTATTAAAAGTCTATTAGCTCAAAATGGTAGAGCAATGTGCCACGCACAAAGATGCGGGTTCAAATCCCGCATAGGCTATCTATGTTTATCGCTTACAAGTATTATGTTTCTCTTCATGAATAAGAGTGTAAGGTGCATTTGTGCAACTGTAAAGTGCAGTTATGCAACTGTGAAGTGCATTTGTGCAACTGTGAAGTGCATTTGTGCAAATGTTAAGTGCATTTGTGCAACTGTGAAGTGTATTTGTGCAACTGTGAAGTGTATTTGTGCAATTGTGAAGTGCATTTGTGCAACTATAAAGTGCAAATATAAAGAACATAAATTGCAAAAATAAAATTGTAATGTGCACATTTAGAATACAAGTGTGCAAAAGTAGGATACAATTGTGCAAATTTAAACTACAACTATGCAAAAGTAAGATACAATTGTGCAGATTTAGAATAAAATTGTGCACATTTAGAATACAAGTGTGCAAGAGTAAGATACAATTGTGCAGATTTAGAATACAATTGTGCAAAAGTAAGATCATAATGTGCATGAATAAGACAAAAGATGTGCTTTTGAAATCGATGTTTTAATTTTGGTTTTTTTTTTACTTTTGAGAGTCTGGGATCACCTCTCTCATAATTTAGGTTGATAGATGTGAGTTTGAAATCGATTTTTTTACGTATAACAATTTCAAATTAAAGTGCATACTTAAGGTTAAAAAGTGCATAATTAAGGTTAAAAAGTGAATAACTAAGATTATAATGTGCATGATTAACAATTTGGGATTGATGTGTTCTTGTTTATAATATAACCTATGTGGGATTCGAACCCACATCTTTGTGCATACGCACATCGCTCTACCAATTGAGCTAATAGGTCAAAAATATTCTATCAATAGTTGTAAAAATCAAGCTAATTTTCCCTTTTGCTAATGAAAATCACAGTCCTTGTGTGCACCCTACACCAACTCAGCACCTCCTCCCGGCAATGAACTCATCTGCAATCTTCTAGCATTTCCAGATGCAAGAAAGCAAACAGAAGAGTTTATTAATGCCAGATTTATAAAAGAAAAATAACAGCAGAAAAACTTTGAGTGCTCATCTGCAATCTTCTAACACTTGGTTTTTGTCCAGCCAATATTACATTGTGGAAGCCTTTGGAGGATCATGGTTCATTAGATTGGAACACAAATGGCATAAACAACAGAGAATAGTGAATAAAGCAATTGTAAGTTGTCAGCTTATATGTTTTTAGCAGCTCCTTACAACACATATTTTTCATTATCAGCTTCTAAGAAATCAGCACATTGCGGCAAACACAGATTTATGAGTTTAAAATCAGTTGCCAATTCAAAGTAAACCACTACAAATCCACAGAAGAACCACCAGTTTCACAGCAAATCCTGGTTCCATGATGTGGTTAGTATTAGCTGCTTTTGAAATCAAAGTAGAACTGTGTAGATGCAGTAATGGCTAGACAGACAGATGTGCCTTTTGCCATGTCTGAGCTCTGTGGGATCTTGGGTACTTCACAAAGTTAAATGCCTAAGAGCTGGAAATATGAACATGAATTTTATTGTCTATTTCACAAGTAATTCACAAGGGATTTGAGATTTTTAAACCAGATGCTAGATCTCAGATCACAACTTGTGTAAAAGCAATGGCATGGAGTATGGATGGACTATGGAACACAGAAAGAAAGGGGGGTTAGTATCCTACTCGGAAATTCACGATTTTTTATTCAACTTGATGTAGTTTTCCAGCCTATGAAGCAGAGGTATCAGAATTTTAAGATACATTTAACCCAGCAATGAATAGCAGAAGGGCCTGGACACTAAAATTACAACAAGCAAAAATCGACATTATGGGTGTAAAGGAAGAAAGCTACAGTGCTACTGATGATGATACGAAGAAATTAGACGTACATAAATGATTGGAGGAGCTCTCTACCAGTATCAGGAGCTGCCACTCCCAAAGCAGAATTCGACACCATTCCCACCAATTCCAGCGGTGAAACACTGGAATCCCTGGGATTCTAGATCTGCCATCACCTTCTTCACCACTGCACTCGACAGAGCTGTTTTTGCATGGTTAAGGAAAATTTCGGATGAATTTGGATGTTAGTCACTTAATTCAGTCTACAAAAGGTCAATCTCTGCACAAAACTCAACAATTTATGTTTCCTGCTAACCTGCCTTGATTCAGTTTAAACCTTTTTTCCCTGGGAAATTTATCAATTATTGACAGACGGGCAAATGAGAATGCAGTTATCATGTTCATGAAAACGTGAAAGGAAGAACAGAAAAGGGAAATAAGAAACTGAAGTAGGATACGAGTAGGCAGCAGTGTCAAAACACAGCCTCTCCCCCCCCCCCCCCCCCCCCCCCCAGCTCCTGTCAGCTTGGAAGTTAGCTTGTACTTCAATGTGGTTCTAAGAACAGCTTCTATCGAAGCGTGGCTGACACCCATGCACTGGAGCAACCCTTGGTTCATTTCCATCAGTTCTTTCAGCTTCTCTTCCTTGTCAGTCAAAGTAATCTCATCGGTGGCAGTTGGCTGGATAATCATGGCCAGGTCTTTGCTGATGGAATCAACAGCACTGAACACCGAAGCCATTGCATCTGGGTGCCTCGTTGTTCTCTCTGAGACCCCAGCAACTAATGCTTTGGTGTTCCTCCCAACTCTTGTATTAGTGATCATCATTTTCAGAGGCATGCTCGACTTTAGGCGTGTGAGTTCACCAGATCTGAACTTGATCATATTGCCTGATACAACACAAAGTTTAGTCTCCAACATGTTGGGAAGTACTTGAATTAGGAAGTTGAGAGCCACTAAGGCTTGAAAGGCAGCTGCAAGGGCTCACATATTACAAAATTGTGGTCTAGTGTTGGATTTGTGTTATAAGATTGTTATCATGACTGCAATAAACGCTAGGTATCTTACGAGATTCCTGCTCACATTATTATTATAGTTGAGATGCCGATATCACAAATAGGTTTTTCAGTTGTAGAAATTTCTTAATGCTAGTATGTTATGAGGTTCCTGCTCATATTATTGCTATAGTTGAGATGCTGATATCACAAATAGGTTTTTCAGTTTTAGAAATTTCTTAATTTCATCAAATTTCTTAATTTCTTAATTTCATCAAATTTACACATACATCTATGTCAACAGTAGAGTAAAGATCATGTGAATGATTTAGATGACCTCATCTGATCATTCAATCGGATGATCCTGGATGGCCTAGTACTGGAATATAATTTCACTGGCTCTTTTTTTTGTGTGTGTATGTGTGTGTTTGGTTTTGTTTTCTAATCTACCATACTGTAGCAGACTATAGTTTCAAAACAAAGCACCTGCATAATTTCTCATCATTATTGCAAAAAACAAAAGCAGCACCATAACTACCAAGAACTGAAATTACTGACAGCAAGTACCATAAATGATGCTTCTAAGATCACATACCATATGTGCTTACAGTGTTGTCTATGCCTGATGGCCTCCCATGGATTATCTTTTTACCTTCAAAAGCCCATTTATTGACCAAATCAAGCTCACTTTCATCAAATGACAACCACTCATTTTTGGTGCTATCTTGGCTTACACTTCTCGATAGTGCAAGCAGGGCTCCTGAGAGCGAGACACAATATGCAGCAGATGATCCAAGTCCTGCACCGAGCAGCAGCTCAGATGATACTGTCAGTGAAGCAGATCTACACCTGTGTGGGATAAAATTTTCAATCAGAAGGCAAGAAAAATCAGGCATGGATGATGCAAAAGACAAATTAGGCTTGTATATTAAAGGCTATCAACCTTTCCATAAAGAAACAAATCAACATCATGTAGAACTTCATTCGGCTTAATTGTATAAGCTCAAAAAATGGAAACGAACTTGTATTTACAAGATCATACAATCCAGGCCAAATAAATGTTAAATCCGGTAGAGATTTTGTGGTGGCGCATACCCATGGATGGAGGTGTATAGCCAGAGGAAGGCAGTGATCCCGGAAGCAAGTGCGAGTTTCGCCTCTGGAAGATTATGCTCTTCTACTAAGGATCCTAAGACCTTGAGGCATTCGGCTGGACAGGATCCTAAGACCTTGAGCAACGACGCCGTCACAACACCGCCGTGGAGGCGTTGACGTGGAGGGAGAGGCCGGTTTGGAGGATCTAGAAGACTTGTAGGCAGAGGGAGGCGGATAACCCGGTCGGCGATGAAATGGGGATGGACGAAGGCGAGAAGGAGGGAGGAGAGGGCGGAGATCCGGGAGGAGACGAAGTCAAGCGGCCTCGATGACGGAGGAGGAGGAAGGAGGCGACCTAGTGGCGGAGATCCGAGAGAGAGAGGAGCGGAAGAAACACCCTAACCCGGTTCATTTTTTTTTTTAAATCAGACCCGCGTGTCGGTTTTCCCTAAAACCCAAATTTTACACGTTAAGCATATTTTACACGTTCAGGACTTTTTACATTTTAAAGCTTTTATATATATATATATATATACACTCGTGTATATAAACTCTGCTAGTATTAAACTCTTATTAAATTCAAATCTATATCTATATATAAAAAGAGAGAAAGGCTATGTTGAATAGTAAATTTACGGTTTTACCCATAGGCTTTGTAGAATTTCCATTTCTTTCCTTTCTCTGCCTCTCAGCTTCCCAATTTCTTCTTCAGCAAAATCCCTGCCTCTCACTCTCGATCAGCTTCCTAATTTCTTCAGCAAAATTTCCTGTTCCTCTTAGACTTGTTTTTTCGCCATCTCTTCCTTGCATTAATACAGGTATGGCGGTTGTGCCTCTTCTATTGAGCATCGCCTGAGTCAGCAGTGACAAATTGCTGTCGGATCTACATCATGTAAGCCTACTGTTCTCTCCTCTTTGCCCTTGTGGTTTTATAATTTTATAATTGCCCTCATCTCCTTATTCCTCATGTGCTCCTTCTAATGGTGCAGATTACGGACGACATACTCATGGTGCTTTGAATTGGGAGAGGTAAGGATGCCTTCAAGGTGTTTGATGAATTGCCAAATTAAATGGACTTGGTTATATTGTTTCCTGGAGATTTTCAATTGGAATAAAATCACATACTCTTTATTAATAGTTTTCCACGTTTTATATTAAATTTGGAATTAGCCATCTCACTGAATTTTGATTAATATAATCTGTTTTGGTTTCCTCCTTTTGAGACTGGATTGATCTCAGAAAAAGGAAGTGTAATGCTGAAAGGATATGATGGGTTTCTGTTGGATGACGAGGTTACTCTGTTACATTTCTCCAAACCAGTTGAAGCCACTTTTGCTAAAATTGGCTACAAACATGGTTAGTTTTTTGGTTTACTTGAGTTTGTTATGGATTAGGGATTGTGACTGATATAGGCTGATTACTTTTCGTTACCAGGAAATTGAATAGTTCATCTAAAGAACTTGAGCAAACACCTGAATTTTTTTTTTAGTTAAACATAAAACCTACATGTTAGCTTAGAGTTTCTAATATCCATTTATATAGGCGGGTGCTCATAGAAATTCTAAGCTCCTTTTGAATTTTATTTTCACTGTCATAGGCCAACTAATTAGTATTAAGATCCCTGAATTCATTAACAGTGAGAAATTCTGAGCTCTCTAGACTTAAATCTCAGAAAATAATACCAAAGTTCACCTTAAATCAAAAAAAAAAGGTTCAATCCCATGAAAAATTTATCTTGATTGAACTCTGTAAAGAATTCTTAAGAATGCATGAATATTTGATACACAATTCACCACCATCTCTTTATACATGGTTTAGCCTAACCCAAATTTGCCCCTATTTCTAATTGAAATCCCCTCTAGAGAGAATAAATAAAATCACCTAATATTTTAATTCTTACATCTAACGCAGGGTTTATTCGTTTATCTCTCTTTTTATACTTCTTAAATCATTTGTCTCCTTTTCTCAATAGTACTTCTCTTTAATGGTTTAAATCATGAATTTAGATTTAGGCGATTTGCATTCTTTTCCTACTGCATTTGCGCACAAGGTGATTCAATCCTTTACTTTCTCTTGGGTTTTACTTTTACTCCATAATATTGATCTTCTATCATTTGCAATATAGAAAAATGCAATCAATTTGCACTTGGAATGGATAACTGGATACAATACTGCACATGGAAATAGAAATGGGCAAAAGGCATATTGTGATTTTGTCTTGGGGGCATTGCATAACAAAGACCGACTTTACTGCCAGTCATGTCTAGCAAAGCTACATTTAAATGTTGAAAGCAAATAACAACATCTCAAGTTGTGCCATTAATTCGATCTGAAAAGGACTTGCAAAGCAAATAATAGCATCGAGGCCATGACTATATCAAATAAAAATAACCACAAAATTTAGAGATTTTCCAAATGTTATTCCAATTTACATTGCTCTGTAAAAATAAAGGCCAAAATAAGCCGCTAGCGGATCTCAATCCGTAATTCAGCATGAATGAACATCACGTTCTATGTAGAATAGAACCATGTAAGTCAAACATATCCATGAGAACCAATGCTGTGATGACAGTAAATATTTTTGCTTGAAAAAATGCTCCACCAATCTATAAATATTTTATATTTATCATTGTTACTGAAAGAAAAGGAAAGAAACAAGTACTTTAGTATTTCCAGACTGCTTGAAGGGAAATTTAATTTCATTGAGATATCAACCCAACTAAAGATTATTGCATGAAGTAAAAGCTGATCATTAAATAGAAATGATAGTCAACACATAGCATTCAGAATACCTGCCACGTGGAACAACTATATAATCAAATCTCATTGAACCAGATAAAGGAAGTAGTTACTTCTCAATCTCCCTTATTGCCTCAATATAGCCCCGAAGATAAATAGCGAAGGCCGAAGGGATAATATGTATCAATCTGTATCTTCACTTGACACACCACTAATCAATATGGTTTCCGTGAAAGTAAAAATAAATAAACACTTGGATGAGGTTGCATGGTAGAAAATGTTTGCAGTATATATTCAATAAGTACTTGAGGAGAGACAGTATTAGATGTATGATGTATCTGACAAGTTGAATAAGAGCCCTGTCGTGGTCTTACAGCACACTAATAACTACACACCGAGTGTTCTAACAGGATTTTTTCAGGCTTTTAGAATGGACATTGGGTTAAATTTGTTATGGGAAAAGGCTATGGAGTTTTGGTGAGTTTTTCCCAAGTTTCTCCTTCTTAGAGTGATTTGATTTTTTGTAAATTTTCTAGCATATAGATTTTCTGCTCTTGTCATACCGCAATTCAAATACATGAATGTTGTCTGCACTACATATTAAATGAAGTAGTTTGCGTCTATATCTCCTTCTCTAGATTTCCATTAATATTGACTGAAACTGCTTCAGGTGATGGAGAATTTGGAACATGCTATGAAACGAGATGCACCAATAATTGCAAAATACTTGGGTGGGGCAGTCAAATGTGATGCTTATCACATGACTGATCCATGAGCGGAAGGACTCAAAGTTTCTTTATGCATACAAAGAAGCCTAGAAGATGCTGGTGAGTCCCTAGAAGAGGTATCTTAGCATTTGGTAAATCCATCCAGATATCTTCACAATATCTGAGAAAGAAAGAAAAGGGTCAGATTCCAAGGATTATTTTCCTTTCAGTTAGCGGTAGGGAGTAGTAGCTGAGAGCTGTTGGTGCATAGGGTTTTATTAATGCTTTGAGGCATGAAAGATCCTTAAGTGTGAATTTGTTTGTAACCCACCAGCAACAAGTAGCGGGGACAAATACCACTTGAAAGAAAGTGATCTTTCATGCCTCTAACCATTAAAACGCCATGTCCCAACAGGAGCCTCGATATATTTTTCTAATGTCTGACTTTGGATTGTTCTCTTGCATTTGGTTCAAAGGAGAACAGAAACAAACACAAATCATGAAACTAAATTGATGAAGTTACTTTTATCAAGAAACAAGTTTGTTTTCTATAATATTAGAGTTTCAGTTTCAATCTGTTGTGGAAAAACGTAAGCACAATATTCTGGCACTTTTCAGATGGAAGTTGGGATCGAGGATTGCCTACACATTGAGTTTGAATACAACAAAAGCAAGTAAGTTATATACTTGTATCCCTGTGTTTGAGGATGCATCATTTTGCAATGAATGCATAGATAGGGAGAAAAGGACATCAGTTTTGCTGGGTAACTTTTGTGAACATGGGCATGAATTGGCTACTAAGCTGAAGGCCTAATTTGTAACCGCTATCTGATAATAACAAACTTTTTATAGCTCAACTTAGCGAACTTACCATCTCTTGACACTTGCGTAGGCGAATCGATTCCAATTAGGTTGTTTCTCAGTCCATATGACTTGACACCAACACATCGCAGCATCAACAACAAATTCAGCGTCAAATACTTTCTAAACCTTGTCCTTGTCGACGAAGAAGACCGAAGGTATTTCAAGCAACAAGAGATCACCTTATACTGCGCTCCTGAGAACTCTCCCTAATCATTTCGACTTAAAATTGGTTGTATTTTTTCTTTCTTTGAACAACAATTGACATACAATACCCGCGTAAAGAGAGCATCCTCTTATGAACAGTAACAATATATTGCCCGTTTTACCCCTGTATTTTTTACAAATTATCAATATCACCATTAGAAAGGTTTCCCTCTTTCCGACTTTCTGCCGCTTTTTTTGACAAATTGCACCGGTTTGACCCAAGTCACAACTTCTGGGCATCTATCTTTTTTGGGCCATTAGGAACTGGGCTAACTTAAGCCCATGGAATCAATAATAGTAAAGCTGAAGCAAATTCGATGAAATCTTAAGGGTGTGTTTAGATTCCATTGTATTATGTTTATAATACAATTATAAACATAATACATTTATATGTTGTTTGGTTTATACACATTACAATACATTTTATTTTAAACACAATTTAATATAAATATATCGTAATCCGTACTAATCAAACACATCCTTTTTAATTTGCATTATAATCATAATGCAATTGGAATCCAAACACACCCTAAGTCTGCCGATGTCCATGTGACATAAAATCAGATAATCGCTCAGTTTATATTAAATATATTTCCATTTTTTGCACCAAAAAAAAATATATTTCCATTTTTAAAATAATTCTACTCAGACCATCCGCATCAATGCGGGTTTCTAGAGTTTCTTAATATCACTTTATCACTTTCTCTCTCCTTAACAACCCCAACTTACTTTTTCATCCACATCAATATGAGTTTCTAGGGTTTCTTAATTTACTTTTTACCAACTATTATCTATTATATATATTTAAACATACATAATAATAATATGTTATATATTATCTACATTTGTATTATATTTTGCATTAATTAATATAATACTCCATCCGTTCGACAAAACTTGACGTTTTACTATTCACGCACGTTACATTGTTTATGTATGTATTATATTTTGTTCAACATATATAATATTGGCCTCTATTAATAACTTAAAATAAATTATGAATTTTAATAAAATATTATTTTTTATTTTTTATATTTAATTAGCTAAAATGAATATAAAAGAGTACAAAAATTAATTTTTTTTAACCATTTTCGGACTAGCTATTGGGGCTCATGCAAAGAATAAATAAAAAAATGCAAAAACTAGCTAAATAGGTAAGTGGGCCCCATTTAATGGGTTTTTAAGAGAGTTTGTAAATTAGAAACTCTTCATTGGATTTTTAATTTCACCCCTCCTCTCTCTCCTCCTTTTCCTGACTTTTCTCTCTTAAAACCCCACTAACTACTACCGATGTGCATGCTCTCAGTTACCCTATACTAAAATTACTCTTACGGTTTTTGGCTTTATACGGCTCTAAATTACAATAAGGCTATTTACTATTTAGCCTAACCAAGCCCAAATTATGATTGGATTATTTTCACTGTTTGCCCTAAATTACAATTATTTAGCCCAAAATTCACAATAGGGGCAACTAACAAGCTTGAAATTCAATTGTCATTTACTAATACATCTTAGAGTGAGTTTTTCATTTATCTCACTTCCTTATTTTCATATGCTATTTTTGTACGTTATCAAACTATAGTTACTAATGTATGCATATAAAATATATTATAGGTATTCATTAGAAACAGTTAAAGCAAACTATGCTAATTAAATAATGAAGTGCTACATGAATAACGATTGTAACATTAATATAATAAAGGTAAATAAATAATCATGAAATTAATTTAGCTATTCATTAAAATTAATTAAAGCACACTAAGAGGTAATTGAATAACAAAGAAATACACGAATAAAAATTGTAACATTAATATAATAAAGAACTAAACCATCAATAAACTAATTTAGTTATTCATTAAAATTAGTTAAAGCGCGCTACGAGGTAATTGCATAATGAAGAGATATGTAAATAATAATTATTTAATTAATCTAATTATAAAGGTCAACAAACAATCAAGAAACTAATTTAAAGAAGGGGGAATTTATTATCAATATGGATTCTTAACTATTAGCAAGATGGTTTACACAAAATTTTACTTGAGTCCATTTTATTTTCACAAAATGTTACGTATTGGATAGGAACGAAAAAAACACTACCGTCTTGATGAATAATAACTCTTTGGGATCGTCAAATTATATATGTATGTTTTAATGTGTTAGACTTCCTTTTTTAGCTCTTAATATTATAATTATTATTCTCATATTTTCCTTTTTGCCCTAATTAAATATTTTAATTTCACTAAAATTGATGCAAGAGAACAAAAAAAAATACTCTTTTCATCTAAAATAATAAATGTTAAATTTTCAACATGTTTTCTAAGAATTATAAATAGAATATCAATTTTAATACCAATTTTGTTTTATATATTTTATAGAGTTTTAAACTTAAAAAAAGCATGTAAAAAAGTTAATCATTTATTATTTTTAAATAAAAAACCAATCTAATTAAACATCAAAAACATCCTACTCCCTGTGTTAAGCGAAACATGTGATCTTAGACTCTTAGAGGGTTAATTTTGTACAGAAAAACGTGTCATTATTGATATTTTGAACTAAAAATAAAAACATTATTTTAATTAGTAGATTGTATATAAAATGAGCAATAGATATTACTAATCAAAATGGGTAAAATACTAGGAGTGGGTGTCCGCACGCGTAGCGTGCGGCGCCAACTAGTACAAACATAAAAGTTTTACTCTACTACCATGTTTGTATTAGTATTTTAAATTTTAAATTTCTAAAAAATTTAAATTTATGATGAATTTATATACTAATATTTATACTAAAAACACTTTTTTACAAATAGTAACAATTTTTTTTATTTACATTAACTATACTTTTTAATCTTCTTTTGAATGTGTGTTAATACTTAGAAAATTAGTTTTTTTAACTTCTTATAAAGATTATTTATTGTTTTTTTAGTCTCTTTACTTTCTCATAAAGATTATTTATTTTCTTTTTAAAATCTTCAATATTTTTCATTTATTCCACCTCATTTATGACAGAAAAGCTTCTTTTACTAAAGAATATATATATATATATATATTAGGCGCAAGTCAGGATGATAAATGACTCATCCATGAAAATAAATAAGAAACAATCAATTAAGGGACTTGCTCGGTATAACTTTATCTCAATATTCATATAAATCCCTTTTTTCTCAATTTTTTTTAAGAGAATCTCAAAACCTTTAAATTCTCAAACCCTAAATCCCTGAATCCAAAATTAAAAAGAGAGTTTACTCAATGTGAGTAGTAGCACCGAAATCACGCATCACCATAGTCGACACAGACGATGAGGTTTTCATAATCGCAAGGGGTGGACATTCAATTAATTGAAATAATTGAAATATGATTTCAGTGTAGAAGAAGACATTTTAATTTAGAGGGTGATAGTTAGGGAAATGGTTGTTAATAGCAAAATAGCGAGGGGTGATATTTTTAATTATTTAATTCATTTTATTAAATGTCCACTCCTAATTCATTGTAGATCTTTATCTATTGGATTGATGATGTACGCACCTTCTGAATCAGCGAATGCCTCAACTATTACCCTATGAAGTAAGATATGTTCTTTTCTTTTCTTTCAATTTTTTCATATTTTTTTTTATCGGTTTTTCTATCCTATGTCCCAAAGGCATAGGATAAGCAACCCATATTGGGAAAGATTCCCTATATTTGGATGCATAGACCCTAGGAAAGCATTATTAAAAATGCGTAAATCATTTAAATTTAAAAGTTTTTCTATTTGTAACCTCTTATCCTATGCCTTTGGATAGAAAAATCATTTTTTTTATTTAACGATAAAAATTAATGCTACCTGCGTCCAAAAATACATGTCATTTTACTATTCATACACGTTTTTTTAGGAGCTAAAAACTATATAAAATATTAATTTTTCATTAATTTTTTAAATAATTATAAACTTATTGATAATAAGTTGGTAATTATTAAAAAAATTAATATAAAAGTTAATATTTTATATAGTTTGTATCTCCTATAAAAACGTGTTAAAAACAAAAAGACATATATTTTTTAACTGGGAGTAGTTTTCATTAGTCGATAACCTCGGAACCTCTACGTTATAAAAACAAAAAAAAAAAAAGAACGGAGGGACACGAGGTGAAAAATCAAAACTTCAAGACAGTATGCGAATTATGCTAAAATTTGGTAGCGAAATACATACCCGAAAATTTACAAATAAGACCATCCGCAACTATAAGGTTATCTCTTATCCATTTTTTTTCCTCTCTCCCTAACTATTTTCTATCATCTAATCGCAAGGATCTTCATGCATAAAATCGATAGATCAAATCATTGTTCATAGGAGATACCTCTTGATGCGTGAACCGGATCTGAACGGGGAGGATTCGGAAGAGAACTAAAGCCCCACGTGTTGCTCCTCTACTTGGTCCACAAGAGTCCGGTCTAGATCTCCTTTGCCTTCGACTGCTAGGACGAAGATCGAAAGGTGAACAATCAAATTGCTCTTGATTGATGCTTTCTTTAAGGTTTACCCCACGTGTTGCTCCTCTACTTGGTCCACAAGAGTCCGGTCTAGATCTGAAGTCGGAGCGCCACCTCGCACAGTCGCACCTTATGTCCAATTGATTCTGAAATCGAATTCGATTAATTGATTAATTGATTCCAGATCTGAATTCCAAATCTGGAATTCGATTAATTGATTCTGAGAGCGAGAATGCCGGAGCGACGGGAGGAGAGGCGTGAGCGTCGGCGACCGAGAGTGCTCGAGATGGAGATCGAGAGCGCCGGAGAGCGAGAATGTCGGAGCAAAGTCGAGCAACGGCCGAGCGAGGTTGAGCGAGCCGGAGGCGAGGCCGGAGGCGGAGCCGGAGGCCGGCGGCGGTGGCGGGGCGGCGGTGGCGGAGCCGGAGGCCGGCGGCATCGAGCGCGGACGCGGGGTTCCTCTTCGCAAAATTCTGAGGAAGAAGAAAGAATTTTGACTAAATTACAAAAATCACCCTACAAATATGAGAAATTAAAAAAATTATCTATATTTTATTATGTGATCCATAATCTATATTTTTAATTTTATTTTTGCACAACAAAATGTTATATTTGCACAACATACGATTATATTTGCACAATTTACGGTTTATATTTGCACGACAAAATGTTAAAAAAAATAAAAAATAAAACTAGACTTGCTTCAATTTATTCTAAATCGTTTACAATTTATTGAGAAAGTATGAAATTATATTGAGATAAAATAAGATCATGTTGAGAATAAATTCACAAGTCCCGATTGTCGTGCAACTCTTAAAACAAAGTCGTGCAATTCTTACAACAGAGCCGTGCAACTCTTAAACACAAGAGCCGTACAACTCTTAAAAACACAGTCGTGCAATCCTTACAACAGAGGCGTGCAACTCTTACAAGAGAGTCGTGCAACTCTTAAAACAAGAGTCGTGCAACTGTTACAACAGAGTCGTGCAAATATAAGAGGACATTGTGCAAATTTAATCATAAGTTGTGCAAATATGACCCTAGTCTAGTTTTTATTTATTTTATTTTTTTAACTTTTTATCGTGCAAATGTAAGAGTACTTTGTGCAAATATAACCATAAATTGTGCAAATTTGATCAAAGTAGAGTTTAGAGTTGCACTTTTTTTCGGTGTCAGCACTTTTTTTTCCCATGTCAGCACTTTTTTTAGAGTTACACAAGCATGGATAACAATTTCACAAAGAATCGAAGAAGCACATGACAAATGAATCATAAGCCAATCAAATGATGTCGAACAATTCCATCAAGCCTGGATAACAATTTCACAAATATGATCCATATCTAGTTTTAAGAGCCGTGCAACTCTTAAAACAGAGCCATGCAACTCTTAAAACAGAGCCGTGCAACTCTTACAAGAGAGCCGTGCAATTCTTACAACAGAGTCGTGCAACTCTTGAAACAGAGTCGTGCAACTCTTAAAACAGAGTCGTGCAACTCTTAAAGATAATGTTGAGCACATTTCCATCAATCCCCCATGTTGTGCAATTTTACTCTATTGATGAGCAAAAATAAGACCGTGTTGTGCAATAATCTATTAAATAAGTACTACCTCCGATCCAATAAGTACTACCTCGATTGTTGTGCAAAAATAACCTACCAAGTATCTAACAACGGATTTGTCGATGTTAACCCCACTAAAATCAACAGAAACGCCATCCTGCATCATCTTAAGCTTATCCAAGAACTCAGTCAACTCTTAAAACAAGAGTCTAGCAACTCTTACAACAGAGTCGTGCAACTCTTACAACAGAGTCGTGCAACTCTTAAAACAAGAGTCGAGCAACTCTTACAACAGAGTCGTGCAACTCTTACAACAGAGTCGTGCAACTCTTAAAACAAGAGCCGTGCACCTCCTACAACAGAGGCGTGCAACTCTTAACACAGAGTCGTGCAACTCTTAAAACAGAGTCATGCAACTCTTAAAACAGAGTCGTGCAACTCTTACAAGAGAGTCGTGCAACTCTTAAAACAAAGTCGTGCAATTCTTACAAGAGAGTCGTGCAACTCTTAAAACAAGAGTCTTGCAACTCTTACAACAGAGTCGTGCAACTCTTAAAACATAGTTGTGCAACTCTTACAAGAGAGTCGTGCAACTCTTAAAACAAAGTCGTGCAATTCTTACAAGAGAGTCGTGCAACTCTTAAAACAAGAGTCTTGCAACTCTTACAACAGAGTCGTGCAACTCTTAAAACATAGTCGTGCAACTCTTACAAGAGAGTCGTACAACTCTTAAAACAAAGTCGTGCAATTCTTACAAGAGAGTCGTGCAACTCTTAAAACAAGAGTCTTGCAACTCTTACAACAGAGTCGTGCAACTCTTAAAACATAGTCGTGCAACTCTTACAAGAGAGTCGTGCAACTCTTAAACAAATTTAATTTATAATTGCACAACTTTATTTTACAATTGCACAATTATCCAACTAGAAAAGATGTTGACACACACCAATAATATGTAAACAAAATATTATTGGTGACACAAGCCTTAATTTATGAAATTTGAGACATTAATCTTTCATGATCAATTTGATTCTTTATAACTCTGTCATTTAATTTATAATTGCACAACTTTATTTTACAATTGCACAATTATCCAACTAGAAAAGATGTTGACACACACCAATAATATGTAAACAAAATATTATTGGTGACACAAGCCTTAATTTATGAAATTTGAGACATTAATCTTTCATGATCAATTTGATTCTTTATAACTCTGTCATCACTAAAATTGCGAACATCGCTGACACTCGTTGTTTTCTCTAATTAACAAAATAGAAAAGATGCTGACACAACCTTAATTTCTGAAATTTGAGCTAGTAATCATTATGACTTCCGGCAATCACATCTATTGTCATGCCAGAAAAGGCACAAAAGGCTCCAATTTGATACACAAAACTGGGGATCCGGATAACAAGTAATCTGCTAAGCAAAAGCTAAAAAAACAGCTAGGCGAAAAGACTATTGAACCAAAATCTAAAATGGCAAAATCCTAAAGACAGCAATTGGCGCTGATCATGCTATCATAAAAAATAACTAGAAAGGGAGACAACTTTTGGCCGATCATGCCCTCAACTCCTTGACTTGCTCCTCAAATCCTTCTGCAGCAGGATCCGGAAGAAAATCTTGTGGTTGCCAACACATTTCCATAGGTGTAAGATGCACAAAGAGGTTTTGCTCAGCCCAACCCTTCAAGGATTTAAACATTTCAATCTTCTCAGGTGGCAGAGAATGTCTCTCTTGTGCATGGTCTTCTCGTGGAGGCATAAAGGGCTTTTTGTCATTTGGAACCTCCCTACAATAAGCAGATGATCAGATCTAACCAGAATAGGAACCCATGAATGTTAGCTAAGAAGGTCCCTGATCTGCCTTAAAAGTCTATAACACTAGAAAACCCTCAGTTAGATGAAACAACTCCCCTTGCTTGCATCCTTTCGTCTTGGGGCTCTGCTAGTGCTCAAGCAGAAGGATTTTGGAATAACCGGAGAGCTCCCCTTGCTTCTTCCTTTAGCAGGCGACTTCGAACCTCTGTCATTCACCCATGATGTAGATGTTAGGATAAGATTCAAGTTTCTTTTTAGTTTGGGACCATTCTATTTGAATAGGCAATCTGTCTATAATTTAGTCAAACAAGACACTAGATAACACTGCTGAAAACAACTGAGGGCCTGCTATAATGACTAAGTCACCTTCCTGTATGCCGCGATTAATGAGGGCTCGATTCACTCCAGATGCATCCAGTACATGCTGAAGCCTTCCCTCCGAATCAACATACCTTTTTTTTTTAACAAAAATAAAAAGATCGTCATGGTCGGATAAACATTCTATATTGGAAGGTAACATATGTAGCATCATTACTATTGTTAGATGAGACATGTCAGTGCACATCCACAAATCATAAGACAGTAAAGTGTCCACCCCAAGTTGCATAAAAAAGGAAGAAATTTGAATTAGAGAGAATGTTCATTCACTAACATCATAAATACTCCTTAAAATGGCTGTGGACACAAGTATGTCCAAACAATTATGTGATGGATCTATGCTCAGTTGCTCACAACGGGGTTTAAGCAAAAACAACTTGATTAATGGCACAAGGGGGTAACACTTGTACTAACTCTAAGCTTGAGTTGTGCAACTCTAAGCTCGAGTTGTGCAACTCTAAGCTCGAGTTGTGCAACTCTAAGCTCGAGTTGTGCAACTCTAAGCTTGAGTTGTGCAAAGCCTAAATGAAGAGCCTTACTAATCATGCATCAACATCACAAATCACCCATGACAGCTTGCAACCATGACAGGAAAGTCGAAGAGGAGTGCCATACTATGCACATGAAAGCATTGAACGTGAACGAAAAGGCTAGCAGCTCAAGGCCATTGAGATTTATGCCATTGTTTTTGTTCACTAGTAACTAATACACATCATATTTGCACACTAAAGCATTAACAACGTGCTTCATCAAGAATGGAAAAAGACAAAGAGTGCATGTACATTACTAGGTTCAAGTACTTCACTAGAAATGTATTCCGATAACTTACTTGCTGAACCAAAAGCCTAATCCTAGCGAGCAGTGTCAGAATTGTAAGGGGAAAGCGCCATGAAAAACGAATGAGCCAGCAATTTAGATATCTCTCTGAAAAGATTAAGGCCAACCAACAGTGATAATATGATACTGATACAATACATATAACTAAAAATACATATGACTAGGCTCGAGTTGTGCAACCCTACATTCATGTATAATAGGAACTCAATAACACATAAGTAAACGGCAGATAACTAGATACAAGTCACCACAAGTCACTATATTCAACATCACAAATCCAACAGTAAACTCATTCATCTATAATTGACCAACTTATCCATAAATTGCATTTCCTGTTTTCAAAAAAGACCGAACAGTTTATCCATAAATTGCATTTCACCTTCACCAAAAGTATGAGTATGTAGTCATATTGGTCAAAAACAGAAGTAGACGTCATATTCTAGTGCAATGAAATCAAAAGAATGGGCGCTCACCGTAGCCTGCAGTTTGCACATCAAAACCTTCATCTTGTCAATGGAAAAAACAGATGTCAATAACCAAAAGAATTGAAAAAAGAATCAGACAAATAGAGCAGAAGAGACAGAGGATAGAAATATTTAATTGCCTTGAGATCTCTGATCAGGGGTAAACTCCCAGTGATGGAGTAAGGTTTGACATGTCCAACAATTTCTTCTATAGCTTTGCATAATACATGAAAACCACGAGAATTGAGATCACAAGCAACACTATCTGTATCAAGAAATGTACCAAAGTAAGAAGAAGAAGAATGAAATATCAAATATGCATAATTCAAACAAGTGAAATCGAAATTTTCACTATTTATATTGATTTTTCTGGTCTATCACAACCTTTTGAACTGTATATGAATCTACTTATCTACCTAGCAACTCAATTGCAGAAACAAAATCAATTTCATCCTAAGAGACAGCTTGACTAGATCTGAGCACTTCTTCAACACCGATCCAACGATCCCGACTTGAGCTCTAGGTGGAACCCTAAGTCGGAGCTCCTCCGATGCCCTCCAGGAGGGAAGCATTCTATCAATCGATCGATTGATTGATAGATTTCTAAACACTAGGAAGCTCACCAGTTCGAGTTGATTGATAAAGAAATCGGCGAGAGGAGGAAGAATTGCAGCGAGAGGAGGAAGAAGAGCGAGAGGAGGAAGAAGAGCCGCTCCCTCGACGTCATTGCTCGCTCACCTTCCACCGGGAGGCGCGGATCTGATTTTTGACCGGGGATTGCTCCAGGTCTCGGCGCGGATTGCTCCAGGTCTCGGCGCTCTCGCTCCAGATCTCGGACGACCACATCCGACGCTCGCTCCGGCCTCCGCCGCTCGTTCGCTCCGCCGGATCGAGAGCTCCATCGGCCATCGCCTTCAATGGGGAGCGGAGAGAGATTGAAGAGAGGATGAGATTGGGGCCATCGATCAGAAAAAAAAATAAAAAAAATTGAGAATTAGTTTATATAGGGGCTATTTCGCAAATTTGTTCAAACCCGCGTCTATTCCGCAAATACGTCCAATTAATGTGCCTATTTCGCAAATTTTTTCTAAAATAAATAAATCATCATACTTTACACATGGTCCAAGGCACTTTTTACCCCTCCACACCAAGGTAACTCCTTTCCTCTCTTCACCTGATTTTGCCTACAACCATGAGGTTATTTTTTAACAACTTAAGGTGAGCAAAACCCTTGGCTCATGCTCCAAGAACGTGGGGGAGAAAACTGAGAAATACGGAACGCAAAATAGCGCTACGTCCTGCGGCAAAGCTCAGACGGCGCCGAATCTTTCCGGGAGAGGGTGATAGGGAGATGGCAACGATGAGGATAAGACGTCATCAGATATCGAGCACGGTGGCTCTGTTAATCGTATTTCTCTTTACAGTTGCAGTCAAGGAATCGGCGGCATCCAATTCCCCTTCTGCTTTCGTTCAAAACGTCGTCTTCTCCAACCGCATCGCCGTCTTCTCTAAATCCTACTGCCCGTAACTTTCCTCTCTTCCTTATCTTCATATCTTATTCCTAATTCATTCGATCCGTAATTTTCTACTTTCATGGGTAAGGAGCATTTCATTTCAGTTGCTTGATCACCTGCCAAAATAATGGAATTCTGGGTTTAAAATTCAATGTCTTTTGAGTGATACGGCTCCTTTTTCCATCTATTGATAATAATATATCGAGGATTGAATTGAATTTGTTCTACTGCTTGTGTTCAAGTGGGATTAGGGAGCTGTTATCTCATATGGAGCCATGTTAGGGTTTTATGTCAAAATTAAACTGCTGAATTTCTGAATTCCAAGAACCAGTTCAAATTGGAATTTGATCATTTCCACTACCTTTTTTTTTAACTGGTGATTTCCACTACTTGTTACTTTGCATTCTTGTTGCAAATTTACTGTAGTCAAATGTGCCGGTGGATTGACAAATTGTTGGAGTTAAGGCCTCAAATATATCATTGCAGTTGCATTGTTGTTTCAATGCTGCTGGATTTGGAGCTTTACATTGATTCAAACGATTGATTGCTGCCCCTTTCTTCTATGTGTTTAGATATTCCTTGCGTGCCAAACGAATATTCAGGGAGGTGCATGAACAGCCATTTGTTGTGGAGCTTGACCTTCGAGGTAACTGCAAATCTGGATTGTCCATATAGTTCACTTTGTTACAAGATGTAGTTCTAAATTAAAATCCAGCTGCAATAGATGAACGTAATTTTATTTTGGATGTGTTTAGATGATGGGGGTGAAATTCAGGATGTTCTGCTTGATCTTTATGGTTGGCGCACAGTCCCTCAAGTATTTGTCAACGGAAAACATATAGGAGGCTCTGATGGTAAGCCACTAAGTAATGAAGGCAGATTGCATACTTCCTTCCTTAACGTTGCTAAATTCCGGTAATGGCCACCTAATCTTTTGCGATGCAGATCTCCATAGTGCATATCTCAATGGACAGTTGCAGAAGTTACTTGGTAAGGCTGACTCATGACAATGAACAGACGGCTAAGTGGATCACTGATCAGACACTTTAGGGAACTGGAAGTCAACTTTATATGTTTTACATGTCAGATCATTGCACAACAAGTTTCATTAACAATTTCTTTCTGGTTGTACGATAATACATGATCTATGAAACATTCAAGGGTTACAACTGCCTCTTTTCTTCAATCGATGTACTACTTTTTGTTCTTGAATGCAGCTGCAGTTGTATTGTACAATAATCGCATCTTATTTGCCATGCAAAGTTTATTATAGGTTAATCAAACCTTTTCTTCTGGAAAGTATGTCATTTTATAGGTGCCTGTGCAGCTGTCTATCTTCATTGTGTAAGTGAGGCTGGGAGAAGTGTTTAAGAAGCATTTACCTCTTTTCTTTATGTTATGTGCGATCCGTTGCCAACTTGGATCAGGTTCAAGGATTCATCTTTGCTGTGTAGTTAAGTGCATGCCAATAACTGTTCCGCTTCAAGATACAGAAGATCATCCATGGTTTATTTATAACCTTTACTTCCTTAGGCTTCTCAAGGCACATTATTTTCTGAAACTGTCACTGTATTTTGGTGTTTATCTTAGACCTTTCAATACATTGAAATATGCTTCAAAAGTATAGTTCATGCCTTCATGGGGTTAAAAGCTTGAACCTTTTCTTGATCATGGTGTTTTTCACACTTCAATTCCAATTATGTTTTTACACCTAAGTTTTGAAGCTTTCAAATAGACAAAGTAAAGCTCTGGGCAACCCCTCAACACGCAATTAATCCTGGCAGGTGGAAATACCAATGTTTGTAGGTGTTTTGTTCCCGCTGTGCTTCTTTACTGTCATCAAACTACACGCACAATTTTGATTGACACTTGTCTTCTGTTGAACCGAGTCAATTGACATTACGTTTAAGTTACTCCTATTCCAGAGTGAGGTATTGCTGAACTGTCAATGCAGTTGTAACACAGCTGGGCCAGCTACTTCTTTTATGCGGAAATCAGGCAGCTTGAGCAAATGTTTCTGGTCGCCAATCAGATTTGGTGGCACTGAGGATCCCTTCCTGGTCCTTTGAGAAGGTTAAATGAACCTCCCAGTGCAATGATTTTAGCTGATTCTCAACTTCACCAATGACGCTGGACTCATCACGAACAATCAATTTACCTCCAGGTCTGACTATTCTGTCTACTTCTGCCATTACGGGTGCAATTTTGCACCTAGGAAATGCAGCCACATCAGGTATGCCATTTTTTCAGTACATTACAGTTAGGGTCCATAAGGAAGGAGAACTACATTCTTGCTTGTGTAAATGATCATATTAAAATTGGGATTTTTACCTTGTTTTCAGCTGTGAGAAGAGATGATCAGCATGCAAGAGATCATAGGACCGCGGGTATGTGCTGAAAGATTCACACCAGTCATGGTAGATTCCGAAGAGACCTCTTTCATAGATGATGGGCAGTGTGTCTGGAGCGTTTACACTCACAACATTCATAACCCAGACTTTGAGGTCTTTAAGAGCAGCTGCAAATCTGTAAGAAGCAAGTCTGTAATTACACAAAACTATATCTTTTCTCTAATTTATACACTACAGTTCAAATTGCAATGGAGGGTTAAATATGAAGCTACTAGAGAATATCAAATGTACCCGCCATAAACAGCTCTCATATCCATAACATTTCTCACGTCTGACCAGCTGATACCAAGGGATGTTAGATAAGATTTGTTCACCACAAACTTCCAGTGTTCATAATCTGTTGTAAAGTCATCTGGAGCAGGCTTCCCATAGATTCCCATTTGTGAGTTATTTAGCCAGTATGGAGTTGTCCTCAGTCTCTTTGGCCATCTTGGTGGCCATTTGCTTCCTCTATCAGACTCCTCAACCGGCACCCGGTGCATGCATTTCTGAATCGGTACGTGCCTGGGAAACATTGCTCATTATATAAGGTTGTTTAGTTCACTTTACCTCTTATACTATTCAATTTCAATCGTGAGTTGTAAAAAGTCACTCAAAATCAGGTGGATGTACATAAAATGCACCTTGAAGGGAAGCTTTTTTTTTTTTTAAAAAAAAAAAAAACTCTTGAAATCAACTTGTTAACTTATTCATGCTTCTCTGTTCATAACGACAATATATGGAGGCTAAACACCCAACACCGATGTTCAAATTAATACATAAGACGAAACTATTGAAAGAACTAGCTAAAAAATGGCATAAAAAAGACATGGTAATGTAAACAATCAATTATGCAAACATTCACAAGAGGGAAAGGAAGATAAAGTATAATACCAGGCAGCATTTGGGTCATCATCAATCTTACACATAGGAGGATTTTCTTGCTCTCGTTGGTCATAGCAGTCATTTCTTGTTGGCTTTCTGAATATGGCAGCTGCAACTTTATTTATTTTGTTGTTCTGGATTGTCTCCAGTTTCCAACACAAAGATGCTGTGAGCTTGGTCATTGCTGAGGAACAAGACTTACACTTTTAGTCAATCATGTCCAAGTGTCAAACATACTAGTTCTGCATCTAAAGCCATAGCAACAAACTGAAATGACCTAAAGCTATATGTATGTGGAAGGCAAGTGGGTTCTGAGTAGATGAACTGGTCACTCATAAACATCAATTTTGTTTGCTGATTTAATAATGAAGGGTCACTTCTTACTGTATAGATACATGAACCATAGTTTCAAGTTCATTCTCATTGGTTCATTTCCAAAACACCAAGCAAGATACATGGTAACTTATGTTGGAAAAACTGTCATTTACCATTCCAGATCTCGATGTCTTCTGGAAGCTTTTGGTACACTGGCGTAGCTGACCAGACAAACCAACCCCCAGGACGCAATACCCTGTTCAATTCCAGAAGGAGTCTCCCTCCTATTTCCAAAAGTTCACAAGAAAGGTACAGAAATGATACACCTTAGAATTCTCAGCTTAAGCTTCAAAATAAAAACAAAATTGATTGTACTAGTAGGCGTAAAATTTTAACCTTCTGCATGCCAGGGAACCCTACAACGTGCACAGTGGACAACGTCGAAGACTCTGCTGGGAAATGGGAGTCTTTGGGAACCCATTACTGCAGAGATTGCAGGAATGCCTCTTTCAAGAGCAAACTGAACCTGAGCTTCATGTTCGTCGTTAGGAGCAAAAGACATGGTCAGCACATCCTTCTCAAATAGATAGCCCCCAAAGCTAGCAACTCCACATCCTACATCCAATACCACTCTGGTATGTCTCCCCCATGCTATATCAGGAACTGACTGCAGAACAAAGAGGCATTGAGATGCACTTGAACCTCTGTTTTCTTGTTTGGCTATTACTTTAATCATGCATGTGTTAATAATACAAATGGTTGCTCTTTTGCCTTACAACAGTCGTATAGATGATAATATGATATGCACCAGTGTACTTGGTGACCTTTGATTTGCTACAGAAAGTTAATGGAACTAGTTCTACATATGCCCTTATTTCACACGCAGGCATACCATAGGTTAAGCTAATTACCTTTTCGATGAAGTTAATGTAGTGGAGGGCACCATGTATGAATTGGGTTCCACCGCCTGGGAATGTTAGGAACTCCCCTGAAACCTTGACCCAGTTTTGGTGCCCTTTCACCTTTGCTAGCTCTGTATGTGGCACATTGTGAAACCATATCTGCCAAACCAAAAATCAGAAACGATAAAAATAAATACTCTGTATTTCTCTTCGAATCAATAGGTGCTTGTATTTTAGGTCTAAATTTTACACTAGAATCCTGACACAGAAAGCACACCTTGTTTCGGCTGTCTGGCCAAGGGATGGGTTTCTTGTAGAACTCAGGGAGCTGAACTAGACAGGTTGGGGGATCCTCGGGACAATGCCTCTCTCGATGCTGAAAATGCTTTGTGGTCTTCAGTTTTTTAATTGCTTTGAAGTTATCCAAACATGGTATGTAATCTGCTCCAGTTGTGACATTGCAGAGCTTCCATCTGTACCCATACACAGTATCCTCAACTTTCGGTTCTGATTTTTCCTTGTGCCTCTCCTTCTCATCATGTGATTCGGCAGCCTGAGTCGACCAGGCTTTCTTCGATTCCTTCGACTCCTTGGGGATTCCTGAGTTTGGTAGTGTTGTGGACTGTTCCTTAGCCTCCTGGATTAAAGTCGATTTGGAGCTTTCATCTTGTGCTTCGGCTGAGTCATTCAGTGGCTCCTGGGGCGTTTTAACACCTTGTTGAGCCTCTTCCTTTGAGGCCTGTTCCTCACTCTCTGGCTTTCCTGGTTGGTCTTTCTTGGTCTCATCAGTGAATGTAACTGGTTTCCCAGGTTGATTTGGTTCTTCCTCTTGGGGCTGTTTCTGCGTTTCGGATGGATTTGTTCCAGTTTCAGCCTTGTCATCGCGGCCTTTGATTTCTTCTGGATTGTTTAATTCATCTATTCTCGTAGGCTGCAATTACAAAAACACCAACAATAATTCCAACCTGTTGAAAAAAATGGCATCACATAACATTGCCAAAAACAAGGATCAAGTATCATTACCTTCTCTTGTTGTTCAACGTTCTCATCATCATTTTTAACATTCTCAGGAGCATCTTGTGAACCTTTCTGGTGATCCACATCTTCTCGACGGACATTAGTACGTTGGTTTTGAGTAAATGACGATTCCTCAGACGCCAGTATCTCATGTTCGTTCTGTTTAGTGTGGTCTTCGACAGACACGTTGCCGCCCAAACCTTGCGCATTCTCATTAGCACCAGCAGCAGCAAAATCCACATCCTTCTCCTCTGCTTTCGCAACGTTATCTTGCTTGCTGTCGCCCCTGGCTGGATCCGCCTTCTGCTCTCCTTGCTTCCGAGAATCATCGTTCCTTATTGCATCAGCAGGTAGATATCCAGAGTTGTCTTCAAATGAGTTGGGCTTAGACACAACAATGGTAGAGGTTGTGGTTGTTGGTTTGTCGACTATTTTGGTGGTGGTGGGCTTGTCATCAAATTTGGTGGCGGTGGAAGAGGACTCATGGGTGGTGGTTTGAGGGTTCACAACGGAATCGGAGGTTAGAAGCCATAAGCCAGCAACACAAAGGGCTATAAGGATAATTGTTGTGATAGTTGAAGTGTATGAACCGGAGGATCTCTTATTGGTTCTCACCCTCCCAACCGCCATTAGTCTCTTTTTCTGGCTTCTAATGGCTGCCTGAGGTTTCAGGTAAAGATCAGAGGAGGATCATTTAGGTTAAAAAAAAAAAATGGTGTTGTGACGAAGTTGGAAAATGGCGAACAAGGAAGAAGAGTGATTGGGGTATGTGGAGGGTAATACTTGATGACTAGGATACTCAAGTCTAGGAGGGAATGTCTCAGATCCAAAAGACCAGGAATAAGAGATCACTTGAAAGACTTAGTCTTGTTACATTTTTTTTAATAAAAAAAAACGTGTTTGGATTGTCATCATTATAATTTATAGTGTAATATTGTGAATTATAAAATATAATTAATGATCATCTAAATTTAGGGAAGAAGTAATTTAGTTTAATGGTTATTCTTGAATTTGGTAAATAGAAAGCGGTCATCCGGGGTTCGAACCAGGGACCTTTGGTGTTTAATGGTTATTCTTGTAAGCCTAAGAGACCAATGCAGCTATCAAATTTTCGGAATGACTGGTGTTGGCAATTTTTTTTTTTTTGATAAGGTACAGATTCGAGAGTAAGACAGACCTGACTCCCCGAGAGGCCGATAAACGGTAGATGGCAAACCATCGGAACATACAACAGAGGAAAAAAGATGCAATACAAAGGAAGGTGAGCACACAAGCGCAGACGAATCGAAGTCACCAAAACCTCGCGAACAGGGGACAACATAGACTACAACCGAAGCCTAGCACCACCTAACAGTAGCACTGCTGGCCAGCGGTACATCAGGTAATCCTGTCGATAGTGAAGACGATCATCCAAGAAAGCTCTTTCCCGACTCAGGAGTTGCCACGATACACACTATCTTGACCCAGCCAGACTCGACTTCAGACGTCAGAGCCCCAAATGAAGAAAGAGGAACCGCGAGACACACCAGATGCCCTGCCGCAAACAACCTAAGTAAAGCGCACCAAAAGCAACCCTTTCGAGTTGTTGTTCAAACCCTCACGGCATTTTGTTCAAGCCCTTACGGGATTTGGTTCGAACCCTTTCGGGATTTACTGGTGTTGACATATACCTCTGTGGTAAGACGTGTTCTTTAGAATGTGTTCATACAAAACAAAATGCATATTCTAAAGGAGGTGAAAAGACGCACAGAAAAAATAAGACTAGGCGTGTGTTCGGCAGGGGATTGTGTGAGATTGTAGAGATTCTGCCCAAAGACAAATCAGATTTCCTCCTTTATTGTGGTGTTCGGTAGCAGCTTCCTGCAGATTTGGCGATGGAGATTCTGGAGATTTCTCTAGATTATTTTGAAATCTATCAAACCCAAGATTCTGGAGATTCTTTAGGGATTTGGGTTTATCTCGGGCAAATTTGCCCCTCCCTTCCACATCTCCCAGTTACAGATCTGCACCCTTGTTCGAGCTATATCGACTCTGTCATGTGCTCCCGATTTCGCCCTCTCCCCCTTTGGTCCGCCAGTCCACCGGAGACGACAATGGACTGCGAGCCTCCCTAGTTGGGGTTTCGACCGTCACTGACATGTAGCTTCCATCGCTTCAACTTCTGAGGTTTGTTGCCTCAATTGTTTGGGAGGCGTCGGCGGACGAGAGGTGGCGATTGACTTGCCCATTTCCCTTATTCACTTTCCCTTCTTCGGTACTGTTGCTTGACTTCCCTTGATGAGGTTCCAATTTCCAATTGCCGATTTCCATTCGATTTTGCCCATAAGAACTTGTCATTCTGCCAATACTCCGGGTGTATGTCTCCGGTTGAGGGGGTGGGCTTCTACAGGCGGCTGGTGTGGTGAATCTCCGGGGATTGTGGTCACGGCAGCTGTAGATTTTTCTTCGTCGCCGTCGCCGGGAGGAACGCCTCTCCAATGACGTTGACAAATAGGAGCACACAAGTGGAGGAGGGCCGAGTGTATGGGGGTATGAATTTAGGGACAGTATAGTCATTTCGTTATTTTAAAATACACCACAATCTCATACCAACCAAACACCTTTTACGAGATTTCCGACATCCATAATCTCAATCCCCACAATTCCATTAATCTACCAAAATAATCTCCATCTCCTAACATCTACTGAAATCCCCATAATCCCCATAATCTCCATCTAAACACAGCCTAGGTGGTTGTAGATGACTTGGAAATCATAAAGTCTATTAGCAAAATACCATTTTACTTATTGAGTATTGACAATATAGATAATAAAAAAAATTACATTATAATCTTTTTCATTTTTATAAAATATTTATAGTTTGTCTTGAAAGATAAAAGTCTTGCTCCTGTTTGGCCATCTCTCCTCCTCATGTCCACGAATTTCTTATGATTTTGGTTCGATTGTAGACCGATCTATATATCACTACAATAAATTCAGACATATAATATAATTTTCTCTTTAATTTTGGGTAGATATGTGGTCAAATAGGGTTTTCTTTTGAAAATCAATTTTTTTAAAAAAACAACTACAAATCTTAATTGATTTTTGGTTGTTTTTTGTTTATTATTTTTTTTTTGTTTTTCTTAAACTATGGGTGTGGTATTTGTAAAGAATGGCTTGAATATCAGTTAGAAATTTCGGATTTAGTCGCATTTACTGTCGATTCAAACCTCGTTGTCCACTCGATAATCTCGGTTGAGGTAAGAATGGAGGCTCGGTGAATATTTGCAAAAGAACAAAATTACCTTGATGAAATTCGTTGATTTAAAGTGATATACATATCTCGCTTAGACTTAGTGAAAACGAAGAAATGAAATGAAAACTGAGGAACAAAACACGCGATTTGTTTACATAATTCAGGAAACCTTACCATGTCGGATTTGAAGAGGGGAGATCCAGTCCCAGAATCTACTAAGCATCAGAGAACAAAGTTACAAGTTTTTTCTACGACGACACAAGCAACTAAGGAACCTCACACTCGAACACTAGAAGAAAGGAAGTAAGAAGGAAGAAGAAGTCCTGGATTTGAGGCTTCCATGAACAGTTGACGAAGGAAACCTTTTATACTCCTCCATGGAGCTAGGGTTTCAAGTGATCTCCTCCGAGTCACCCTCCTAGGGTTTCACACACTTGAGGCTTTCATGAACAGTGGACGAGGGAAGCCTTTTATATCTTCCATTGAGCTAGGGTTTCAATTGAGCTCCTCCGGGTCACCACTGAGAGAGTGTGAGCTTTTGATTATATTGGACTGGATCAAATCCAACAAAAGAATCTCAATTATGGTTTTCAGATAAAGGCTTTCTGAAATAATATACACGTTATATCTCATATAATATGGTTACTAGTTTGAGATCAAGTCCAAACCTAGACATATGACTATGGCCAAGGGTCCTTGCAACCTCAAACATGTGTCCTATATTATTGAACACACGACAAATATTATTTCATCACATGAATGATTTTGTAATTGTTAATGTCTAAGTGCTAACGTCGCACACATGCCTAAACTATTACAATGTACAAGTTTAAAGAATCGCAACAATTTGCCTTCCTAAACTTGACATTGCTCCTTAGTTCTCTGCCGCCTTAGGGACTTGGTGTCTCTCCCGTCCGTGCTCGATCCAAGTTGTAACTTTTGCTAAGGCGCATCCCAGATATGCAAGGCATCTCTGCAATAAGAAAAAAATATCTATTGTGACAATCTCAGTGCCAAAATCATAAGGATTCAAAGCACTCTTAATCTTGCACACATTAAGCAATTTGTGTTTGACTTTCTTCCTGATGTAACGAAACCTAACATCAATACGTTTTGTTCTTTCATGATATAGGGGGTCTTTGCACAGATAAATAGCACTTTGGTTATCAATATACATAGTTGACAGATGAGTTTTCTTCTCACTTTCCTCTAGAAGTCGCCTGAGCCAAATAGCTTCCTCAGCTGGCTCAGTAGCAGCCATGTATTCATCTTAGGTGGAAGAGAGAGCTACTACATATTGCTGTTAAGATTTCCAAGACACACAATTGCCATCCCAAGTGAAAAAGAAGGCAATAATAGATTTTCTATTATCTCTATTGCTAGCATAATCAGAATCTATAGCCAGCAAGATCATGCTTAGAGTTGTGTTTGGAATAAACCAAGCATTTGTTCTCAGTACCACACATATATCTCAACAAATATTTTATAGCATTCCAATGAGGTTCATCAAGATTAGTTATAAATCTACTCAACATACTATTAGAAAAGGCAATATCTGGTCGAGTACACAACATAGCATACATGACAGACCAGACCCTACAGCTGTATCATAAGACACTTTGCTCATTTTGTGGATCTCAAATTGGGATTGTGGACATTGCTTCTTAGATAACTCAAAGTACCCTCCTAAAGGGACACCCGCAGGTTTAGGGTTAAGCATAAGAAACCTATCAAGGACCTTATGAACATATTCAGGCTGAGATAACAACATAAGCTTTCTTTTTATATATCTGTGAATATTAATACCAAGGATCTTTTGAGCATGTCTTAAGTCTTTCATATCAAAATGCAATTTCAAATCTCTATTAACTCTAGAAACGAGAATCATAGAAACAATAAGAATGTCATCCACGTATAAGAGCATATAAAAAGGAGAGTGTGAACCATCACCTTTGAAATAAAAGTATCAAATTCACTTCTATGAAAGCCGAGCTTAATCATGCAAGAGTCTAACTTCATATTCCAATATCTACGGTGTGTGAATAATGTTGCGCTTCAAGTCATTTATTGGGAAAGAAGAGCGAAAAACTTACACAAATTCTATTCCCTTCAGATAAGATATCCAAAAACTATTGCACATAAGTATGAAAAGACTTACAAGAGTTTTACAACATTACAAGACTTTTACAAGAACAATTAGTTGTTGGTTTGGAGTGAATCCCGACTACAACAAAATGCCGAAATTTTACTAAAATCATCAACACAGGAGCAAGGCACTGCTTCGTCAAGCATGTACCTCTGAAATTCCATTTGGGAACTTAACTTTCTACTTGACCATAAGAAAACAAATACGACTACCTCTATAAGATATTCACGCTCCACACTCGATAACAGTTGCCTCCATGATACACTAAATTACACTACAACAACAACAGCATCAACCCAGCATATTCCGCCCAAATCGATTCACAAATCAGCCTAGGTTGATGAATAAATTATTCAAGATACCTGAATTGAAGCAACTTATTCTACAGTTTTTTGTTGTTGTGAATAAATGATGCTTCGTACCTGGAACAGGCATCCAATAAAGTTCCATATTAGAGCATGGACTGGAACTTGTCCTCAGTTGTTCTTACCCGGTTCCTGGTGATATCTTTCAGAGTACGACATCCAGCAAGCGCCATCGTAATCTCCAGCTCATCCTTTAGCATCTCCAGTACTTGTCTAACTCCGCCTTCTCCCTTGGCTGCCAATCCAAAGATCACTGGCCTTCCAACCTACGCACATACCAAAACGGTATCAAGCTAAGCTGGACAGATGAGTTTGTGAATCCTTGCAAGTAAGAACTCTTACAAGAACAGCTTGTGCACCAAGCGCTAAAGCCTTGAAGATGTCTGTTCCACGTCGAATTCCTCCATCAAACAGGACAAGAACTCTTGCTTCGACAGCATTGACGACCTGGCAATGTATTTGAAACAACCCATTTAACCATAACTAATTATTAGCACAGGGTGTATTTGATTTTGTTTTGACATGAACCTCTTCCAACGCGGAGATGGAGGCTGGGGAGTAATCTAATTGGCGAGCTCCATGATTCGAGACTATGATACCATCTACTCCAACCTCCACTGCTTTTGTTGCTGTTTGAAGATTTGTGAGTTAAGACATACATAAAGGCAATCACAGGTATATGAAAAGATGTCTTCAACTACTGAATTTAGGAGAGGTGGATGTACCATCTTCCCTCGTCAGCACCCCCTTGATCAGAACAGGCAATTTTGTGATCGATCTCAACCAATCTATGTCCTGCGAAGCTTGTAAAGATTACAAGCTCAAGCTTCGACTTCTCTTAATCTACCTGAGCTTTAACGGAGTGTTTCCAAGTATCAAGTATTTATAAGCTAATTAGGATTACCTTCCAGTTCAAGGACGAATCAATTGCTCTTATTGTCGATGCTTCAACACCCGAACCCTTGTCCTACACAAGTTAGTAACATTAACTGACGACTGTGATTGTCGAATTACATTACAGACATAAATTATTAGAAAGAAATGAACTCTTAGAACTCACAGAGATGTAATCTTCCAAGTTCTTAAACTGAGGTGAAATCATTCTGCATTGCCAGGAGAGGTAAAAATGTGATACACAAACATGGATATCATGGCGATCAAAGAACGCTATGTCTTACTTGTTCTTCGAATCCGCCTCTTTTCTACCGAGCCTTGGTCTGTCAACTGTTAAAACAATGGCCTTGTATCCGTTTCTCTCCGCTCTCTGCACCACCTGAGCTGCTATATCACGCCTCTTGAGCATCTTCTCGAGAGTGGAGTAAAACAGATTACCCAAATATCACATTTCCAAATACTAATGACATCATATACTGAAACAAACGTTATGCACGATCGCCCTGATTTCAACAAGCTAGCAGATAAATGAGCCATCAAACAACCTGAATACTCACTGATTGGAAATTTCTGACTTACATATAGCTGGAAAAACCGTACAGCATTACAACTCCCAGCAACTTCTTCAATGCTGTAAGTGGATGTGAAGGACAAAACCTACCAACAAGACAGCATATATATAAGCACCCCCAAAACAAACAACAGAAGTCCTTCATTTTCAAGTAAAGAGGTTGACCATAATCGTTTTGCAGGAAGCTGCTGCTCTAGCTGTTGCCAGTTCTCCTGAACAGGAAACGAAAAAAGGGTGACTGAGAGTCATTTGAAGAAGCTGAAAATAAGCTACTCAGCCTGAAACTAGAGCCATTGAGTTTACCATGAGGGTGAGCTAACTTATGCATAGAAGTTGGGGCAACCATGATCGGTGATGAGATATTGTATCCCAGTATGCTTGCTGACATATCTATACAGCTCACATCTACTAGGACTCTCGGTCGAATCCTGCAGATATTAGGGGATGAAAAAAACCAACCAGGTGATATGAAATGCAGAAACATAATTGATGAAAGCGAAAATTACATGATCCTAGAGAATGCTTTCTCGTTTTCCCTCAGAGTGTGCTCGTCCTCGGCACCTCCAGCGAAGTAGTCATAGTACATTTTGGGAAGGGCTTGCTTTGCCAATTCTTTAAACTCATTCACATTCACAGGCTCCGAAGCCATCGGTAATTCAACTCTGTCATACGATATAAGTTAAGCATACCGAATCACATAGCTATCCTATTTTCATAGTTCATTAATCCCAAATTTTTAGGGTTGGTAGTCGACAAGCTGGTTTGGAATCATGATATATTGTAATGATATTCGATATTCAGAAAGGAAATACAAAGAGGAGCCAAGTAATTTTGATCATACAGCTGTTTTATACTGTAAGAGGCAGGTATTGAACTGAAACCCAAATCAAACTGGGTTACAGATCTTGGGGTAGGGGGTAACATAGAAGCAAAATCCAGGACATGTGACTGAGAGAGGCGTTTAATTACCTGAGTTGATCAAATCAGAGGTTGATGATAGCTGCGAACGAGAGTATGTTTGGGCGGTGGTGTGGAATCATTGAATCAAGCAGCCCTTCGGAGTTCGGACGGCAACCAGTTAATAGTACAAAGTTACAAACTAGTTTGTTTGTTTTGACTTTTATTTTTATAGGAAATTAAATACAAATATCTCCCCGGCGTCGAGACATCGGGTCAGTGTATCGACTTTCACATGTTCTAGGCATTCGCAGCTCTCACTCGGTGTCCTTCGAGTATCTCTCTATTGGTCTACTTGGCTGAGATCTTTGGTTTTCGAGTGTCCTTTTACATTTTGCTTTTTTAGGGTTGTTTCATGACGGTTACCCGTCTGCCGATTCCCTTCGATCTCTCCTTTTTTTCCAGATTTATGTTGCCGTCTAAGATTGCGAATTATTTGATAATTCTCGAATAGCGGTTATCCGGGATTCGAACCGAGGATCTTTGATACTACCCACAAGTCCTTTCTATTTGAACCATTCCGGAATGGTTACCCCAAACCCAAAATATCAGAAATAACCTCTAATTACACTCTCCCCTGGATCTCACCTGTCTCTCTTCAGACAAGGGGCGTGTTTGATAGGGGATGGGAAGGGATGCCGCGGGTGGGGGTGGGTTTTGGGGAACCGCGCCTGGGTGTTTGGCGAGGGATGCGCGGGGGTGGAAGAGGATGGGAAAGCGGGGATGCGGGGGATGAGACCGGATGCGAGACGCACCTCCTGGAAGGAGGATTTGGGGGATGGGAACCCGAAGAGTCCCAAATCTGCCCCTCCCTCTCTCCTCCATAAATTCGAAATTTTTTTCACATCAATCTCACATCTCTCTCTTTTCACTCGTACCAGGGACGCTTCGGATTGGAAGAGCGGCGAAGAAGACGACTTTCGAGCCTCCATTGTTGGCGATCTGCACCTCCAGGTAAGCCGATTGTGTTGTTTTTTTGGATTCCATCGTTTGTGTTCTTGTATTCTTCGTCATTTCGATTAAAAGCTAGGTTTTTTTTTTTGAAATGGGGAATTTGTCGCCGGTTTTCAACATCTATCCCCAAATCGATTGAAAGATAGGGTTTTCCATCGAGTTAATAGCATGTTTAGGGTTATTACTCTCAGTTTTCCATGAATAAACGATGAAAAAGTTAAAAAGGTTCTTGGGTAACAATTGTCAGATTAGGGTTTCGATTGTCAGACAGGATTTTTGGCTTCCATGGCTGGGGTTTTTGGAGTTTAGGGTCTTCATATCGTCACAACCTTCGATTTGAGTTACCATGTTTACTCATATGTTGTTGCTTGTTAACTAATTTAGGAGCTTATGTTGTTGTTCAATCTTAGAAATTGCTTCAGCTTTATGTTTGAGATGTTGTTGTTCATCATGTTGCTTTCTTTAACATATATGTTGTTGTTTAAATCTCAGAAAATGTGTGCCATGAACTTGTTGTTCCTCATGAGTGTACTCATATATGTTGTTGGTTGTTAACTAATTTAGGAGCTTATCTTGTTGTTCAATCTTTTAGAAATTGCTTCAGCTTTATGTTTGAGATTATGTTGTTGTTCATCATGTTGCTTTCTTTAACATTATATGTTGTTGTTGAATCTCAGAAAATGTGTGCCATGCACTTGTTGTTCCTCCTGCGTTTACTCATATATGTTGTTGCTTGTTAGCTAATTTAGGAGCTTATGTTGTTGTTCAATAGGGATATGGTGTTGTTTGTCCTCCTGAGTTTTCTGGCTTCTTAACTGATGTGAATATGATATTGTTGGTCCTCTAGAGATTGTTTTTGCTTCTTAACTGATATAGGAGAGAATATAGGGATATGGTGTTGCTCCTGAGTTCATTGTTGTGAATCATGTTGGTGTCTTTTACATTCTGTTGTTGTTGAGTCTCAGAACATGTGTGACATTAACTTGTTGTTCCTTCTTAGTTCATTGTTGCTTCTGAAATGCTTTAGAAGAGACTCAAGGGATAATTTCTAGCTTGTTGACTGATGTGAAAATGATATTGTTGGTCCTCTAGACATTTTTGTTGCTTCTTCACTGATAATTTCTACTTTGGATGGTTGTTGGAATGCTGATTATAGAAGGGATCCAGATTAGGTTTTCTTGATTTGAAAATGATTTTTTTTTTCACAATCATTGATATGATTTCTTTATCACAATATCAATGCTGTTTAGATTATTTGATTATGTCCATTTATGGTCTTTGAAGAAGGCTGATCATTGTAGGCAAGTGAAGTTGATTTTCCTCTAAGTGGTTATAATGTCACAATATCAATGCTGTTTAGATAATTTCTACTTTGGATGGTTGTTGAAAATGATTTGTTTCTTTCATGTTTTTGTTCTGATTTAGCACTAAGTGGTTATAATGTCGAACTGATCTGAACAAAGAATATTTGATTTTGCTCTAATTGGTGCATATCAAGTGAAGTTGTGAACTGTGAACGATGTTTGAATGTTTCCCTCCCCTATGTATAATTTATATGTGCATATATGCAAGACTATGTGCACTGCATTGATTTTAAAATTAATTTTTTTGGGGAATCATTCGGCTGTGAATTAGTCCTGAGTTCAGATAGGGTGTTTTGGGTGGCAATTGGTATATTCGCAAGTCTTGCATGTTTTTATTTAGCTTCTTTCAACTACTTTGACAATCATATATGCCCTTTGAACGTGCTTGTTGTTTTGATATATACTTCAAAGTTTACTACTCTAAATTTTTTGAGTGATTTGTTGTTGTTGTTTTATGGTTTCCCAAAACTTGCTTTCCCTTTTTGTTTATCCCAGGTGTAGAGCTTCTTAAAATGCGGTGTAATTTCTGCTCTGTCATTTGATTTTGGTATAGTTGTATGCTGGTTTGGTTTATTTTTTTTTTTATCTTCAAAGTCTTCAGATTGCGGTCCCTCTTGTTAATCTTTACACAAAACATATCCAATATGTTACTCAAATATTTACCATTGATAATCACCTAGAAAGTTTACATGCCTTATTCTGGAAAGAAGGAATGTATTACATTCATGATGTCCGACCTATAGGTGCTTATAGTAAATGCAAGCTTATGATGATGATAAAATGAGAGCTTATATTCAAAAAATTAATTTCCTGATTGTTTATTGATTTAGTTCAATTTATTGGATTTTGCAATCTTCTTTAATTCCTATTCATGCCCACATTTTGTTTGTTATTATTGTGTTGTCTTGCCTCAATCACCATATTATTTGACCCTTCGTACTCCTTGAATTCCTGGTTGTTATTTCCCTATTTGGGTGCCTGCTGTCAATAATCTCTCATCTTTAGTTGATTTATCTATGTTTTCTTTGCCCTAACTGTAGTCCTTTTTTGTAGTATGCTTTTGGTGTTTGTTAAGACTCTTCTTTTGGATTTTAGGTTTCTGTAGGTGATTTCTTTTCCCAGTTTTGTTGTGTTCTTATGCGCCATCATCTGTTTCCTTTTCATAATTTTATTTGTGAGACTTCTAAATAAGATATCACTTAAAACTTTATTCTTTGCATGTTGTTATCTTTATCCTCCTGATGCTTTCTTTTACACTATCTTTATCCTCCTGATCCTCCTGCGCAGCACGGACAGCCGGGTCCACGGAGGGTGCTACACAGAACTCGCCGGTGGCAACTGTGCCGCCGAACACCTGGTGGAACAGCTCGTCCAGTTCCGGAGGGATTCCCTTCTTCCGAAACCTACTGAAGTTGCTATCCTCCTGCGCAAATGAAGGACGAGGTGACGACGTACCCAACGGGAGCTCTTTGAATTGACATAAGGGGAAGGGAAGACGAGCACATACCACAATTTTTTTATCCCACCATTCGTCCGGTGCACTGATGGTTCCAGTCGCCTCATCCCATCCTAGGCCAGTCTCCCCTTTTTTCAACTTATTTCACAGTAGGTATATGCCCTTCATGTCACGAGTTCGGTTCTTAAGAGTGTACTGGTTGCACCTCTTCCCAGTCGCCGCCTCAAATGCGGTATTGATGGGCCCCCATTTGAAGGACTGGTCCTTTTCATTTTCCCGCTGATAGTCCAGGAGCACAAGCATCAACTTCTTTGACAATTCCAGAGACCAGTAAAAGGCGGGGGGTACGTAGTTTTTGGTGTCAGTACTCGTAACCGTTGATTTCTTAGCCTTGCGTTTTCCTTTCCCCTTGGGATTGGAAGAGGAATCCATATGTGCAGCTACAACATTTCAGTTCACGATGATCGCGGATTTCGAATGAATCATGTTGGTTGGGTAAGGGAACATTGGAAGGACGACAAAGGCAAGCACATGAATGAACAGCACAACAACAACAACAACAACAAGAACAACATGAACAGCAACATGGATGAACACAACAACTTTTTTCAACTTAGACATCAACAACAAGAACACCAACAACAACAACAACAACAACCGCAGCAAGAACAACAACACCAACAACAACAACCACATCAAGCAGAACATGAACATCAACATCATGACCATCTTCATTTATAACAACACCTACTATACAACGGAAATAATCGTGATTATTAACAAAGAGAAATAAACACCTAATTGAACTCATCGATTATCTCCATCAACATCCTAATACCCCAATGTCAGTTTCGTGGTAACCAATCGGAAATCAGTTCAAGCACACAACAAATCATTTGCCAAGTCCTAACGACGTTAGTAGGGGCCGAGGAGAGGGACTATGTGCATCTCCAATTCCGTAACCCTAATTCCCCAAAAATCGTCGACCCCAATTGAATTCCTCTAGCTCCCTAGGAACCCCCATGAGGGGCTCGAATCTTTCATGAGCGAATTTCCTAGCTCCCCTCAACACAGAAATTCATCAAATTCCACCAATTCAGTCTCCGACTAGAGAAAATAGGGGATTGAATGCAAACACACACGACATCGATTTCTGACATCAGTGAAGACACCACATATAGGGGTAGATGACTTACATGGAGACCGAGGTTGTCGGCTGCGTCAGTACCGCAGGGGGGGAGGTGGCGCGTCGGAGGCTTCCGGGGTAGAGCTCGCCGGATGTGGTCGACGGATTTGGGAGGCTGAAGATGTCGAACTGAAGAGGAAAGGGCATGACATAGGGGTATTTTTGAGGGGTATTGTTGTCATTTCATGTCACAAAGTGGGGGCAAATGTGTCTTTTCCTTTAACTCTCATCCCATGAACTTTAAAATTCAACCAAACACGAACGGGATTAAACTGGCTTCAAAATTCCACCCGGTCCCACCCGGGTTTCCATCCCCATCCCGTCCACCCCACAAATTCCATCCCATTCCACCTACCCCCATCCCGTTGCCAAACACGCCCAAGATCTTAAACACAGTACTGCTACTGCTACAAATGTGTAGAGAGACCAGTACGTTTCAATTCACCAGCACAGCAGCTCATTTCCCTCTTTTATTAACCACACTAAATACACATATTAAGCAAAGCAAATAGAACAAAGCTGCCTAGCTGATTATGTCCAACACTTAAAGCAACTTTATCCCACAGTTTTCTATCCGATGATATTTCCTCGAGCCATACTACATTCTCAATAGTCAATACCCTTAATTGATGCTTTAGTTAAAGCATGGATTGGAACCTTTCCTCTTGCGTTCTCACCCGGTCTCGAGTGATATCCTTCACAGTACGACATCCTGCAAGAGCCATCGCAATCTCCAGCTCATTCTTCAACATCTCCAGTACTTGTCTAACTCCGGCTTCTCCCTTGGCTGCCAAACCGAAGATCACTGGCCTTCCAACCTATGCACATACGAAAATCGTATTTTGCAACCCAGATGATCAAGTTCAGATATTATGGCAGTGGAATAGTGGATTGATGATCACTCTTTGCAAGTAATAAAACTCTTACGAGAACCGCTTGTGCACCAAGTGCTAAAGCCTTGAAGATGTCCGTTCCACGTCGAATTCCTCCGTCAAAGAGGACGGGAACTCTTCCTCTGACAGCATGGACAACCTGGCAATGTATTGAAATAGAGCCAAATCCGTATCACCATGATTCTTATTAGCACAACATGTGTTGAATGATTCTGCACTGCTACTTGAGTTGAAAGCGTTTAGATGAACCTCTTCCAATGCAGAAATGGTGGCCGGGACATAATCCAATTGGCGACCTCCATGATTTGAGACTATGATCCCATCTACTCCAACCTCTACCGCTTTTGTTGCTGTTTGATTATTCGTGTGTGAAGACAGTTCATGGAATTCCAAGACATAGACAACTCCATCGTGAAAAGTTGCCTTCAATGGTTTACAAATGTTAAATTTAAAAGATTTATCGTACCATCTTCCCTTGTCAGCACCCCCTTGATTAGAATGGGCAATTTTGTGATTGATCTCAACCAATCTATATCCTGCAAAGCTTGTAAAAGGTTGTTCAGTTAAACTTGGAGGTATTTATAACTTGTCTTCAATGGTTTACGTTTACCTTCCAGTTCAAGGACTGATCAAGTGCTCTTAATGCCAATGCTTCAATACCCGAACCCTCCTCCTACACAAGTTCATAACATTAACTAATCATGGTTAGCTAAATAAACTTTTAAAAGTTATAATTTATCAGAAAGAAATGAAATCGTAGAGCTCACAGGGGAAATTTCAGTTGAGACAAGACCCTCCAAGTTCTTTAACTGAGGTGAAACCATTCTGCGTTGTGAGAAGAGGTCAAGCTGCAATACGAAAACACAGATGTGAATTGAAGCCAATCAAAGGATATTTTGTCTTACTTGTTCTTGATATCAGCCTCTCTTCTACCGAGTCTTGGTGTGTCAACTGTTAAAACAATGGCCTTGTACCCATTTCTCTCCGCTCTCTGCACGAGTTGAGTTGTTACTTCGCGTCTTTTGTACACCTGCTCGATAGGGGAATAAACAGATTCCCCAAATATCAGAAGCTAATTCATATATCAGATTGACATTATATACCAAAACACAGTTTATGATCTCCCTAAATTCAACAAGCTTACAGATAAATGAGACCTCAACTGGCTTCAAAACTTGAAAAAAATAAAATAAATTCACTTACATATAACTGAAAAAATCGTACAGCATCACAGCTCGCGGCAACTTCTTCTACGCTGCAAGTGGCTGAGAAGGATAGCACCTACAAACAAAACACATATAAGCACCCATCTTTCAGTAGATCCAAAGGAGATTATCGATCAAGCCGAAAGAGGTTAACCATAATTGTTTTACAGGCTGCTGCTGCCCTTGCCGTGGCCAGTTCTCCTGAACAATAACCATATATAAAGCCATATTTCCTGTTACTTATTTGAATAACCACAAAATAGGCAACACAGCCAACAGCAACCCAATATACCATCAGAATGAGCTAACTTATGCATGGCAGTCGGGGCAACCATGATCGGTGCTGAGATATTGTATCCCAGTATGCTTGCTGACATATCTATATTGCTCACATCAACTAGGATTCTTGGTCGAATCCTGCAAATATTGGACGATAATTGAACCAACTGGTATGATAAATGACAGCAATTAACCAGACAGTGAAAAGAGAGTAAGAGCCATTACGTTATCATCGAGAAAGCCTTCTCGTTTTCCCTCAGAGTGTGCTCATCCTCGGCTCCTGCAGCGTAGAAATCATAGTACATTTTGGGAAGGGCTTGTTTTGCCAATTCTTGAAACCCTTTCACATTGACTGGTTCCGAAGCCATTGATAAATTCTGACAAACAATAATAGAAGGTGTATTATAAACAATAAAGAACCAGTACTATTCTGGTAATTTGTTTTTGCTGCCCATGTACTCAATTGCAAGTTCCCCAATTAGGAGAGCGTTGCAAATCTCAACTAGTCCTCAGTAGTTCATCAATCAATCATGTGCAAAGTTCAAACTTTTGGATGGATTAAGATCATATAGATATATAATTCTCCCACTTGACCCATTCTGGCAAAAATTCCCCCAAAAAAAAGAAAAGAAAAAGAGTAGTTCATGAAATTGCTTTTGAAATAGAATCGAACACATCCTTGAAATCCATGTTTCGTCAAGATACTGCCCAATTTAAAATCAATCGAGATGAAATTAGAATTGCAGAACTGAAATGCCAAAGTGTAATCAAGTAGCCCACCAAAAAAAAGTTCAATCAAGTAGTGATATCATACAGTTGTTTTATACTGTTGAAGGGTAAAAAGATTGAACTCAAACCCTTATAGATGTTTATCATTCCACCATGAAGCTACAAGGTGGGGAAGAATCCCAATTATGTTAAATGTTCAAGCTTTTGACGCGAAACTCATATTGGTATCTCACAAATCTTGGTTACAAATTACGGAGTAATAAGCAATTGAACAAAATCATAACCGATGACAAAAAAGAGGTGTTTACTCTTGAATTGGAAAAGAGGTGTTTACTCACCTGAGCTGATTGAACAAATTAGAGGATGATAGCTATACTGACGGAAGTGATGTGCTGTTCTGTTTGGGACCATTTGGGTGATAGCTTGCAGGTTGCAGTGAAGGTGTCTTTGAGCGGTGACGAAAACCACCCCATCAAAAACTTAAATTTACAGCAATCTACCCTGAAATTAATCAATTTTTTTCAGAAAACCGCCCATAAAATCCACACACACACTAATAAAGATTTGGATGGGTTAGAGCATGCTCAACAGCTTCTCTAAAAATTTCTCCAAAACAGAGAATTACAAATCACATATTCTGAACTTTTATGGCTGAATTCCAACAGATTCTCCATTATGGAGTTTATCCCAAAATATATAGAGTTTTCTCCAAATTTAGGGAATGATCTCTATTATGGAGTTTATCCCAAAATATATAGAGTTTTCTCCAAATTTAGGGAATGATCTTCATTTCTTCGCCCCATTCTCTATTTTGGAGAATGTAATGGGGAAGCTGTTAGACCAAAATCAACCTTTATATTCTCCAAAACCCCAATATGGAGAATTTGTTGGGGTTGCTCTTAGGCCCTACTAGATAGTGGCGAATCGAAGGGGGCTCGGGGTGGCTAAAGCCCCCTAGTCTGAGGGAAAAAAAGTAGAAAAAAAATATTTCAAGATTTTTTTAGTAATTTTTACTAATTTTTTAAATAAAAGAGTCTAAAATGAGATTAATCTCATTTTTTTATAATTTTTATTTCTCTTAGTTTTATTCAGCTAAAAAGTCTAATTAAATAACAAATTTAAGGTATTCTTCAATATAATATGAATTTCAAATAAAGTCAACGGGTTAAAACTCAAAAAATTTTAATTTTTTAAAGAATATTAAAATATTATCAAAATTAAATTATAATATCATTTTGTAAAATTAAACTAAATGATAATATTATAATTAAATTTATAAATATTATTATATAGATATTTTAAGCATAAAAAATATCATATTTATACAAACAAGTTCTCTAAAGATACTGTAATTATAAAATATATACGTTATTTAACTTTTGAGTGGCATTAACGAACATAATTGCATGGTAAATCCGTGTCGGGTCTATGTGGTGCTTGTGTGGCGCCTACATAACGTTGACTCACCCGACCTATTTTGATCCAACGGGTCATCAGGTCTTGACCTTAAAATTCCCGGGTCATTGAGGTTCGAGTCTGTCCGTCATTGCAGTACCTGCACTTTCTCCTCACACGGTTAGCAATAACAAGTATTAAGCATAACAAAGGAGATAGAAATTAAGAATTTCAGTCGGTCCTTTTCATAGTAAAATCTAGCATATAAAGCATGAATTTAGCACATAAATAGATGCATAAAGAATTTTAGCAAGCTAGATCTGTAACCATGAAAGCATGTCTCATATAGACTACAAGACGCAAAAGTCTCTAAGGGAAAGAGTCCCTCTAGTCGATGAGACGCGTGAGAGGCCATGTCACATAATGCCCTCTCGAGGCCAACACCACAAGCAACTTAGAAAACATCAAGCATTTAGACAACAAATGAATAGCAATTAGCAAGTATGAGCAAACTGATTCGATGCAACTGAAGGCCAAAGCACATTCTCTAACAGACCTAGATATGTAGGCAAATCAAAGAGTTAACAACAAGGTATTACATGTTGACATGGAAGTGAACAAAAACACATAAGAACATGCATACATAAGCCAATGAATCGAGTAGTGTACAACCAGGTAAATAGCATGAGAAACACGTTGTTAGACCACCACACAAACACAAGGGAAAGTCTACATAATTCCCATAAGAAGAAAATAAGATAAGAATGAAAAACAAAGACAAAAGCAAGAAGCCAACGTTTTCTAAAATTGATTATTCACCCAAATTACAAAGCAAGAACTTGCAAGTATTTTATGATCTAAAGGAGCTCAAGCATGTGAAATAGCATACATTGACATGTAAGACAACACATGCAAAACTCATGGCAAGACAAACATATATCTAGCATGAGAGAGCACAACTCAGTGAGTTTGTGAAAGCATAGTTTTCCTTTTAGATTTAGGAATTGAAATACTTACCTTCCCCTTAATTTGGTGAGTGTATCAATTTCTACAGTTGATGGTAATGGCAACTGATTTGCAGTTGGTCCATGCTCACTCTGAGCTTATGAACTCTATATTTGATGTTGTCATTTATTTTCCTCACTTCAAATTTCTTCTATTCTTGGTGGTGTAGTCCACTGGTTGGTTTTTCTCCTAGACCCTTTTATCCTCAGACTTCTTGAAGAAGATTGCAGATGGCGAGGCTTCACTGAGCCATCATGGACCCCTTAGCTGCTTGGCTGACTAGGACAAGGTCACTCTTTCTTCAAGCACAATTTTCTTGCAAAACATAAAGACAACTTGCTTAGTCATCTTATCTAAGAAAGGTTCCATAGAGGATGTCAAAAAAAGGAGTAGAAAAAGAGATACAAGTACTTATGCAACATATATGATTCACACATAGAAGTAATATGCCACAAAACAGTACTCAAAACACACATATACAAGAAATCCTAATAGTGTGATTTTGACAAGGAGGTGAGGATTACATAAAGCATTTAATCATGGAGATAAACATGCTAAAAACGCACATAAATCATCTAAGAATAGGATTTGCAGCTGACCATAAACATGCACATTTATATGAACTTAAGTTTAGAGGAAGACACATAAAGGTTAATCCAAAAATAGGCATTAAAATCCTAGTTTATGTCCAAACAAATCATATCACATAGATCTTCAAACAAGTAATTCAAGCACAGGTAGAAATTCAAGTACACAAGGTGACAACATAATTTATCATGCTCAAGGAATTACTTAAACTTAAACACATAATACCTGATGAGATCTTTAAACAAGAAAACTATCTTAGAGTAAGGCCAATCAGAGATCACATGGAACTCATGGATCACTTAAGAAACAGAGATCAGATAAACTCGTGATAGTGCTAGGCATTTTAGAAAATGTAGTCGAAAAACTGAAATAGAGAAAGAAACAAGAGGAATCCCTGATTCTCCCTTAATCAGATGCTTGATGCATCGAGCATATCCAAGGATAACCATCGTCATGGTTTCCTAGTCAGCCAGCTTCGATGAAGCTCTCATCTCGAAGGACACCCACAGTGACAGTCATGGTTCCTGATCTGATGTAATTTCCTTCTCTTTCTGGCTCAAACCCCCAAGGTTTCACCATCAGTTTCCTTAGCACTGTGTGTTGTTTTCTCCTTGTATAGAAGATAACACACTGAGTTAACTTTCACTTTCTTACAGTAGGCCAATAAGATAGCAGTTTTCTGTATACTCAATCACACAGGTAACATGCAACAGAGTTCCCACAACATAGAGAAAGAACAGATCAAGTTAATCCTAATTTGAACAAAAATAGGAAACATGAAGATCTGCATTCATAAGGGCATAACATGTACATATTTTATAACTTCCAACAAGAAACATTAAACAAGGATGCTAGTGAGAAGGAAGTGTAACCAAAATCTTATCATGCAAGCACAAGCAAGTGGGGCACACAGATATGACAAAACACATAATCAGAACTGAGGATCACATGTTAGGGGGCATGGAACAGGTTTACACATAGAGAGAAACTCATGAAACTGTCCTAGACATATATGACATACAAGTGCAGATTCAGGACACTACCATAGACAATTAATCAGGCATTGAATAGAGCAAGAAAAATTACTACCAACATAAGTAATTAAGAACTATATGTATATTCCATGAAACCAGGTAGATGTGCACCAAGAATCTATCACAAAGTCATATGTATCCCACACCAAAAGTGATAACATGGGGCAGCAGAGAGAACTAAGGGAAAGAAGCATGAATGTTGTAAACCACATCAAGTTATGCACAAGACAAAGAAAAAACTTAAGAAAGTTATGAAAGTTACTCATTTTCTATGCTCACAAACACTTGAATAGACAACATGTAAAGCTTCATTTTAATCCCAAACAAAACAACCAACAAACAAACAGTTTTGATAAGAATTTGAATATGTCAACTATGTCTCTATCATACAAGATAAAGAAGGACATTCAAATATGCACAAGAATTCAATATGCCAAGAAAAAATAAATTCAATTAACTACTAAAACATGCAAGAAACTTAGGATAACATATTACTGTGACCAGAAGTAACCATTATCCACTTTATCATGCAAGAAAACAAGTAGTTCAATGAGAATATAAAGCTGACAGTAAGTGAGTGTCAAACACAAAACAAGGTTGTAAATAATGAAGGCAGGGGATGTAAGAGAACACGAGAGAGGATAAATCTCAGCAGAAACTCAAGTCAAGGCTCATAAAAGAGCTCTAAGAACAGGTTATAAAGAAACGCAAGTAATCTTTATGCACAAAGCTGTAGGAAACACTAGCATAACATGTTCAAGACTTGAATAGAGGGAAGAAGGAGCACATAGAACCTCACATTAAGGACCCTAACATCATATATCATATACCAGAGAAATCTGACAAGCTGTTGTGAGCCTAATTTGCCATGTTTTATATTAACTTTTATAACGATTTATGTGTACATTTTAGACATTTGGGTCAGAATAGTAAAGAATATGTGTAGTTTATGTTTATTTGCAAATATGGAGGTCTACACAAGTTTCTGATTGGTTTCACAGAAATCGGACGCACTTTGGAGCTTAAAGGAAAGTCATGAAGAAGCTAAGGATGGTGCAGTTGGAGAAAAGCCCAATTTTCACCATCCATTATTTTGAATCAAGTTCTGATGTCTTCATGAGAGTCGTCATGTTTGAAGCAGAGGGAAATCAAGTATGAAAATGAATCAAAATATAAAATCAAAACCGACTCCCTATCTCAGCAAATAAAATACAAGAAACCCTCCTGCTGTAGTAGTAGGGTATTCAGGATCGTATCCATGAGGAAGCTTGTCAGCGCTTGATGTGACCCTCGACGGAGCTAGCGTGTTTATCTGACGATCGGGTTGGTGATCTAGATGCTAGGGATGGATCTCCGGTGGATGCTATTGAAGATGCTAACGATGAGGAGATGGAAGAGGAGCCACTTTTACCTCGAGCTACCCCACCATTGACAAGAGCTCGAGCTCGCCTACTTGGTCAATCGGTTCTTATCTTTGAGCAGTCACCACCACACACGGTCACTCTGCTACAAGTTAAGTCTGAATTGGGATTTTACTAGACTAAGTATAGCCTTGTTCGGTTGGGTTTTCACTTGACAAGTCCAAACTTAACATATGGCTGTATTTATTTATTTTACATTTGTCTTTTGCTTTCTTTTAGCTTTATGGCTTCCATACAAGTCCTATAAATATGTAAGCTTGACATTTGTTTTGAACAAGTTGAAATTTGAGAAAAGTTAAGCCTTTTAGCTTCCAGTGATTCGGGTCAAGAATCTCGTTCTTAGGTGAGAGGCCGGGAACAAAACTTTCGGTGAGACGTTGAAGGATATTCCTCAGTGAGAGATGACAGAATCAAAGGGTCGGAAACACTCAGAGTGCGAGGCCGAGAGTGTGGAAGATCGAGTGTTGGAGAGAGCTCGGAGTGCGAGGCCGAGAGCGATCTTGCATCACATATCCCTCAACCCCCATCCCCTACTTTACCAACATTCTAAGGCCTTCCACAGCCCCATCAAGACCCTAAAATCACCCCTAAAACGTCACTCCAAAGCAGCCCCTCAATCCCTCTCAAACAAGCCCCGTTTGGAATCGTCTCTGCCCAGGCGACGTCTTGGTAAAACGTGATTTCCCGTTTCGTCTGACATCCGATTGACGAGATCTGCCCCAACCCGCGACCGCGACTTAAAGATCTAAGAACTTCCCAGAAACCGAGCCAATCGATGGGAAATTGGAAATCTTTGAAGACTGATCTGTTGCCTCAAAAGTTGTCCACAATTTCCCAACTTCTCAGAACTCTCGTCGCCGGTCCTTTTGCTCGAGCCCGGGCCCGAGCACGTCAAGTGGTATCATAGCTAATCAACTCGAGTCCATCTAGCTTTCGATAACTGAGTTGTTTCTTCCTAGTCAAAATGTTCAAGAAGACGAGGTCCAAGCCTTTGTCGGAAGAGTACATCCGATGGGCCATTCGAGCCTATGATGATGGGTATCTTCATTGGAGCGACATGGATGGTGCTACATATGATGTAGTTGATCAAGAGCTCCGGAGGCAATATCGAAAGAGAAGGGCTCGAGAGGATGAGGCTCGGCGTAAAAGAAGAAGGTTGAACCAGCTTGGCAAGAGATCCGCAAGCTCGCGGAAGACTCAATGCAACAAGTACAGGAAATTCGAAAACTCGTCATCACATTGAGGTCGACGCCATCGAAGCCCACAATACCATGACCTCTCTCTTCAAAGACAACATCCTCTACCTTCATGGGTGAAGTAGGTGAGGTTAAAGAAGGCATGTAAGGATGTTTCGATTGAGACTACAAAGGTCATGCCTGAGCTTAAGAAAGATGAAGAAATCATCCAACTTCCCAATGTTGCGCTTTCCATGAAGGAGAAACGAGCGCCAACCAAGGTACCTATTTTTCTAAATTCCATGTCAACTAAGTGTTCGGATGCGAACCCATTCATTCCGTCTTGCTTGCCTTTCACGATTCAAGAAGAAGAGGGGATTCAAGATTCATTCAAGGAAGAAGAAACATGTCCGAAGGAGTCGCTTGTTTCCATCACGGATTCGAGGACGAATCCTTTTCAAGGGGAGGAGGATGATGTGATCCTAGTTGTCAATGAGCTCGGATCCTTTATCTTACAAAGCTATGTTGCCGGGGCCGAACATCAACCCTCGTTTGAGAAAACAGCATGGCGACACCGTGGTATTTTGGCTCTTTCGGGCTGCATAAAATTCCGATTGAAGCCAATGAGAACTTGTTGGAAAGATATTTTAAGTGTCTACAACTTGCATGAAAGATACTTCTCCTAATCAGCATCGAAGATGCTCGAATTGGACGTTCTTTCCAGCAGCTCCAATATAGATGTTTTTTCCATGCTTTTATTTCTATCAAATAAATCCCACGTCGATTATAGATGCTTGGGGGACTATATTTTCATCCTATATATTTCTTGTAAAACTTTCATTTTAATGCAAGTCAAGTTGAGTTGAGTCAAAGGTTAAGCCACTAATAGCTTCCTATGATTCCGGGTTAAGGATCGAGTTCTTGGTGAGAGGCTAAGAGCGAACCCTTTGCTGAGAGGCCGAGGGTGAAACCCTAGTGACAGGCCTAGGGTGAAACCCTAGTGAGAGACGAAGGTGTCAAAGGGTTGAGATCCTCGGAGTGCGATTCCGAGAGGATTGAGATCGAGTGTAGGGGATTCAAGGGTGAGAGGTCTGTGAATCTTGCTCCACATATCCTTTTTTTTCAGTTCCCAAACATCCTAAAATTTAGCCCCTCAAAAAAGAGTGTTTGAAAACTCGAGCCTTGGTCGATCCCGATTCTCGGGTCTCATCAAGTGGTATCAGAGCTTTCGAGCTACGAATTACTATCTCTTCCGCTCAGTGTTGCTCTCACCTCTCCTTTTCCAACACCACTCAGTGTTGCTCTCACCTCGGGTTCCTCAAGCTTTCAAGGTACGAATTACTATCTCTTCGCTTAATCCTTAGTTTTTGCAAAACATGCTTGATTAGGCTCGAGAGATTGCAATTGTTCGTCCTCGATCCCAATTCATATGTCTCGTGTGCTTGTTCTTGTCCCCATTGCATCGTGCTCTTGTTGCTAGTTAAATGATCTAAGATTGTTAACTGTATTGCCCTCTCTTGTGGTCCACCGATCAACCCCAATCGAAGCAATCAGTTGATCGATTGCAGGTTGCTTGAGTGTCCTAATGGAACATTACAAATCAAGCATTGTGGTTGATCTTTGAGCTTCTCCCACTTAATTAGAGAAGGCAGGCAACGTCTTGAAGGATTGTTATTTTATTTTATTTTGTTTGTTTTGTTCATTTAAGCAAAAAAAACACGAGGGAGTTACTATTTTTAGTAATTGTTAGTTGTTGATTCTGGCTACTTAGTTTTATTTTTACTCATTTGCCTTGCTTTTATTTTATTTAACATTGCAATCTTATTTCCTTATTCAGGCTAGATCGCTAGTTTTGCATTGCCTAAGGACCATAGTGGGTTGTGGTAAATACTCGTCGAAAGGCCCTTGTTGAAGTGCTCGAAGGTTGCTCGTTAGGCTTATTTGTGCTTGCTTTTGTGCATTGGTGTTCGTTGGGTGTTATTGATCATTCTGTCACCAGTACTACTACTAGTTTGCTTTTGTCTGCGGGTGGATTTCAGGTGGTTGGTTCTTATTGTTGGTGCTAGTTTCTGCTAGCGATTATTCAAGTCCTTGAGTGTCGTGCCCCTGCATTGGGAAAAGGGGAGTTGAGAGTATTGCCTGTTGCTACAAAAAAAGGAGAGGTGAGAGCAACACTGAGTGGTGTTGGAAAAGGTGAGTGAGAGGAGAGTATCATCTAGAGTAAGGAGCGGAAAGCCAAACACCGAGGAGGTCTGTTGCTGCTAACTGCGATCATATCTGTTGTTTGCTCGTTTTGCAGGTTCTGAAGTCTCATTCGTTCTTTTCTAAAATACATTAAGTGAGGTAAACACTTTAAACACACGAGTGGAGTGTGTGAGAAAGTGTGAGCGTCCACCAAAGTGAGAGAGAGGTTGCTGTTTTGCTAACTTGACGAGTTTGTTTGATTGTCTGTGGTGATGTCACAACATTCGGTGAACAGGGAAGGGGGCAAAGTTGACCCAACTGTCCAGGAGCTAACTCACCGTATGGACGGAATGGAGCTAAGTATTGCATAGATACTACGACGATTACCGCCATCCCAGAGAGACACTACAAAAAAGAAACAAATTAGCCACACCAGCTAGCAACGGCTTGAGTTTGCCGTGGCCATTGCAACACTTTTGCCACGGCACTAGCTACGGCATAGTTTCCAGTGGCCTTTGAGTAGGTTTTTTGACACGGCACAATAGCCGTCGCTTAATTTAGCTAGGACACTGCATTTCCGTTGAAGAAATGATGTGTTTTTTTGCGATGGTAGGTCTCCCGTAGCAAAGCTTTTCTTGATTTTTTTTTGTATTAAAAAATAGTACGGGAGAGAGTATAATTTGTGAAACCCTAATCTACCTTTCTCATCCACATTACCTCTGCCTCCCAAACGCTCTGTTTGGCTTATGAGATTTTTAGGGGAAGGAAGGGGTGGGAAATTGAAGGGGAGAAAAGGGAGTGAAGTGAAGGGGAAGAATTTCACTTTCTCACCAAATTCCACCATTTTGGTGGGTTGTGAAATTCCACCAAATTGAGCAGTTACTCAATTTTGAGATGTCTTCCCTTTTTTTAAATTGTTCATCCAAACATATGATTTATTTTCCCTTCAATTCAATTCCTTAAAATCCCACTAAATCCCACCATCCAAACGGGTGAAAGAGAACTCAAAATCTCCATCTCTGACTCGAAAGAGAACCCAGATCTCCACCACCTTTTCCTACCCCTCGGATCTCATTCTCCCGTCTTCCTCCTTAATCCTTATGCCTTTCTTCTTCATCTCGAGATCTCTCTCTCTCTCTCTCTCTCTCTCTCTCTCTCTCTCTCTCTCTCTCTCTCTCTCTCTCTCTCTCTCTCTCTCTGTCACTCGTCTGTCGTTCTCTATTTGCAAGTTTCAACCGAAGCCGTTTGTTGCCTGCTGATTTCCAATCCCTCGAATCTCATTCTCCCGTCTTCCTCATTGCTTTCGCCGGCGCCAGAACGGAGACAACCTAGGAGCCATCGCCTATGCAGCCTCGAAAGGTAAATGTTCTTATCCTCTATTTTAGATGTATATCCGAGTTAGGGTTTACATTTTGTAGGTTTTTAATTTCAATTTAGGGTTCATTTAGGTGTGGAATTAGGTTTTTCCCCTCTTCTTCGATGTGCAATTTCTTCATTTCGGTCATATATTGACCTTTAGATTTTTGAATTAGTTCGCTGGTACTCCAGATTTTTTCACTTGAGTAGGTAAGGCGAAGCTTTGTTTCTAACCTCATTGTTTCTGATCATTTGCTCCTCTTCGCAGTATACTTACTAGCTAGGGAGAACTTGAGCTTGTTTGAGCAATACAATATATAGTTATCAAAAAATATCTAGTCTCATAATTTTCTCTTTTTTTTTTTTTACAGACTTGGCCATCAATTAGTTGTTTTGAGCACAAAAAAAAGCAGCTTTGCTACAACTCAGGCAGTTCCTCAACAAACTCGTATTATATGAGGTACCGAGTTCATGGGATAGGAATAGTAATGGAAATTGGTATCTTCTGAAAAGTGTTACTTGTAACAATTCTATTCAACATGTTATGTTACCCACCTTGACCCGAGTATGTTGTATGCTTGATATTGGTGGTCCTGCAAAGGCAAGTGCTCTAAATTTTAGTTTGTTTGAAGTTTTTGGAGAATTGAAAGGCTTGACTTACTTGAAAATGGCATCACTGGCTTTTTAGGAAATTAAGGTATTATATTATATCTTTTGACACATCATGCTGTTTAGTTTTTCTAGTTTTAATACATGTTTGATTAATTTGAAATCCAACCTACTTGTTGCCAACTTTTGGCACAAAGGCATGTAACATAACAAATTTATCCTTTTTATTCTTATATTTATTGAACACACTATTATTTTATTTCAGAGCTATCACGTTTGAAAAGGTTAGAGATGCTAAATTTGAGGAACAATAATATATATGGATCTGCACTAGGTCAAGGTATCATATAGCTATTACAATGGGGAAGAATTTTATTTAACATCATCCTTATAATTTATTTCTTGATATCCAATCTGCACATTCATCCAACATATCATGTGGCTCATTGAATCTCTACAAGGTGATATCCTTATAATTTATTTCTTGATATCCAATCTGCAAATTTGGGGAACAATAATATATATGGATCTGCACTAGGTCAAGGTATCATATAGCTGTTGGGATGGAATGTGAGAGATTGTAGACTCAAGGATCACAAACCAACACTACAAGTTTAGTTCTGAAAAAAAGTTAGGTGAGTATTAGATATTCCTGATTCTTTTCTCTTCTTCTTGAAGGTATTGTGATTCTTTCCTCTGTATGATAATTTGGCTCATTGAATCTCTACAAGGTAATGAAAATATTCAGGCCACTCAGGATCTTCTATGAATCTCCCTAATCTATTTGCCCCTCATTTATCTTTCTGTATCGAACCAGAATTAACTTTATTTACCTATTGGAACCTCCCTAATCTATTTGCCCCTTGGTGCTTAGTGTGAAGAAGAGATCTACTGAGATGCATACAACTTTTAAAGTGAATATGGGGATTCAGACTATTCGTAAATCAAGCCAAAAGGTAGTTCTAGCAACATCTCTGCCACCTTTGACTTTCTTGTGCCTTGGTATAGAATAAAATATGGGACTAGTTGTCGAATGAATGCTGATAGAGCTTATTTATCCATGTGCTTCAGTTTGATTTGTGCATTGTGGGATGGTCAAGGAGGGTGTGCAAAGAATTAGAGAAGGAGAAGGTGAGCATCTTGTTTCAGCTTGATGATCCCTATTTATTACGAGGTTGGAGCACACTGATAGGATAAGTGCATATTCACAAGCACAGGTTAGTCTAAACTTCTAATTAGTTTGTTTTCATATAGAGGACTTAACTTTTTTATTTTCTCGTGGAATTTTATTTTACAACTGAGTGATATTGTTCCATGACCTTCATTTTCTTATGGAATTTTATTACAACTGAGCAAGAGATATTGTTACCGCCTGATGTTATATCTATCTATAAAAGGCCTTAAGTTAAGTTTACTTGATTCAACCGTGTCAAGTGACTAGAGTTGAATAAAATTTGATGTTGATAACTCTAATATCAAGCAAGATATATCATGTATTTACATATGATATATGTTTTGCCAATTGTTAAGTTATTTGCTACGTAGTTGTTTAGATATTAATCACATTTGAAGCCTTGCTACTTATTTGATTATTTGTTTGTAATTTTCTATTATAGACAACAAGTGATCTTCTGATAGAGTCCCATATGAGATGGAGCTTATCAACCGATGAGGACTTGATCGTCTCAAAAGGAGATGTTGAAGCAACTGAATCTGCAGGAGCTGCTGAATGACAATGCTTGACCGATTAATAGGGTGAAATTAGGTATTAGGATAAGAATTTTGCTTTGTAAGAATTTTGCTTTGCTTGGCCTCTTGAAGGTTTTCACTAGTCTGAAAGTATGAAAGATTAAGGATTTTGCTGAATGACAATGCACTATTGTGTTGTATAAATTTATGTTATGTAGAAGGATTTATTTTGGTTCCAATGTGGTTTGATTGTGGAGTCTTTAAGATCCACAATGCAGGTTCGGTTGGAAATAAAAAAAAATATTGCACTGGATAGAAAATTCTAGTTACGCCATCTAGCTGTCACAAATAGGGGAAAACAGGGGCCAAAATTTGGTGGGAATTTTTGTGGCCTAAAAAGTGTTAGCAACGGGGGCTTGCCGTCGCAAATAATTGGCGCCAACAATAGGTTGAAAAAGCCATCAATTGGCGTCTAAAACGAGTAGCGACATGCCGTCGCTATATTAGGGCAACGTGGCACAACTGGCATGGCATCCATTACCGTCGCTAATGCCGTCGCTAAGAATCTAGCGACGGCAAACTGCCGTCGCTAGATTCCATTTGCCACCGAAGGTTTGCTGACGCCCTATTTCCCGTCGCTAAGCCGTTGCTAACTTGTTTTCGCCACGGAAAACAGACTTTCGGCCACGGTACATTGCCGTTGCCATTATGTTTATTTTTTGTAGTGAGATGTACCGAGTGATCATGGTAGCCATGACGGACAAAAACACCGCCAGAGGAACCAAGACGGCGGAAGAGGACACAGGGACGGACATCGCCATCATTGCAATAATCCCCAGTCAGATGATGAGAGATCAGATGCATCCATATTTTCAGAGTAGACTCAAGCTAGAGAGGACCACCATGCTAGGCGTCGCCAAGAGGATGGCCGTCAACGTCGGACCCATGGGGTCAAGGTAAGCATCCCTGATTTTACTGGTGCTGAAGGGCCGGAGGCGTATCAGGATTGGGAGGTCAAAGCTGAACAGGTCTTCCGTTTCCATCGATATCCAAAGGAGGAGCAAGTGGAGCTTGATTTCATCCACTTTACTGATTATGCCCTCTCTTGGTGGCAAGGAGTACTAGCAGGTCGGGCCTACACTCGAGCTCCTCCAGTGACGACCTGGGAGAGCTAACGCATTTGATGCGAGTTCGCTTTATTCCGGCGGATCATGGGCAACAACTGTTGCTGAGGATAGAGAAACTAAAACAGGGTCCTCGATCCCCAGACGATTACTATAAGGATCTACGCGCCCTTTTGCAGCGATCGGGCACAAGGTATGAGGACTCTTATATTCTTGCTAAGTTTCTTGCAGGTCTGAACTCTGATGTGGCTGAGATTGTGTTGCAACTGCGACACACCCATGTGATTGATGCTCTCCATCATGCCACACATGTCCATGAAAACTTCCTCAAAAGGAGGTCCACAGGGTCCTCAACAAGGCGTTGGATGGGAGCTGAATTTCCTTCAAAACCGCCCCGGAGTTACCGTCCCCAACCGCCTAACCCTAGTCCTACTTCCCCCTCCACTGTTAGACCTCCAACTAACCCAAGCCATAGTCATGTCATCCCTAACCCCACACCTCCACCTCCTAGACCAGAGTCTAGCAGGCCTCGAGAGGTCAAATGTTACAAGTGTTATGAGATTGGGTATTATGCTAGAGAATGCCCCAACCCATGAAAGGTTCTCCTTAACACGTTCGGAGAAGTGGTGAGTGAGGTGGAAGGCCTCGATGACCCTTATCAGCTACCAGTTGTGGATGAGGATGAAAAGCTTGTTGCCAGAGCACCAATTGGTGAGAACTTCGTGGTTAAGAGGACTCTGAGTGCCAGTGAGAAGGTGGAGATTGACACCTCTCAGCCGGAGAACTTGTTTAACACCCGTTGTACCATCGGAGGTAAGATTTGCACTGTTATTATTGATGGTGGTTCCTGCTGTAATATTATTAGCCAGGAAGTCGTGGATCGTTTCTCTCTAACCACTCAGGTACACCCGAGACCTTATACTCTGCAATGGCTTTACTCAGGATCACCGTTGAAGGTGAAGGACCAAGCGGAGGTGTCCTTTTCCATTGGACCTTATGCCGATACTATCTTATGTGATATACTGCCTATCACCGCTTGCCATTTACTTCTTGGTAGGCCTCAGCAGTATGATCGGCACGTGATGCATGACGGTTACAACAACGAGAATTCCTTCGCCTTTGGAGGCAAGCGGGTAAGACTTCTATATCTAACCCCTCTAGAGGTTGTCACTGATTATATTGCTAGGAACAGCATCGCCAATCTCACGAGAAGATCAAAAAGGATGTTGAAAAGCAGAAGTTGGAGCAAGGTCTGCCCAAGGAACCTTAGAGCTTGCTGGTCGCTCGGGTTCAAGATGTACGACATGCTATTCAGGGGGGTGATGTTTGTTTTCTGCTTGTCTGTACTTCTACTAGTTCTACCTTACATGTTAGTTCTAGTTCATCTTCTGCTACTACTGTTGAATTGCCTTCTGTCATTTCAGGTGTACTCGAGAAGTTCCATGATATGCTAACAGATGAGATGCCAGCTGGATTGCCTCCTCTTAGGGGCATAGAGCATCGGATTGGCTTTGTGCCGGGTGCTGTTATTCCTAACCGACCAGCTTACAGGACTAACCCCACGGAAACCAAAGAGTTGCAATTACAGGTAGAGGATTTGCTTAGCAAGGGGTATATTAGGGAGAGTCTGAGTCCCTGTGCTGTACCAGTTTTGTTGGTACTAAAGAAGGATGGGACCTGGCGCATGTGTGTTGATTGTCGATCCATCAACCAGATTACAGTTAAGTACCGTCATCCCATTCCTCACTTAGATTACATGTTAGATGAGTTGCATAGTGTTTTCTTGTTTTCTAAGATTGATTTGAGGAGCGGGTATCATCAGATTAGGATGAAGGAAGGTGACGAGTGGAAAACCGCTTTTAAGACCAAATATGGTCTTTACGAGTGGTTGGTCATGCTCTTCGGGCTAACTAATGCTACTAGTACTTCTATGCACCTGATGAACCATGTTTTGTGTGCATTCTTAGGTCGATTTGTTATCGTATACTTTGATGATATCCTTGTTTACAGCAAGTCCTTAGAAGAGCATGCTGAACACTCGCGCGCTGTTTTTCTAGTTCTTAGGAAGAAGCAATTATTTGCTAACTTGAAGAAGTGTTAGTTTTGCTCTGATATTGTTGTCTTTCTTGGTTTTGTTGTAGGTAAACATGGCTTGCAAGTGGATACAAAGAAGATTTGAGCTATTCGGGAGTGGCCCCAACCAACATCCGTTATTCAGATACGGAGCTTTCTAGGCCTATCATGATTTTATCGTAGGTTTGTCAAGGACTTCAGCAGCATTGCCGCCCCTCTTACAAAACTAACAAAGAAAGGGATGTCATTCAAATGGGGTCTGGTGCAAGAAGGGGCTTTGGCTACACTTCGGGAGCGGTTGACGAATGCTCCGTTACTGGCACTTCCTGATTTCTCAAAGACTTTTGATATTGAGTGTGATGCATCTGGGGTTGGTATCGGTGGTGTTTTGATGCAGGAAGGTCGGCCTATCGCTTACTTTAGCGAGAAGCTAGGAGGAGCTACAGAGAATTACTCTAACACTACCTACGTCAAGGAGTTGTATGCCTTGGTTCGTGTTTTACATACTTGGTCTCATTACTTGTTGCCCCATGAATTCGTGATACATACTGACCATGAGGCCTTGAAGTATCTCCGGAGCCAAACCACCCTTAGCGCTCGCTATGCTAAGTGGATTGAGTTCATCGAGGCTTTTCCTTATGTGGTCAAGTACAAGAAAGGGAAGGACAACATTATCACTGATGCCCTCTCTCGCATGTATTCTCTTCTCTCTACTCTTGAAGCTCGTGTTCTTGGCTTTTCTATGCTACTTGATCTCTACTCTGCTTATGCTGATTTTGGGGATATATTCTGTCAATGTGTGCAATCTGCTGGTTCCCCTAGTGTTGGTAGTTATTTTGTGCAGGATGGTCACTTATTTAGGGCCTCCTACCTTTGTGTGCCTCGTTGTTCGGTTCGATCATTGCTGGTTTTAGAGGCACATGGAGGTGGATTGATGGGGCATTTTGGGGTTGCTAAGACCTTAGGCATTTTGAAGGATCATTTTTACTGGCCTAGGATGCGATCTGATGTTGAGAAATTTTGTGCTAGTTGTGTTACTTGTGTTAAAGCTAAGTCTAGGGCGAACCCAAATGGTCTATACCTTCCCCTACCTCTAGCTAGTGCCCCGTGGAAAGACATTTCTATGGATTTTGTGCTAGGTTTGTCCAAGACTAGGAAGGGCCATGATTCTATATTTGTTGTGGTGGATCGTTTTTCTAAGATGGCTCATTTCATAGCTTGCTCGAGGACTGATGATGCTTCTCATGTGGCTACTTTTTTTTTTGATCATATTGTTAAGCTACATGGGGTGCCTAAGTCTATTGTCTCTGATCGGGACTCTAAGTTCCTTAGCTACTTCTGGAAGACCTTGTGGGCTAAACTAGGTACCAAGCTGTTATTTTCTACTTCTATCCACCCTCAAACAGATGGTCAGAGACTAAGGTAGTTAATAGGACTTTAGGGGTTTTATTGCGCACTATGCTTGCTACTAACTTGCGCAAGTGGGAAGATTGTTTATCCTATGTCGAGTTTGCTTACAATTGGGCAGTGCATTCTGCCACCAAGATGTCTCCTTTTGAGGTGGTTTATGGTCGAAATCCTCACACACCATTGGATTTGGCACCGCAACCCCTATCGTCTCAGGAGGACCTTGCTGGTAAGCCCCGGGATGAGTTGGTGAAGTCTTTGCATGAGAGAGCTCGACTACAGCCGGAGCGTCGAACTCAACAGTATGTGAACCAGGCCAACAAGCATCGCAAGGAGCTATTATTGGAGGTTGGAGACTTGGTTTGGGTTCACCTACGGAAGGATCGATTTCCTGCTTTGCGGCAATCCAAGTTGCGGCCAAGAGCTGATGGGCCATTCATGGTGCTAGAGAAGATTAACGACAATACTTACTGTTGACAGGAGGAAATCGAGATTGCAAATAAAATATAAGTAAAGTACAGCAAACCATATTCCGTCCCTTGCAAATGATTACAAGACCTCCTCCTGATGTAGCAGTGGGAAGTCAGGATCGATCCACAAGGAAGCGTGTCAGCGCATCCTAGGCAGCGGTGGAATCTCACGGACAGAAATCGACCACAGGTTGTCGATCTCGACTAGGTTTAGTCGACAGAAGATTGGACCAGTCGAACAGCGCAGCAGCAGTCACAGGCGGTTGTCGATATCGAGTACAGCTTACTCGATATCGAGTAAACTCGTCGATGTCGTTGAAGTCCTTGTCGAGCACCTGCACAGGAGAAGCTACGGCGATCTGGGATCGAGGATCAGTAACTCGATATCGGCCAGAAGTTGTCGATATCGAGGACGGTAGAAACTTAAAAATGAAAGAAAGTAAAGACAAGGCTTTTGGGATTCGAAAATAAACTATGTATGAAAGACTTCCAAGATTGGGGTTTGCAACAACGATAACCAAGCATGCATAAGGCAAGAATAAAACAGATAATCATATAAATCGCATCAAAGGACCAAGCTTTCGCCTTTTCCAACAATTAGACAACTCTTTCAAGAAACCCTAATTGTCTCTACTGATTTTACGTTTACAATCCAAGTTGTTAGCATGGATCTCCATTGAATGGGTAATAAACACATAACAAGTAGTAGATGCTCAAAACACGATAAAACTCGGATCTTTACCTCAAACATGCAGGGCTATCGTCAGGCTCACCCCAACCCTAGAAGTAGGTGGACTACTCGCGCTTCATCGCAATTGCAGACATTGATTGAAAGCAAATAACCACTCCCATTAAACCAAACTGAAGAAAGTACAAACCGAACAAAGCCAACTTGCTCTCGCTCCTTTGCTCCACTCGGCCTCTCTTTCTCTCTCTATTACTACTTCTCCTACTAAAATTGAATGCTTAGAAATCAGCCCCATGGGCTTTATTTATAGACTTCTAATCCTTGCTAATCAAGGACAGAAATCTCTATCTCTATCTAAATCTCTATATCTAAAATCTTAAAGATAAATGAATGGAATAACATAAATAAATCCAAAAGGGAAATTATATCTAAAAGGCTAAAATATCTTCATGTGGATAAATCTTTTTCTCCATGGATAGATCTTGATAGACTTGGATAGAACTTGGACATCTTCGGCCCCAAGTAATCCAAAACCGTGTAGAACAGCTCGAACCGCGTAACGCGGCTCAGGGTCTTGTTACTCGATATCGAGTAAAGTCCTCGATATCGAGGTGACTGGTTCGTCGACTTGGCTTCGGCGGCATGCTCGACTAGCTGGTCCTCGATCTGCTCGGACACTGGCTCTCAGGTGTTGTCGATATCGAGTAGATTACTCGATATCGAGGAAATTAGCTTCATCGACTTGGCTGGCTCGGCTTGGTCGAGCAACTCTCTTCGACACTGCTCGGACATATTGACTGGGTTTGTCGATATCGAGGACTGGTGTTGCTCAGCATCGGTTGTCTGGTCAAGTCGAGTAGCTCTCCGCGGCTCCTCGATCAGGCTTCTTCCACGACTCCAGGTTGGTCTTCAAGGCTTTGTCGATATCGAGTAACTAACTCGATATCGAGGAGTGTCCTAGAGTCGGGTTGCTTCGTTCCTCAGCTTCTCGACTTGCTGCTCCTCGATCAGTGCTGTGCCCGGACATCTTTAGTCGATATCGACAAAGACTTGTCGATATCGAGGAACTTTCAGCTTCCATCTTCACTTCTTGGTTTTCTCCCGAAATGGCTCCATATTCTGTAATATTAAACCAAAACTTATGTAGATCTCCATTTATTTCAAATAAGCACATATTACATAAATTCGACATATTCCCAACCTGAAATATGCAAAGTGTATAGAATATGAAGCTAAACTATGTATTTCAACATGGCTATTTTAATAGACATCAAATCACCCCATACTTAGACTTGCTTGTCCTCAAGCAATAACCAAACAATAACCAATACCTACAACACATCCTTCAAGTCTTCGCCTTTGTCAAAAGCAACATCTCAAAAGTAGTAGCAATGTAAGACAAGTGAATTTAACGTCATCACACATATATGAGCGATCCATGGGCATAGGCAGTATAAATCCAACCTCACCAGGGTAAAGTGTTTTCACTCAACTCTCAATGTGTTTAGGCTATGCAGATCAACTCTCAACTCAATTCCATATACAATCTCATAAACATTGCAATTTAAATATAAATCCACTTCGCAACCAATTATGCAAATGCAACAAGAATCATCGGAAGGACTTCGCTCAATAGAAGTCTTCAAAGAAGATTCCATTCGGCGGGGTTGTAATGGGGCTTGGTAAGAAATAAAAGGGTATGGAATTATTTGGCCATGTGGCGGTTAATAAAATTCGGGAATCAAGACTCCTAAATTTCCAACACAACTCAACCAAACCATAACTCTCAATCATATGCATCAACCAAACTCTCCAACTTATCTCAATGAAGTACGTAACCTTTCAAACTTAGTTAACCTCTCCAAAGTATGAATCTTGCGAAAATGAAAGAAATAAGGTAAATTTGGCTCATGCACTTTATTCATAATTGCAAACTTTTCTTCTTTTGCTTTTCTCTTTTTTTTTTTTGAAACGAAAATAACTAGTGCATTTATAGGGTGAGCCAAAGATCCTTTTACATAGTATGCATAGCAAGATAAAAATATAAAACCAACCCATATCTCAATAAATTCAAAAGTCCTTCTTACTTGAAATGAAACACAAGCTCATTTCTTCCACAAATCATCATTCCAACCAACTCTAAGTCTTAATTCCTAAATGGGGGTTAGGCTCAATTTGGCTAAGAATAATTTTGTGGAGTTTATAATAAAAGTCTCAGGCTAATGTTCTGGCTTCAAACAAGGATAATGCAGGGTAGGTAAAGAGAGGATAAAATTGGCTTAAAAGGTGCCTCCATCATTTAATTCTCATTCACATAAACATATAAATGCATTGGCTTTGAATAACTATCACAACATTTAGAGATGCATAGGAAGAGTAAATACACTCAAGAAAGTAGAGGGATTTTTAATGTTCTCCCTATAAGGCAAAAATTCTCACTGGGACAATTTTGTTGGATCTCAACCCTTAGCTTAGGATCATATGTGCTCAATTTCATCACAAGTTCATAATCCACATAAAAACAATTTCGAGGAGTTAGGCTAAACCTTCCAAACACGCCATAGGATTTACATGATCAAGTCAGTCATTATTTATCATCATAGGACATCTAAGTTAGGGTATAAAAACTAAGACAATGCAAAAATTAAACATGCATTTTTTTTATGTAACTAAAAAACAAGACTAAAGTATGACAAAAGACTTAAATGCATAGAACTTAAGCATGAATGCATAACATAAAATTTCACCATGTAAAACCAAAAGCAAGACTAAAACATATAATAATGATAATGAGCCCTTCCCCCACCCCATACTTAAAATATACAGTGTCCCCACTGTATAAAATCAAATAAAAACAAGAGTAAAGGAAGGAACTCACCGAATAACGCATCGAGGAGGGCAAAACAGGGCATGTCGAGTAAACTTCTTGTCGATATCGAGTATTGTACTCGATATCGAGTAGGCTGTCTGCGTCAAGTGGATTCTGAAGTCGAGGGGACTCTTCTGGCTTAGTCGATATCGAGTTGGCCTACTCGATATCGATGAACTTCTGGGCTGCTCCTCTTGGTTGTTGTCGACTGGCCTCGCCGATTCCGACTATTTTTCAGGGACTTCTTATTCCACCTTTCACAATCCTTTTATGCTTGCCGACCTAAAAGTGTTAGATTGCACACAAAAACAAGACTTTCCACATGAAGTATTCTAAACTAAAAAAAAAAACAAAAAAAAAACAAAAAACCAAAACCAAAAGTTTCGAAGTCCAAAAATTCAAAAAGTTTTATAGACATGCTCTAGATTTTAGAGTCGCTAGGCCGACTTCTTCTTTTATGCTCAAGGACCATTAATGTGGGGCCCGCTTGTGCTTGTCCCTTCTCCTGGATCATCTAGGTCCTGATTGTAGTATGCAAGCTCAGCTGACAGATGGTTGCTTGCATAATCTTCTTCTACTTTCTTCTTTTTCTTCCCAGCTCTTAGTTTCCACAGATTCTCTCACCACGGGGCCTTACCTCCCCTTAAATTATTGATAAATTTCTTAATGGACTGAGGAGGAGTAGAACCCATACCTGAACTTACCTTTTCGGACCCAAAACAGAAATATTCGGGCCTGGGGTTAGTCGATATCGGGCAAGACTGGTCGATATCGAGTACAGGGACCCCATACTTAGGCTCTTGGCAAGTCTGGTGCTCAGCAGAGGAAGTAGATGTCGACGAAGTTTGGTCGATATCGAGTACAACTTTGGTCGATATCGAGGATAGCTTGTCGATATCGAAATGGTCTCTGGTGCTTTCCTCCATTGTTTGCTTGATCCCGTGGTTGCTGATGCTCTTCACCTCCAGCGATGAAATTTCCTCTTTTCCAGGGCCAAAAGAGAAGTCTAAGACCTCGTCGCCTATGGTAAAGGTGAGCAATCGCTGTTTGACACTGATCTTGGCATCTGCGGTAGCTAAGAATGGTCTACCAAGAATAATAGGGCTAGTAGGATCTTCAGCACAGTCTATAATAAGGAAATCTGTTGGAACAAAGAATTTACCAACCTGGACAGGGACATTCTCAACTATACTTGTAGGGATGACTACTGTATTGTTTGCCATGTATAGCTTAGCATCCACAGGCTCTATGCATCCTATCTTTACCTTCCGCCAGATTGATAAGGGCATGATGCTCACACTTGCTCCTAAATCACACAAGGACTCATATTTATATTGTCCAAATCCCACAGTAACATAAAACTTACCAGGTTCAGGTCTCTTTTCAGGGATGTGGAGCACTTTGCATTCGCCGGCGATCTCTGAGATGGATCGCTTCTTGCTCAGGATTTCCTTCAGGAATTTGACATGTCCAGGCATCTCTTGCAGGGCTTTTGTAAAAGGAATAGAGACATTCAGTTCTTGCAGCATATTAACAAAACGTTTGAACTTACCTGCAGTGGGATCTTTCAGCGCTTTGGAAGAGAAAGGTAGTGTCTTTTTCTGCTTCGGAGCCAGAACAGACGTCGGAGGTATTGTAGAGTCGTCGACATTGGCCAGATTTTTGTCGATATCGACTTGAGCTTCCTCGATATCGAGTAGGGTTTCCGACCTCGAGTTGCTGGGCTGTGCAGTGGGGTCCGAGCTTGGCTTCTGGTCTGTGTCGAGGAGGTTTTTATCGATATCGACCAAGGGCTCCTCGATATCGAGTTGCTGCTGCTCTTTGTCGAGTTGCTGCTCTGCTTTGTCTTGATGCTTTCCGACCTCTGGCTCGTGTAATTGGTGCCCGCTCTTGAGTTTGATAGCTGCGACGTGTCCGGTCTTCCCTTTAGGATTTGGTTCTGTTTGCCCAGGGAGTTGTCCGGTTGGTTGTGGAATCTGCGTCGCGAATTGACCCATTTGAGTCTCAATGCTTCTCTTCCAGATGTCTAGCTCTCCAAATTTTGTATTGATGTTCTGGAACTGGTTGTTGATGGTGCCCTGATTCCGGCGCATCTTTTCAAGGACGAGCTATAAGTCATCCTTCTTTTGATCCCTTTCTGGATGTCCTGGAGCTCTGTATGGTGGGGGTTCCTAGGAGGACCCTGGTTCCATTGTGGTTGATAGAACCTTTGATCCCCCATATAGCGATTGGGACCCCCTGCGTAAGCTACCTCTTCGTGTGTCTCTGCCATCCTGACTTGCTCTGTGTGTGGTCACTCAGTAGTGGTGTGCCGCTGTGATCCGCATTCGATGCAAGGCTGATTGACAGAGAGATACTTGACTTGCTTGAGGAGCTTGCGATTCTGGTCTCTGTAGAACTGCTCCCTGACATCTGGGTCAATCTTCTTGGAAGCTTCATAGAGGGGCATAGATGGCGCTGGCCTGGCATAGGAGTTCTCCTCATAGTTTATGGTAGACCTATACTTGTTGTCATAATTGGTGAGCTTGTCAAGTACACCCCATGCGTCAGCTGGTGGCATCGTCAGATACTCATATCGAGTATACTGGTTGATCCTGTCCTTAGTGACTTGGTCAAGAGAATTGAAGAAGATCTCTTGAATGACGTAGGGTGGCTGTCCATGAGTAGGGCAAGATCGCAGTAGCTCTTTGTATCGTTCCCATGCTTTTGCTAGCGGCTCCCCAGGCTTCTGTTTGAAAGCTGTAATCTTCTGGCGGAGGAGTGCTGTCTTGGTAGGAGGAAAGAATTTGTTGAGGAATTCCTGCTCTACCTGAGCCCATGTCGTGAGGGATCGTGGTTTCAGCCCTTCAAGCCACTTCAGTGCAGGTCCAGCGAGAGACCAACGAAAGGCCTTCATCTTGACATATTCCAGAGTTGCACCTTCAGCAAGAGTATGGCACATGTCAGAAAAATTTGTAATATGTTCAAGAGAGAATTCATTGAATTTTCCATAAAAATAATTATTTTTAAGTTCTATAAGGAATTGAGTGCGAATTTCAAAAGCATTTTCAGGGATTAGAATAGCCGATTCAAGCACGACGAGAGTCGGGTGCATATAATCCTTTGCAGTGGTTGGGTATTGGGCATGCTCAGCTTCTGCTTATTCCCTGACTGCTTTCTCAGTGGCGAGAGCAGTATCTTTGGTGGCTATTTCCCTCCGAAGCCTCTCAATTAGTTGTTCTTGTGTTTCTGCGGCCGCCATGGCTCTTTTCAGTTTAGCTTGGATGTGTATAAGGCGCTCTGGTTCGTCTAGGGTGTCAAACTCAGGTGTTTGACCAGAACGGCGCATATACCTGTAAAGTAACTAAAAGTAGATGTGAGATTTCACAACCTAAGGCGCGAATGATAGCTTCCCCGGCAACGGCGCCAATTTGTTGACAGGCGGAAATCGAGATTACAAATAAAATATAAGTACAGCAAACCAGATTCCGTCCCTTGCAAATGATTACAAGACCTCCTCCTGATGTAGCAGTGGGAAGTCAGGATCGATCCACGAGGAAACGTGTCAGCGCATCCTAGGCAGCGGTGGAATCTCACGGACAGAAGTCGGCCATAGGTTGTCGATCTTGACTAGGTTTAGTCGACAGAAGATCGGACCAGTCGAACAGCGCAGCAGCAGTCACATGCGGTTGTCGATATCGAGTACAGCTTACTCGATATCGAGTAAACTCGTCGATGTCGATGAAGTCCTTGTCGAGCACCTGCACAGGAGAAGCTACGACGATCTGGGATCGAGGATCAGTAACTCGATATCGACCAGAAGTTGTCGATATCGAGGTGACTGGTTCGTCGACTTGGCTTCGGCGGCATGCTCGACTAGCTGGTCCTCGATCTGCTCGGACACTGGCTCTCAGGTGTTGTCGATATCGAGTAGATTACTCGATATCGAGGAAATTGGCTTCATCGACTTGGCTGGCTCGGCTTGGTCGAGCAACTCTCTTCAACACTGCTCGGACATATTGACTGGGTTTGTCGATATCGAGGACTGGTTTTGCTCAGCATCGGTTGTCTGGTCAAGTCGAGTAGCTCTCCGCGGCTCCTCGATCAGGCTTCTTCCACGACTCCAGGTTGGTCTTCAAGGCTTTGTCGATATCGAGTAACTAACTCGATATCGAGGAGTGTCCTGGAGTCGGGTTGCTTCGTTCCTCAGCTTCTCGACTTGCCGCTCCTCGATCAGTGCTGTGCCCGGACATCTTTAGTCGATATCGACAAAGACTTGTCGATATCGAGGAACTTTCAGCTTCCGTCTTCACTTCTTGGTTTTCTCCCGAAATGGCTCCATATTCTGTAATATTAAACCAAAACTTATGTAGATCTCCATTTCTTGCAAATAAGCATAAATTCGACATATTTCCAACCTGAAATATGCAAAGTGTATAGAATATGAAGCTAAACTGTGCATTTTAACATGGCTATTTTAATAGACATCACTTACCGAATTGATCTCCCAAGTAAGTATGGTTTTCATGATGTTTTTCATGTATGTGACTTAGCTCCATTTCTTGCAGGGGATGGGCTACTTGAGGAGCTGAGGGATTCGGGGTCGAATCCTTTTCTAGGGGGGAGGGGATGATGTTACCCTCGACAGAGCTAGCTTATCTAACGATCGGGTTGGTGATCTAGATGCTAGGGATGGAGCTCCGGTGGATGCTATTGAAGATGCTAACGATGAGGAGATGGAAGAGGAGCCACTTTTACCTCGAGCTATCCCACCAATGACAAGAGCTCGAGCTCGCCTACTTGGTCAATCGGTTCCTTAGTGAGAGACGATGGAATCAAAGGGTCGGAAACACTCGGAGTGCGAGGCCGAGAGTGTGGAAGATCGAGTGTTGGAGAGAGCTCGGAGTGCGAGGCCGAGAGCGATCTTGCATCACATATCCCTCAACCCCCATCCCCTACTTTACCACCATTCTAAGGCCTTCCACAGCCCTATCAAGACCCTCAAACCACCCCCAAAACGTCACTCCAAAGCAGCCCCTAAATCCCTCTCAAACAAGCCCCGTTTGGAATCGTCTCTGCCCAGGCGACGTCTCGGTAAAATGCGATTTCCCGCTTCGTCTGACATTCGATTGACGAGATCTGCCCCAATCCGCATCCGCGACTTCAAGATCTACAAAATTAGTACTTGCGCATCCCCAGAAGCCGAGCAAATCGACGGGAAATCGGAAATCATTGAAGACTGATCTGTTGCCTCGGAAGCTGTCCACAATTTCCCGACTTCTCGCAACTCTTGTCGCCGGTCCTTTTGCTCGAGCCCGGGCCCGAGCACGTCAGCGCTTGCCTTTCTCGTTCCGGAAAACTCTCGAATTCGTCCAGCAGAAGTCCTCGACGTCGAGTAAACTACTCGATGTCGACTACCTCAGTCGAGTAAACTGCAAAACAAAAGAACAGACGACGAAAACGAAGCAAGTCGTGTAGAACAGAGTACTCGACATCGACTAGACTACTTGATGTCGAGTAGAATTCAGGCGATGTCGAGTGCTTTCTTGTGTAAAAATGTGACCTTTGCAATGACAGAAATAAAACGGACAGAACACGAAATTTGTGGGAAATTCAATAAACTAAAAGCTCATAGAATCAGGGTATCAATGCCACAATGATAACCATATAAAATAATGCATAAAAGTATAAAAGATCATGCCTTTTCATCAAAAAACTTTCGTTATCAACAAGTAGGAAGATAAAGGCTTTCGCATAAACCCTAATTGTTACTAACCCTTTTCACATAATTAATCCAAGTTGCATTAAGATCACTTTCGCTTCAATAACACAAACAAGGATCACCTTCAACTTTCGCAAAAGAATCATGCAATTAGGGATAGAAGATGAAATCAGATAAAAAGATTGTACCTCTACCGCATTACCTTACATGGCTACCGTCGGGCTCACCCCGATCCTAGAAGTTGGGTGACTACTCACTCGTCATCATCAAAAGAATCATCAATAATAAAAGGAAACTAAATTGCATTAATGAAATAAAACGAATCTTGCAACCGATCGAAGCCAAATCCGCCCTCGCTTACTCCAACCCAAATCGGCTCCAAGCTCTTCTCTAACTCTCTTCTACTCGCTATAACTTGTATTGTGTGTAAATTGGAATGTCCTAAAACTCAGCCCCTAGGGCCTTATTTATAGTAATCAATCTCCGCTATCCAAGGAGAGAATACTCTATGTATATCTATTCCTATCTATCTAAAGACTTTATGATAAAACTTTGATAAAAGAAATAAATCTCTAAGGGGAAATAAGACTAAAGTGGATAAATATCTTCTCTCTTGATAGATCTTCATGTCTCTTGATAGAACACCACATATCTTGCATGGTAAGTAATCCACAAGGCTTGGACTTCACTCGATCTCGGCTCGGATTGCTTCTGGATAGTACTCGACGTTGACCAAAGTACTCGACGTCGAGTGGCGTTGTCTTCTTCTCGAGTGCACTCGAGATCGGCTACATGGTGGACTCGACATGAGTACTCGACATCGACTAAACTCCTCGATGTCGAGTAGAGTTGTGCTCTCGAGTGACTAGCTGCTCGATCTCTTGTGATTTTGTCGTCGAAAGTACTCGACATCGACTAAAGTAGTCTACGTCGAGTAGTTCTGTTGGCTCTCAGCATTCTGCTCCGTTCTTGAAACGCACTTTCCCGAGTTCTCATTTGTCGGATTGACGCATATGAATATGCATTGGAAATCTTTTTTTGAGGGCTAGAACTCTCATGAAGACATCAGAACTTGATTCAGAATGATGGATGGCGAAAAGTGGGATTTTCTCCAGCTGCACCATCCTTAGTTTCTTCATAACTTTCCTTTAAGCTCCAAAGTGCGTCCGATTCCTGTGAAATTAAACAAAAACTAGTGTAGACTCCATAATTTGGCAAATAAGCAAAAACTACACATATTTTGTACTATTCTAACCCAAATGTATGAAATGCATTCAGAAATCGATATAAAAGTTAACGTAATACATGGCAATTTAGGCTCACATCAAATACCCCATACTTAAGCTTGCTTGTCCTCAAGCAATACATTTAATGGTCATACAAGGGAAGAAATTAGACTCTCAACATCTTAGATTCATTCTCATATGTCCCTGCAATCACTTACCATCCTCGAAAAGGTACTTATGTCACAAATCCATGCATGTGAATAAAAGCAACATCTACACACAAAAGGAGGGTTATGAAAATACAATTTATGGGTGACAAAGCAACAATAATCAAGAGGACTTTAATTAAGCTCAATAAGAAGTTGATTGGTAAAAGGCTAAAGGTGGGCAATTTTTTGCAATCTGGTGCTAATGATCTGGGGAAATGGAGTACTTTCCAAACTTTCCTACTACATTCCCTCTTCCTTTGATTTCTCACCTTCCGCTCATTCGCTCATTGCTTTTTTTTTTTCCAATATTGATGCTTTTACCTCTCTAAACTCAGCACTGCCTTCTCGTGAGTCGCAAACATGGGTATCATGAATGGCCCCGGATACTTAGTGCTTCGAACTCCTCGCCTTGTTGTCCCATCATTCAGAACTAACATCTCAATGCAGGCAGGGTCGATCTACCTTTATCTCTTGAGGTGACCGAATTTTCTTTCTCTCATTAAATTTTCCATAATCTTTTCAATTTCCTACCAAACTCCAATAATGATAGTACAACACAACAACCATATAACAATCTCCATAATGTGACATCATTCTTAACATAATCCACGGATAAAGAAATAAGGTAAAGAATGGGCAATATTTAGATCATGTGGAGCAATAATTGAAATAAGGCATAATATGGCTTTCGTGATGCATAAGCATAGGTATGGCTGGGAATATAAACATATGTGCATTATATGGAAATATAAAGTCCTCCATCCTCTTATTATGCAACATGTCAAAAGAAATATCAAATTTTACCTACCTTCATGGTTTTCAATAAAAATATGCACTTCATTGTGACTTCCCTTTACTATGCAATTTCATGCTATATCTCTAATGACTCCAATTTTGCATCGTCGAGTTCAATAAAACTTCCATCACACTTATAAAAAATTTCAATGGGGGTGATTTTTCAAACTTTGAAAAACAAACGTGTAAGCACATAAATCAAACATGAGATCCAAAATAGCCATGTATCAGCAATTCAAGAAAATAAATTTCAAATATGCACACATAGTGTCAAATAAAATCAAATATGCATGAAGTAAGCCCTTCCCCCACCCCATACTTAAAGTTTATAGTGTCCTCACTGTATAAAAACAAGGGTCCAGAAAGAAACTCACTAGACAAGTGTGCAGAATGTCGGAATCGAGTGTTGAAGTTTGCTGCAGAAATGGTCGACATCGAGGAGACTAGTCGACGTTGACTACTGCTACTCGATATCGAGTACAGTTGAAAGCCTCCAGGGTGATCCTTCCTCGACCACAAGCGTTTCTGATCGATAGGGGTAGTCGACGTCGAGTAGATTACTTGATGTCGAGTACAGTTGAAAGCCTCCAGGGTGATCCTCATCGATCACATACCATTTTGCTTGATAGGGGTGGTCGACGTCGAGTACTTCTGCAACTCTTTCGTACCTGAAAGACGTGTTAGGAAGACAATAATCCAAAATAGACAAAACCCAACATAATATATAAAATAAAAACGAACAGTATCTAAAACCCTAGGAAATAAGAAATAGCAGGTTGCCTCCCGTAAGCGCTAAATTTTAAGTCTTTAGCTTGACCTACTTCGCTTTAAGTCTTAGCCTGGCTCATCTTTGTCCAGAGGTATAGGTGGATCTGGTGGTTCCTCCGGTGGTGAGAAGCGTGGAATGTCATCCGGGGGCATCATGTGAAGAAGCTTAAACCTTCCCGAGTGAACGCTCCATGACTCCACCCATTCATCTTCCCTAGCTCCAGCTAGCATGCATAAAGGAAGACATAAAGGAAGTATACATACCTCATCATCATACCTCTTTCGCTTCATATGTTGATTTGTTTGTGTGTCTCCACCACAGCAAAACGGTGGAGTGGGAAGAGATATTTCCACCTCATCATGCGGAGCTTCATGCCACTTTTCTAGGACCTACCTGGGTAGCAAAGTAGGAATTGAGATCGAGGAAGGACATACCTGGGTATCGACTGTAGATAGGTCGATATCGACTGAAGACGGGTTGACATCGACTAGGTGTTGGTCGACGTCGACCTCAGGTTTTTATCCTCCTTCTAGCGTTATTGGGGCTTTTGGCGGTGATTTTGATGATTCACGTAGCTTCCTCAATGCGTATACTCTCTCAAGCCATGCCTTCTTATCAACCGTGTATAACCATCTCAAATATTCTAATTCTTTTGCGTACCGTCTGTTTCTTTCCCTTTCGGCCCATGTTTCAAAGGTGTCTTCCATCTTTGTACCTAAGCTTTAAAAGCACAATCAAGAACACAAATTCGTAGTAAAACCTTGATACCTAATTGGTATCGGTGAGGTTAGGCCTGTGCAGATTTCGGTTTAAACCGGAAAACCAACCGGAACCGAACCGGTAGAATCGGTCTTATAACCAAACCGGATATTCCGGGCCGGTTTTCGGTTGATAGTTTTTGTGAATTACGGTTCCGATTCGGTTCCGGTAATAACCGGCGGTTTACCGGTTTAAACTGGATAAAACCGACAATTTAAATTTTGTACATACAAGCTACACAGCACCGATCATGACTTAATTGTTTAATTAGTAATTATTGGCTTTCGCTAGTTTGCTAGTTTACTGTTTTTTTCCCATTCACCATTTTTCATTTTATTGTTAGGTACATACTACATCCAACAACTTCTCTTTGAATAATTTATTTTTAATAATTTATTTTTAATAATTTTTTTAATAATTTTTTTATAAATATAAATTGTTACGGTGTAAGTGGAAAAAATATAATATTATCAATGAAATTTGAAGGATAAAAGATAATTATATTTACTTCCGGTTGTTCCGGTTCCGGATCCGGATTGACTTTTTATAATCCGGGTCGGTTTTAAACCGAACCGGAATGTTACCGGTCCGGTTACCGGTTTGAATATTTAGAATATTCCGGTTCCGGTTTTTCCGGTTTTGTGCCGGTTCCGGATCGGTTTCAACCGGTGCACACCCCTAGGTGAGGTAGGTGGTGGTAGGGTATGTGATGGTAAGAAAAGCGGATGGGCTTTCCTGAACCTTAAACACAACTAAATTAGGCACGATTGATATCTCCCCGGCAACGACGCCAATTTGACAAGAGGGTTTCTCGACCAAATAAACTTATATTCAAGACCCCCACTATAGTATAGGGGAGTCAGGTTCGTCCTCAGGAGAGAAGTCATTGGTTCTAGGTTTATTGTGTTTTGGGTCCAGGGATAAGGGGAAAAGATGCAAGATTGCTGTCGAAGTCGACTAAGACTTGGTCAACGTCGAGGGAATGGCAGGAGAAAATGTTGTCGATGTCGGGTAACCTGTGTAGAATTTAAGCGAAAATAGCGAAAACAAAGATAATAAAAGTGCAAACTTCCAAGGTTAGGGATCATCACAACAATAAACATATATGTAACTCATAAATCACATCAAGATGCATGCTAATTTATATCAAAGAATCGACTTTCGCAAATTCGAATAATTTAGGTAATAGAGGTTCTCGCATAAAAACCTAATTGTTTCTACCTTTTCCTGATTAGGACTAGTCGGCTTTCGCAAATAAACCCTAATTACTATCCAAATTCATGATAAGATCACTTTCTCTTCAATATCATGAATAAGAAATTTCCTCAACTCTCGCAAAGGATTAAGCATATAGATAGATGATGATAAAGACATACAAATTCATGATTTATAAATTAAACACACATATCTATTGTTGGGATCACCCCAACCCTAGAAGAAAGAAATTAGAAACAAACCATAATAAAAGAAACTAACTTTAACATTAAAAATAAAACTTAAACTTACAAAACCTTCCAAACGTTCCTCCTCTCTCTCCTCTCTCGCCTCCTCTCTCTCTCTCTCTCTCTCTCTCTCTCTCTCTCTCTCCTTGCGCCCGAAGACGGCTTTGCTTGAATGAATGAAAATCATCCCCTAGGGCTTTATTTATAGTAGTCAATCCTCGCTATCTAAGGAAAGAATACTCTATCTATATCTAAAACTATCTATCTATAAGCTTAAGATAAAACTTAATGAATAAAGGAAATAAATCTCTAAGGGAAATTATATCTACAGTGGATAAATATATCTTCTCTTGATAGATCTTCACTTTATGTTGATAGAATTCACGTGACTTTGCTTGCAAGTAACCCACAAGGCTCGAACTCCACTTGATCTTGGCTCGGAATGGCGCCAGTGAGTACTCAACGTCGACCAAAGTCCTCCACATTGAGTAGTACTGTTGTAACTCCTCGGATTGCACTCGATCTCGGCTACCTTCTGAACTCGCCATGGGTACTCGACATCGAGTAGACTCCTCGACGTCGAGTAGTCTTGTGCTCTTGAGTGTGGCTTTGCTCGACTTGCTGGATTTCGACTTGTGAAGTACTCAACATTGGCCAAAGTGGTCGACGTCGACCAGTCCTGTCAGCTTTCAACATTCTGCTCCGTTCTTGAAATGCACTTTCCGGAGTTCTTGTTCATCCGATTGCCGCATATGAGTATGCGTAGGAAAGCTCTTATTGAGGGCTACAACTCTCATGAAGACATCAGAACTTGATTCAAAATGATGGATGGCGAAAATTGGGCTTTTCTCCAGCTGCACCATCTTTAGCTGTTTCATGACTTTCCTTTCAGCTCCAAGATGCGTCTGATTTCTGCGAAATTAAATAAAAACTGGTGTAGACCTCCATTTTTGCAAATAAACATAAACTACACATATTCTGTACTATTATAACCCAAATGTATGAAATGTACACAGAAATCGTTATAAAAGTTAATATAAAACATGACAAATTAGGCTCACAACAAAAGCACACACACTTTTTAAAGATGATGAATATGCAGAACATAGATGCTTTAAACATAGATGACAACTATGTCAGAAGGAAAATTCATCAAGTCAAGCATATGATACATAAGGAGTTCAAACAACCACATATCAGTCCAACAAAACTGACCAAGATCTCAACCTATATGCCTCTCTACAGTCAAGAATTCATATAGAAATCAAGGCACAAGATAGTACATATGTATGGTTGAAAGAAATTCCAAATAACCAACCAAGATCAGGAGATATTATATTCAAGAGTTACAATCATTAGTGAACACAAAACTGAAATTCAAGAAAGCACAAGGAATCATATCCTGATGCAACTAAACAGAGTAGTAACCATCTTTCTTGAAACAAAGTCATGCAGGAACACTTAGAATATGCAGCGAAAGCAGTAACTCATACAAGAACATGAACAACAATAGATTTCAAGCATAATCGAATAAGAAACATGGAAGAAATGAAGAACGAGCCAAGGCTCTGATACCAAAAACACTTAAGGTTCTAATACCAATCTATAAAACCTGGTTCGAGGTACCAGACATGCCAATCATTCAATAGTAAAGGCTCAGATCTAGATTGAACTGAAACCCTATTAAACATAAATGAAAAATGGACACGGAGATTTATTTACGAGGTGCGGGAAAAATTCCCTACGTCCCCGGCTCAAGAGAGCATTCCACTATGCTCTAAGGCGAAATAGTAACAAGAGTACAAACACAGCTAAAGAGGGCAATCTAGACGAAGAACACAACCAAATACAAGAACTAAACAATCTGATCTCTAATCTAAACTATTAGACAAGAATAAATTAGATTAGGAAGAGGAACTCCCTATTTGAGGCATCGCGGTGAACTTGTCGAAGTCGTTGCCGAGTTCACTACCAAAAACACAGGAAATAGCCACGGTCAAATAGCCACGAATTGGCCACGAATTTCTGTGGCTAAACGGTTTAGCCATGGGCATAGCCATGAATTTGACGTTCGTCGCCATTCGAGGCTATATGCCTCGACGCTAACAGCCACCAACACAATATCCGTGGCTAATAGCCACGATCTGATAGTTCCGTGGCTATGTCCGTGGCCGGTTCGGAAATGGGCCGTCCGTGGCTGTAGCCACGAATACAACAACGAATAGTGTCGTGGCTAAAGTCGTGGCCACCCAGGGGACATCTCTTGGCAGGTCGTTGCTAATGTCGTAGCTAATGTCGTGGCTACGTGTGTGTCCATGTGACGTAAGTTCTGTGGCTATGCCCGTGGCTATGGACGTGGCCATGTGGCATATTAGTCGTGGCTATGCCCGTGGCTATGCCCGTGGCTATGGACGTTGCCATGTGGCATATTAGTCGTGGCTATATCGTGTCTACATTCGTGTATCCATATTATTAATTGTATTGTGAGCTCGATAATAAATATAATTTAATTATTTATTATAGCCGAGCACAAACACATACAAAACACATACCACTGCCAGAATTTGTTCATCCAAAACACATACAAAGACATCCACAACCATCCAAAACATATCCAACCGATATTTAACCAAGGACACCCAATAAAAACATGTATTCAATTCAGAATGGATAACAACAATATATGTACTAAAATTAATTTATGTGGACATCTATTCCACATAAACTGCAGGCATCTCACCGTTGTTGCGTCCCTTCTCGCCAAGACGTGGACAAAGTATCACACGAACTGCTGATCTCTTGAAAATTCTACGGGTCACTTAGTCATTTGTACCCAATAGGCCTTCCTACATACCACATATAAACAGAAAAAAAAAATTCAAGTTTTAAAACACTAGAATGGGTTTTAATACAAATCTTAAGCAGTGTAAAATAAGAAATTTGATAAACTCTAATGAGCATCTTTAGATATTGAACTTATAAATCACCAAATTGACAACATATATATAACATAAACTAAAGAGAACAAATTAAGTCTTTGTTCACAAACATCAAAAACACAATTATTTGATATAGAGAGCGCTTTGCTTAAAACACAACATTTGCCGATAATGTCATGTTAACTTTATTTGTTCATAAATTCCACAATCCCAATTCAATTCACTGACATCACATATTCATTCACAATTTCCGACTCACAATCTCAAAGCATTAAAAAATTAGAGCGATTACTAATTACGAATTCAAGCTTACCTTCCCGAATGAAGAACTATTCTAGCAAAGCCAACAAGGGGCACAATATCCTCCAAAATCTAGTCCTCCCAATCAACCCACTCCCTCTCCCCTCCACTCTTTCTCCCCTCGCCTTCTACTTCCTCTCCATCATCTCCCTCGGAAACGACATCGTACTCCTTCCCGAATTCCCCATCCGCTCCGGCGGGCAAAGCGAAGACAACCGACTTTTGCAGCAAGTCGAAGTCGAAAGAACATTAAGTTGAGAAATGAGGGAGAGGGAGTACCAGTAGCCGCCGCCATAAAAGAAAAAAAGAACAATCAGAAGAGAGAAATGAGGGAGATGGAGTAAAAAAAGAACAATGGGAAGAGATAAAGGAGGGGGAGCGAGTACGTACCAGTAGCCTCCGCCAACAGATCCAAGCCGGAAAAAAAAAGGAAAAATCAGACAAGAGAAAGGAGGGAGAGGGAGTACCAGTAGCCTCCGCCAACAGATCCAAGCCGGAAGAAACTTAGTCTCGAACTAGCGATGAAGAAGAAGGCGGTGGGAGGACTGTTTGGGTGATTTTGGTAGAGGGCTATCGCCGGCAAGAGGTGGTGCGAGGATAAGAGGGCCAGCGGGATGAAGAAAAAGGTCGGCGATGGTGGTTTGGCCCGACGACGGTGATGCATGCACGAATTGGGAAGAGACGGAAGAAGGCGGCGCTTCCTCCGGTGGTGGTCTGGCGGCGTCGATCTCCGGTGGAGGAGGACAAGAGTGGATGTGAGATAGGGAGGATGAGGATCTGAAATTTTTGGAAGAGAGAGTTATGGAAGGAAGATGGAGCGGCCAGATAGGGGGAACATAATGGAGGAATGAGGCAGTGCCAAATTAGGGTTGCTTCAAAATGCTCCAAATTTCAGGGTGCGGGAAAATTACCGCTCAAAGCAATGTGTTTTCAGACACATTGCTTTTTTATTTTCATTCAAAATCTACATCTAGAAAAAAAAACATCAATACAAATAAAAATATAATATATTTTAAACATCAAAATAATGGTAAAAATAATAATAGTTAAATTTATTATTAAAAACAAAAATTAAAAAATATATATTAAATAATAAAATAATAATAACAATAATAATAATAATAATAATAATAATAAGGTTAATATAGGGTTTTATAAAAGGTTAATATTATATTTTATTCAACAACTATTATTTACTTATATCAGGTTTCCTCAAAAAATAATCTTACAGTATTCTAATAAGAATTTAGTAGTTAAAATAAGGTTTTATTAAACATTTGTTAGTTATTTATATGAGTTTTCCTCAAAACATACTCTTATAGTATTCTAATAAGAATTTAGTAGTTAAAATAAGGTTTTATTAAACATTCGTTAGTTACTTCGATGAGTTTTCCTCAAAACATACTCTTGTAGTTAAAATAAGGTTTTATTAAACATTTGTTAGTTACTTCTATGAGATTTCCTCAAAACATACTCTTATAATATTGTAATAAGAATTTAGTAGTTAAAATAAGGTTTTATTAAACATTTGTTACTTACTTATATGAGTTTTCCTCAAAACATACTCTTATAGTATTCTAATAAGAATTTAGTAGTTAAAATAAGGTTTTATTAAACATTCGTTAGTTACTTCGATGAGTTTTCCTCAAAACATACTCTTATATTATTCTAATAAGAATTTAATAGTTAAAATAAGGTTTTATTAAACATTTGTTAGTTACTTATATGAGTTTTTCTCAAAACATACACTTATAGTATTCTAATAAGAATTTAGTAGTTAAATTAAGGTTTTATTAAACATTCGTTAGTTACTTCTATGAGATTTCCTAAAAACATACTCTTATGGTATTCTAATAAGAATTTTGTAGTCAATATAAGGTTTTATTAAACATTTATTCGTAACTTTTATGATTTTTTCCCCTCAAAACACATTTTATTTAACAATTATTAGTTTTGTTTATGTTCTAGTATTTATTTAGATATAAATACATATACAATTAATGGGCCTTTTGGCGGAAATTATAGTCGTATTTGGGCCCATAATAAATTAAAGCCCATTAGAAATTAAAGTGTGTCAATTGAGGTTAACTGTAAATAGCCACGGCATTAGCCACGGATATGACCGTGGCTAATAATTGGGCTCCTTAATATGCCGAGAGCTATTAATTGGGCTTACATATTCATTGGGCTTTGACTACCACTAACTGGTTGACCGCCTTTGGACTTGACCATCTTTAGGCCCTATCTTTTTTTTTGTTGAGATTTTGGGCTTAAAAACTGATATTTTCATTCAAATTAATTTGCTTTAATTTATGAATTTCCTCAATTCGGTTACACCAAAGGGACAATGGGCGCTTCCATGTTAGCGTCGAATTCCACCACGGATAATCCAACCGTGGCTAAATTCATGGCTGTTCACCTCCAACTCGGGTCATATATTGCTAATTGCCTCATATTCTTAGCCATGAGTACAGCAACGGATATTATTCGTGGCTAAAGTCGTGGCTACATTGCCACGTCAGGATAGACTCGCCAAAATGGCGTCGAAATCGGCCACGGAAAATGTGACAGTGGCCAAAGTCGTGGCTAACAGCCATGACACCAGCCACAACATTTTTATTCGTGGCTAAAATCCACGAAATTCTGGCCACGAAATTATGTCTTCATCACTAGCCACGACCATTGCCACGAATATTTTCATTCGACGCTAATATAGCTACGGCTTGTCAGGTCGAAGCTATCTTCGTGGCTATCAGCTACGAATGTGGCAACGACTTTTTGCCGTGGCTAAAAATCCGTGGCTATTTCCTGCGTTTTTGGTAGTGGTTGTTGTTCATCGAACCAGTCTGCCTTCGGATTCCTCGTTCGTTCTTCTTCATTCGTTGATTGTGAATCGAGGACAAGAGGCCTCAGATCTTTCTCGACGTCGTTCGTCGCTCTTAGGTTTCGTTCAGTCCTTGTATAAGCCTCTGACAATTGCTTGGACTTGAGTTGCTGCACTCAACCTTTCTTCCCGAAACTGCGCTCAAGAATGGTCCCGGAGATCGCTGGCCCTCGAGCTCTCTTGCTCTCGCTGGATCTCCCTCGCCTCTCGAGTACTCAGGCGCTTCAAGTATCGGCGCCGCTCTCTTCTTCTCTCTGCTTTTCTCTCGCCGGAGTGCCCAACACCTTTTCATCCCCGGAGACGCCATGGGAGAAGTTCCCTAGCTCTCTCGGCGGGGCTTCGGGCTCCTCGATGTGAACCCTAACCCTCGCTCTCTCTCTTTTGCCGCCTCTGGGTTCTCTCTTTGTGTGCTACAGTGCCGAGTCTGAGTCAAGAAAGAGACCTCTTATAAGGCACAGTTGAAGTTCATCAAAACGTTGCGTTGAGGCAAGTCAGATAGATGGAGAAGTTGTGTTGTTGTTGTTGAGAGGGAGCTACAATGGGCTGGAGTGTTGTTGATGGGCTGTCTAAAGCTGGGCCTTGATCAAAAACTGATGGGCTGCAAGCCCAGTATAAAACTCAAGGTTGCATCACATATAATACAATATGCATGTATATAAGATATATAATCAAGCTTAGAGTAAACTAGAATTATATATACCTCAATAGAGTCGTTTTTAGGGTTAAGGTCTAAAACACAGAGTCTAAACCCAAAATTTATCAGGTGTTCGGTTTAGGTTTTTCGAGTTAGATCATGTTTTGACAGGTCTACTCCTAACCCAAATCCCAAGCACTTCATTTTCAATTTCCACTCTAGATTTTGACCAAAACGAGTTTTTAAGATGTTTTTGCACTTTTTCATTTGCTCCCGCCTAAAATCATATGAAAACATAATATTATAAGCAATTTACTTTGTTAATATAGAAAGAAAATACAACAACCAGCTCTTATTTATGCCCTTACAGCTGATATTCCCATATGAACTTATGTGTCTATTTATTTAATGAGAATAAAAACTTTCTTCCTTCCATTCAAAACAAAAGAAACTAAATCTAAGAAGGATTAGCACTTTATATTAGGGATTCATATTAGATTAGGAATCTGAGCAAATATATATTTTCTTATAGAAACAAGCCACAAATTGAACTACAAATCAAGAAAATGTTATGAAATGGGTGACTGCTTTACGTACTCTACCCCCTTGTCCAATAAAGAAATCTTTGTTGATTGAAATCTTATCCTAGCTATTAGCAGTCAAATACTCTCACTCCTGGAGGCTCCTTTCCTATTACATTTCCTTATCTATTCAAATCAAAAGCCTGACTATAGTTTAAGAGTAACCTAGTTTACCTCGCTCTAGTTAACAACCGACCATCCCCAGTATCCGATCCTCATTCCAATTGTCTTATGGTCTTCCTTGTTCTGAATTGTCCCGGCCCAATTCATCGTTGCCATCGTCTTTCTATCAAATTAGGTAGCCAAATCAAAGTAGATTATGCAAAGTGGTTTAAAATTATACATTAGGTTATGATGTCATACATAATTAGCAATTAGAGAACATACTTTTCTAATAAGGACTTTGTAAAATTTCACAAACATAAACCTTCCCTGAGCACATATCTCTTTCATCTTTATCAAAGAAACAAAATATATACCAAGAACTCCGATGAAACTATGTTATCAACAAACCATCCATCATGCTTGGTATGAGTCAATTTGAAAAGTTTAGTTTACACCGACCCGTACCAATTTGAAACGTTTGTTTTACACCGACCCATGGGTCGATGAAAAGTTTATTTTACTCAAACGAGTTTGGCATTCCGGATATTTGACGAAGCACACACAGATCCTAATGTAGCCCAGGTAATTTTAACATTTAACAAGAGTTCATATTGATTCAAAGAGTTTTTGCAATTGGTTTTGACAACGTCGTCCAAACATCGCCTTTATTGAAAAATTAATTTTCGCCCCCAAATATGAGGTAATTTTTTTCACATCTGGTGCACCTAGGGGCGGAGGCGGGGGGCATACGGTGGCTCGAGCCCCCCCGGTGTGTATATATATATATATATATATATATATATATATATATATATATATATATATATATATATATATATATATATATATATATATATATATATATATATATATATTTATTAATAGAGGTAAGACAAAAAGCACACAACAACACAATGATTATAAGGTTTGTTTGAGACAAAGAAATCAGGGGTTCGATTCACCCATCCACCCTCATAATTCAATTATTTTTAAACCTCCTGTCTCTTATTTTTTAATTTGCTTGTACACATAGGCAACCATGTCACTTACACTTACTGCATTTTCCTTGATCAGCTAACATCCTATTCCTGTTGAGTTTTGTCCATCTCTCAATTTGTTGCAGCTCAACGCATTCCTTGCAATCTTATGACAGCACAAACCATGAACTAATTCCAAGCAAGTCTTCCAAGATTCCACCTTTAAAACTTCTCAAATAGCTGCAAGGGCAAGCTGTCTCGAACTGTTCTTGAGCCTCCCCTGGACAATTTCCTGGCTCCGCCCCTGGGTGCACCCTGCATATTTTAAACTTATGTGTTTTCCTTCGCAAACATCGCCTTTATTGAAAAATTAATTCAACATTGTCGCCCCCAAATAGGAGGTAAATTTTTTCGCATCTGGTGCCCCCATGCATATTTTAATCTTATGTGTTTAAGATGGGTTTTTATTTACAACAATTGGTTGAACCAATTTGGTACGTAATGTGGGCACTTTGGCGAAGCAAATAGTTTCACCTACCACCACACCACTTCTGTCAGGCAACTAGGTGCGGCCAACAAACTTCTCAAAGGATGCTTGCACTCGGTGGAACTCAACTTTTAAATTAATTCATGAATCTTACTTATATAGAGAACATCTTGTTGCTTTCACCACCCAATACATCGATCGAAGGCTCAAACTTTTTTGGTGATGTTTGGGTAGTCGCTAGAGATGACGTAATTGAATTTTTCAACGTTTTCTATCATACTATCCAAAATTTTAGTCATGCTTACATTCCTACTTAAACTCATTTTCTTTTGTTGCTATGAACATCACGTTAGCTATTGATGGAAAATCCAACTCCAATGTCGTTTTTAAGATGCGTCAAAAATGGTTACAATGTTACAAAGTCTCCACTCGTCAAGCCCCTACTCAAAGCTTAGTGAATATTTTTCTACTAACTTTGAGTTTCATGGTGATGAGGACGAATATTTTGATATTTTGGAATGGTGGTGCCGTGTGAAGAGGCAACATTTTTCAACTTTACAGGTGATCACCCGTTAGATACTTGGAGTCTCTTGCTCTACTGCACATTCTAGTAGAACAACTATTTAGCTGAGGTGGGAAAATTCTAATGGAAAAGCGATCAAGGTTGCTACCCGAGATCCTCAAAGCTCAGGGTTGACTCGCCGATTGAAAGAAGACAAAGATGAGAATTCATAAAAATATTATGTTTACCGAGTCGGAGCCAGACGATGGATTCGAGTCGAAGACTACATTGGTGGAGACTACATTGGTAGGGAGCTCAATGGACAAAGAAGGGACGTGACTCTCATGAGGGTTAATTAGCGTTGAAGACCTCGAGTAAAAGGTAAAATAACTATGTGGCCTTTGATTCCTCTTTCCCATGATGATATGTAGGTACTTGGGAAACCGGTTCAAGTCATTAATTTCTTTTTCCCCAACCAATAATCCAACACACTTTACAACAATTTTAATATAACAAATGAATTATTAAAACGCATTTTCCATCCTATGCCCCAATGACATATGATAAGACACTAAATTGGGAAATATTTCCCTACAAAAAAGACAAGCGACCCTAAAAATCTAATTAAAAAAGGCTAAATTAATTAAAAGTTTAAAAAAATTTCTAAATTTAGGGTCTTATCCTATGCCCTTGGGGTATATGATAAAAAAATCGTTATTCAAAAAATGATACTTTTGTATAAAGTACACGATCAGCTTGGCCAACTTGTCGACCCGTGTACCCGATGGGTCATAAAAACCCAGGGACCCGTGCCTTCCCTGGGTTAGGGGTTAGGTTGGGGAATTTCGACCTATCAATTAGGGGTGTTATGTGAACATGATTAGCTCGAATTCGACTCGTACTCGCTCGATAAAAACTCGGCTTGAGCTCGTTAATTTTCTAAACGAGCCAAATATGAGCACATTTTTAAGCTCAATCCAAAGCTCGGCTCGTTCGAATTAAGCTCGAATTTTATGGAATTTTTAAAATTTCCGTTGAGTTACCGTATAATGAACAAGTTGAACTCCTTAAAGCTCGAAAAAAGCTCGGCTCGAACTCGTTCATTTTCTAAACGAGCCGAGTATGAGCACATTTTTAAACTCGAGTTGGATATGAGCACATTTTTAAACTCGTTCATTTTCTAAATGAACTGAATTTGAATAAACAATACTCAACTCATTCGGCTTAAATAACAACCTTACTGCTCGATAGGTCGAATGCCACCTCTAATTGGAAGCATTGGATGATGCTCCAAAATAACATCGTTTCAGTGTGATGGATTTGGGCTTGGAAATGGGCCTATTCTTATATGGGCTTATAAAACTAACATGAGTTTTTTGACAAGGTACTCAATTACAGTGCAAAAGGAAGGTAATTTTGAATGATTAACAATATAAGTAATTTTATGGTTAAACTTTAGCAAATTTTAATTATTAAATCTAAAAAAATTGTATGAATGATGTTCAAAATGGAATTAGCTATTTATTAAATTATCTATTAAATTGATTAAATCTAAAATTTATAGAGGAGAAGTGAGAAACCCAAGTGAACGAGGGTGGACCACCCATACAGGGGAAAAGGAAAGACAATTTTGAAAGATTCAAAAAGACAAATGGGATACATCTTTCACACATTCCTCCTTGGAAATTAATGTGGCCTTACCCTACACACTGCATGCCTCGAGCCCTATGCTTACATATACATCTAAGCCCTAATTCCAAACACTTTCAAAATTTAATACTAAAATTAATTCAAAAATAAAATAAAATAAAATAAAATAAAAAAGGTTGTTATATATACGAACACAAGGAGGAGCATACGTTATGTCTCCTATATATATGACTCCTGACATGAGGCCACAATAATTAATAAAAATAATAGCAACAAAAATAGGGCACCGTGCAAAATAATTGACTGATCCAATTCAAGGAAGAGGAAGAGGAAGAAGAAGAAGAAGAAAAAGAAAAAGAAAGGGAAAAGAGAGAGAGGGCTATATGGGGCTATATAAGGGGGAGGGCAGGCCACTACTACTACTACTACTGGATCACGTTCCCTGCGCGCTTAATATATTGTTGTTGTTCACTTTGTTTGTTTGTTGGAGACGGGAGTGTGAAATTGAATAGGGTCATGAGAATTTGATGAGAAAGACAGATTGCAATTAATTCGTATATGAGACAGAAAGGAGTGTGCAGTGCAGTGCAGTTAGGTCTGGTTGAGATTGACTCGTCTGCCAAATTTCAGATGAGATCAGATCGAGGTGGTTCGTTCTGCCGACCGTCTTCATCGGGTCATCAGTTTCTAATGGCTTCTTATATCCATCCTTTTCTGAGATCCAACAGTGTGGACTTTGTGCAATTATTGGGAGATGATGGCCCCTTCCCTTGTTGGTTTATCGTGACCACGACGCCTCGAATCTTAACAACACTCCATATCCCTTCACACACCATTACAAACACATATGCCAAATTAGGGGCACCCCCAATTCCCCTATTCCTTTCTTGTTTCTTTTTAATTGCCTCGGGTCCACTTCCATCATATCTTTACCTTAATTCTTTCAACGCTTTTTTTTTTTTAAATTAACAAAAAAATACTTTAATTTAATAATACTAGTAATGATATGATCATGCAGGAACCTGTTTGGATCAAGTTTGACACAGTAGAACCGAATTCTGGTTATAATCAAGACCTAGTTAATTAATTAGTGGTGGTAAGCATGCAGGAGGAGGAATGAGAGATTGCATGCCTAGCTAATTAAGCTAGCTACTGCGCCCATAATATATTAGCTAGGTAACAAACATCCATCCATCTCCAGTTCAATTCCTGCAAGGAGGTACTTATGGTTGAGCTTTTAACGACGACAGCCAAAGCGTATGTAATGTATAGTGTAATTATTGGGCTGCAGCATATATACATATATGGGTAATTCATTGAAATGGATCTACAATATACTTATAGGGTACCATGTACATGTTTGAACCTACATCTGCAAGTTGGGGATGAAACTAGAGAATCTAACTAAAGTTTGCAGGTTTTACTAACAAAATTAGCTAGTGAGGTGATCATTATACTAGCACTCTAGTTGTCTCTAATTGCTGCCACCCCCTACAAACAGACCCTATATATTTCATTTAGGTTGAATCAATCCCAGCAATCATATTTGGGAATTATCTGCTCAAAAAGTCATTATATAATTGAATCTTTTTTACCTAAAGTGATCAATCCCAACAATCATGTATACGGATTAAGAATTTATATATAAGCTACTCTCATAGAATTCTTAGGTTTTTTATTTTTATTTTTATTGGTTATTATGACATTTCATTGATCTACGGTGAGGTGAAGCATCTTTTTTCATCCATGATTTCCTCTATGGTAATTCTTACTACCTCTACTCCTCTAGCCTATATTTCAATAATCTCTCCATTCTTTAATAAAAAGATCTCCCTTTTTTACACTCCATCGTTCGTCGAACATGTGATTTTAACTTTGTGCACAAGTTTTAATAAAATCAACAAATATACTATTTTACTCTTATTTTATTACACGATTTTTTTATTTTTTAAAAAAACTAAATTACCAATTAATTAGTCATTCAAAGGGTATTTTTTTAAATAATTGCCAAAATATCTATAATGTCTTGTTTTTCTTTACCAAACGGATGGAGTATATTCTTAATTTGTTTAGGGAAAAAATGTCATTAATTTTGTCTGCCACTGATTTCTTGTTAAAAATTGCAAATATTTTGCCTTTTGATGATAACTCTCCCCATCCATCCATTAGCTGGTTTACCATGAGTTTTGTAATTTAATTAGTAAGAATTTAAAAATGTTTTTATGTCCTCAAAAGTTAAAATATGACATCTTTTAATCTACAAATACAGATGGAGTAGCTAACTATATATATAGGGTTAAGCATAATTCAGTTGTTCTATCACATCCGATCCATACCACCCACTAATTATAAAGTAATTTATAATATATAAATGCATATATATCATGCATGTTTGCATCCTGTTATGTTATACAGTATATTATTAATTTAATCTCGATCTATAGCTATAGATTGGTCAAAAATTTTAATAATTGATTCATCACCAAACTCAAATTTAAATTAGTTTGACTACACGTTGTTTTTTGGATCAAGAATTTGCACAAACCTTAATTTTGGTTATCTATATGTACCGCCTCTAGCCTATAGGGAATATATACTGATCTATAAATCGACTTGTTTTGGTTTGAAAATCAGCTTCTGAAACTGTACTAATGCGTACTGGAAATTTAATTAAATTGACCATCTTACACACTAGCTAGTTATTACAGTAACTTCTAGCAGATCTGAATTTAAAGGCATCCCATTATTTTTCTTGAAATAGTACCATATATGTATATAGCTAGCATGGTCTACAGAAAGCATGGATCTAGCTAGTACATAAAAACAATGTATTGAGACCCACTTTGGATCCCATAAAGTTTATAAAATAACTTTATATAAAGTTGGTTAAATCATAACCACTTAATTCTAAATAAATGGTTTAGATTTAAATTAATGTATTTAGCCATTTTTTAATTTATTTTTTAGGGTCGATGCATTTCTATTGAGTAATCCTACCAATTTCACGGAATTAAACTCCACTGGGTCCTCACCAGTTAAGCCCATGAGCAACTATCGGTTTTCATCACCTTATAGGCCTTATAAGGTAAATCCATAGTTGTAATCCAAATCTTAAGGTAAGAGGTTGGAAGGGTTTAACTTTCTCTATCAAAATAACCTTTTTCCTTTTTATTTTTTTATTTTTTTTATTTTTTAAATGCACTAGTGGTCCACCATATCATATCCATATCTAATTGTTTAGTATATTACAGTAATATCAAATGAATTATAAATACATATTTATTATTATTATTTTCACATATAAATTATACCATTAATTTTATTTTATTTTTCTCCATAATTTGAGTACAATTTTTTCCCTATATGTACCTCATCTTAACCTATTGTATTTTGCACTTCTTTTGCCAACTTCTATTTTCATAAACTATGGACCATAAGTATCCAAATACCCCCATCCCAAATATTCATTTTTATTCAAATCTTGTAAATAATCCTTAATTTCAAATGATATTACAAATATTTAACAATCATCCAAGACTCGAATACCCAAACTATGATCCGAATATACATCAATTTGCTAAGGAAAATCCTACAAATATAAAATCATTTTTTTTCTCCAAATCAACAGCAACCTATTGAACATTATATGGCTGTTCAAGGGAGTGTTAATAAAAGTCCAATCGAAGATGCAAGACGAGTTCATCAAGTAAAAGATATTGAAGATTTTATTTACCTATAATCTAATGTTATTATTATTTTTATATTTCTAATCTAAATGAAATAAAAAATATTAATATCAAACACTTGTTAATTTTGTTTATAAATAAAAATATTGAGGTTGAAAAAAGCAGGGACAAAGTAATCCTATAGTAAATGCAAGGGAAACCTCTAAAGAAGAGGTAGAAAAAGTAGAAATTAATTTAAAGAAAAAAATATATGAGCTAGGTGTCAAATTATGTCAAGGGGATGACAATAAAAAGAGGAAAGAGGTGACCTTATATATGGTTGTGTTAGGACATATGTAAGATGACCCTTTGTACATAATTGGCATCCATTCATACTCATATTCAATCAAATGGAACTCTCTCCTAACTCTCTCTAAACACACACACACACACACACTCTCTCTCTCTCTCTCTCTATCTATCTATCTATCTATCTATCTATCTATCTATCTATCTATCTATCTATCTATCTATCTATCTATATATATATATATATATATCTATCTATCTATATATATATATATATATATATATATATATATATATATATATATATATATATATATATATATATATATATATATATATATATATATATATATATATATATATAGTCGGTTAGGCCAACTACCATCCAAAAGCCTAACAATTGGTATCAGGGGCTTGCGATCTTCAGCAATGGCAGAGGGTACACGTTTTTCAAAGTGACCGAGAAGGTGGATTCGCATCTTCGGCAGCTTTCAATGACGACGCACGAGCAATTAATGGAGACAATTTAGAAGCAAGATGAGCAGTGCATACTCCTCTAAGAACAGCAGCAGATGATCATCGATATGAAGAAGTCATCAGAGGAATATCATAATCGAATGGAGCAATCAGTTGCCCAGATTGGCGAGTGGATGCGATCCTTGTCTTTGAAAGCAGATCGACAATTCAATGTTGGGGGACCGGCATTTGAGCATCAAGAAAAGACAACACCGATGGTTAATTGCGAAATTCTGGAGGACACAAATACCTACAGACCACCTCCGATGAGAAATGAGGGATTTCTTGTCGGACAGAGCCTCTTTCCCAAAGTCGATTTTCCTCAATTCGACGGAAAGAAGCCCCGGAGCTGGGTCCGGAAATGTGAAAAATATTTTTCACTCTTTAGGATTCAAGAACATCAAAAAGTTGAATTGTCAGCGATGTATATGCAGGATCGAGTTGAAACATGGATCCAAGGATACCTTATGCAGAAAAGGGGAATTCACTAGAAAGAGATGAGTGAGGCTTTGTGTTGCAGATTTGGGGAGAAACAGGGGTAGATATCATAGAGAAATTCAATAAATTGAGCCAATCCTCCGATCTTGAAGAATACAACGAGAAGTTCGAAGAATTACGAGTAGGTATGCTCTCATACAATCCACATCTTCCTGAGAGTTATTTCATTACAAGCTACATTAGTGGTTTAAAGCCGGAGATCATACCACTAGTGAAACTTGGTAGGCCAAGGGGTTTAGATGAAGGCGTGGAATTGGCTAGATTGCACAATGAGTGCATGCTTTAGTCAGGATGAACAAGAATCCATGGAAATCAATAATGGGTGGGAATCAAGAAATTACTCAGGGTAGCTTGAATGGTACCAAGACTACAGGAGACTTGAAAAAGGGTCTGTGTTTTTGTTGTGGGGACAAATTTCGTGGGGCTTAGGTGTAATACGTCTTCTGTTAAACACTTGTTGGCTCAGGACCAGGAAATGGATGAAGATGACGATGCAGTGGGACACACTCCACTACTAGAAGACGGGTTGGTTAAGGAACAAGAAGGCTTTGTTAGAGCTCTAACTGGGAACGGAGTTGATACATCCATCATGGTTAAAGGATATGTAGGTGATAGACTGATCAACGTGCTAATTGACAGTGGGTCAACCCACAGTTTTGTAGATCATTTCATTGCTATGGAAGCTGGATTCAAGCTGACCACAACCAATTTGATGATGATTGAAGGCTTGAATAAAGGGAAGTTGTTTTGCAAGCAAGAATGTAAGGGATTCAAATGGACAATACAGGGAGGTAGTTATTCGTTTGATCAAAGAGCATTGAATATAGGGGAATTTGAGCTCTTACTATGAGTCAATTGGATGAAGAACTACAACCCGGTACAGTTTGATTATAACAAGATCATTATTGCTTTCTCCAAGGACGGCAAGAGAGTGGAATTGCGGGGTATTATGGATGATGATAAGAAGGCTATGGTAAGGCACATTACAGGGAATTGTAGGGTATTATCTCCTGAGGTGATCGGATTTTCTTTAACTCATTAAATTTTCCATATATTTTTTTAATTTCCTGCCAAACTCCATATATGATATAACAACAACACAAACACCATATAATAATCTCCATAATGTGACATCATTCTCAACATAGTCCCCGGATGGAAATAAGGTAAAGAATGGGCAATATTTAGATCATGTGGAGCATAATATGAAATTAGGCATATTATGGCTTTTGTGATGCATAAGCATAGGTATGGCTAGGATTATCACAATATGAGCATTATATGGAAATATAAAGTCCTCCATCCTCTTATCATGCAACATGTCAAAAGCAATTTCAAATTTTACCTCCTTTCTTGGTTTTCATAAAATATGCACTTTACTGTGACTTCCCTTTAATAGGCAATTTCATGCTATATCTCTAATGAATCCAGTTTTGCATCGTCGAGTTCAATATTAAATTTCCATGACATTAATAAAAAATTTCAATGGGGGTCATTTTTATAAACTTTGGAAAACATGCATATAAGCCCATAAATATCAATAATGATTTCCAAAATAGCCAAGTATAAGCAATTCAAGAAATAAACTTTAAACATGCACAAATATGGTCAAATAAATCAAATATGCACAAAGTAAGCCCTTCCCCCGCCCCATACTTAAACATTACAGTGTTCTCACTGTATAAAAAATAAGGATAAAGGAAGAAACTCACTAGACAGGTGTGCAGGATGTCAAAAATTGAGTGCTTTGTTGTAGGCCCTGGTCGATATCGAGTAGGCATGGTCGATATTGACCTATTGTACTCGAAATCGACTTCTTGTTTCCTTCCTTGTTCCTGAAAAAATTAGAAGAGATATACCCACAATAGAAAATAATGTCCAAAACCAAAAACAAAAGCAACAATGTTCAAAATTCTCAAAAACTAAATGTCTATTTACAAGCTCTAGATTTTAGAGTCGCTAGGCCGACTTCTCCATTAGGCTCAAGGTGGCATTTGCAGGGCCCATGTAGCTCGGGCTTCAAACAGGACTCCATTCTTGTCCATCAGCTGTAGTGCTCCAGAATGGATCTTGTTCACTGTGAAAGGGCCCATCTTCTTCTTTTTGAACTTGTTGGGGAACCAATGATCATTTGACTTGGAAACATGGACCTTGTCTCCAACTTCGTAAGCGCACATACCATGGCAAACCTCTCCCATGTATAGATAAATCATTAATGGAAATAGGAGAAGAAAGATCCATACCTTGGCTTACCTTCGCAGAATCGGATTTCGGGACCTCGGGGTCTGGTCGATATCGAGTAGTATCAGTCGATATCGAGCTTTGCTGCTTTGGTGGAATGTCAGTCGATTCCGAAGAAGGAATGTCGATTTGATTTGGTCGATATCGACCTGGGTTGGTCGATATCGAGTTACCTGGCTCGAAATCGGCTGGCTCTGGCTCATCAGGTGGATTTGAGTCGACTTGGGCAGGTCGATATCGACCTATAGAGGTCGATATCGAGTCGTTTTGCTCGATATGCCCTTGCTCAATTTTTGGTGGGGATGACTCAATATTGGTGGGTCGATTTCGACTTGGTGAGGTCGATATCGACCTGTTCTGTGGCTCAGTCGATTTTTCCTGGTCGATTTCGACCCTATACTTAAGACCTGGCAAAGCATCCGAAAAATAGTTAGTCCAAATTGACGTACTTTGGTTTATGTCGAGTGGACTCTCTGTTTCTTCATTCAGGATGACCATGATCTCCTCTACCTGGGCTTCCATATCCCTCTTTTCTAGCTCTTCGGGAGTCATATTTCTTACCTTTGGCTCCCCGCAAGTAATGTAACCAACCGATATGGACTTTACCTCTTCCATGGGACCTGTATGCCTTTCAGTTTTATTAAATGAATACTCAATTACCTCATCGCCGATGTTGAAAGTGAGCACTCCCTTCCTTACCCTTATGTTGGCATCCACCGTCGCCAAGAAGGGCCTTCCTAGAATAATTAGACAAGCAGGGTCCTCCGCCATATCAATAACTAAAAAATCAACAGGGACGAAGAACTTACCTACTTGTACTGGCACATTGTCCACCATGCCTGTTGGGATGACCACCGTGTTGTTTGCCATGTATAATTTTGCATCCACAGGCTCTAGGGCACCTATCTTAATCTTGGACCAGATTGATAAAGGCATTATACTCACACTGGCTCCCAAGTCACATAAAGCATTAAATTTATATTGACCAAATCCAATGGTTATAGCAAACTTACCTGGATCTGGCCTTTTCTCAAGAATGTCCATTTGGCTGCACTCCTCAGAGATCTCAGCCATTGATCGCTTTTTGCTCAGAATCTTCTTGAGGAACTTGAGATAGGATGGCATCTCATTAAGAGCTTCTGTGAAGGGAATGGTGATGTTGAGCCTTTGAAGCTTCTTGATAAAGCGCTGGAATTTCTTCTCTGCTGAGTCCTTTGGAGATTTTGTCGAGAAAGGCAGCTTCTTTTTCGTTAGAGGTGCAGAAGTCGAGTGGAAATGGTCGAAATCGACTGACATCTGGTCGATATCGACTTGTGTCTGTTCGATATCGAGTGGATTAGCTGGCCTTGGGATTTGCTAAGGAGTTGGGTCGATTTCGACCTGTGGTGGGTCGATATCGACTGGGGACTAGTTGATATCGACTGGGTTGGTCGATATCGATTGGGTTGGTCGATATCGACTGGTCTCTAGTGCCCGTTTCCTCCGTCATTTGTTCTGGTGTTTGCATCTGTCGCCCACTCCTTAGGTTCATAGCAGCTACCTGTCAAATAGATTTACCCTTAGGGTTAGATTTAGAGGTTCCAGGGAGCGTACCTGACTATTTGGGGACGGATGTTGCCAGCTGGCCAATTTGAATGTCAATCGATTTCCTCCAAATATCGATTTCCCCAAGCCTAGAGTTGACACCATGCATCTGAGTGTAGATGGAATTGATGGTCTGCTTGGTGTCTGAATGATTCCTCCGCATTTCCTCATGGATGGTCTGTAGGCATAGATGGGGCAGGCCTTTCATACATTTTGTCAGAAGAGGCCGCAGAAGTCCCATAGGTGTTGTCGTAGTTGGCCAGTGTCTCAAATACCTCCCATGCTCGGCGTGGAGTGTATCCAAGATACTCATAGTTGGTGTAGTTGTTGATCCGATCCTTAGTAGGCACACCCAGGCAATTGAAGATCATCTCCTGGATGACGTAAGGTGGCTGTCCATGCGTAGGACAGGATTTCAGAAGCCTCTTGTAGCGCTCCCAGACTTGTGCTAATGGTTCCCCTGACTTTTGTCCGAAAGCCGTGATCTGTTGTCTGAGAGCAGCTGTCTTTGCAGGAGGAAAGAACTTATTGAGGAACAGGTCTTGTAGTTCGTTCCATGTGCGAATTGATCATGTAGGCAATCCTTCCAGCCATTTTTGAGCTATTCCTGCAATGGACCAACGAAAAGCCTTTAGTTTTAAGTATTCAAGATTACCACCATCAGCTATAGCTTCGCATAAGTCTATAAAAGTGGTGACATGCTCTAAAGGACATTCATTAATTCTTCCCATAAATTGACTCTTTCTAATTTCAGTAATAAAAGAAGGACGAATTTCAAAATTAATAGCAGGAAGAACGATCGCCGATTTTGGAACTTCCAGAGTAGGATGCAGATATTCCTTTGCATTGGCTGGGATGTGCCCAATCCGCTTCTCAAGTTCCCTCCTTGCGTTGATCTTGTGATCTACCCTTGCTTCCCTCCGCTGCTGGTTCTGTGCATATTCCGCCTCTCGTCGGGCGGGTTCAGCTTCTCTGGTGGTTAATGCCTCAATCTGTTGGAGGAGTTGCTCAAGCTCCTGTGCAGATGTGAGCGGGACCGCATTCTCATCATTGATTTGCGACATCCTCTGGAACCTTTGTCGAAGGTGGAAGTATCGCTCTGGTTCTAGGAGCGGATCGATAGGCGTGCGATCAGTTCTTCGCATGCACTTGAAAAGCAAAGACAAAAAGAAAAAGCAAGTAAAATGGAACTAGAAAGCAAAAACAAATATAAAGAAAAGATAAAGAACTAAAAAGGGCGTGATTGATGGCTTACCCGGCAACGGCGCCAATTTGTTGTTGCAGGAGGATGGTCAAGTATGAAATATAAATAAAATATAAAGCAAACTAACTCCTTGTCTCAGCAAATAAATACAAGACTTCCTCCCGTTGTAGTAGAAGGCGGTCAGGATCGATCCACAAGGAAGCGTGTCAGCGCCCGCCTTTTCAGTTCCAAACTCAGTAAAAAATCAACCAGACAAACAGAAATAACAGAGAAAAGCAGAAACAAAACAAAAAGCAGAAACTTTGGTCGATATCGACCTACTGAACTCGATATCGAGTAACAAAATCGATTGACAGAACTCAAAATCGACTGGACTCAGAAACCAAAACTCGCAACTTTTCTCAGACAGAATTCGAAACTTGTGAAATAAATCAATAAAATAAAAGACTTCCAAAATCAGGGTTTCAACACCACAACGATAACCATGTAAAATAACATATAAAGGCATAAAAGATCATGCTTTTCATCAAATAACTTTCGTTATTAACAAATAGGAATATAGAGGCTTTCGCATAAACCCTAATTGTCACTAACCCTTTTTTCACATAATTAATCCAAGTTGTATTAAGATCACTTTCGCTTCAATAACATAAACAAGGATCACCTTCAACTTTCGCAAAAGAATCAGGCTTGTAGGGATAGAAGACGAAATCGCATAAAAAGCTTGTACCTTTACCGCATCACCTTACATGGCCACCGTCGGGCTCACCCCGACCCTAGAAGTTGGGTGACTACTCGCTCTTCATTACAAAGAAAGACATTAATAATAAAAGGGAACTAAATTGCATTAATAAAATAAAAGAAAGCTTACAACCAATCGAAGCTAAATCCCGCTCTCGCCTTCTCCAGCCTCAATTGGCTCCAACTCTCTCTCTCTCTCTCTCTCTCTCTCTCTCTCTCTCTCTCTCTCTCTCTCTCTCTCTCTCTCTCTCTCTCTCTCTCTCTCTCTCTCTCTCTCTCTCTCTATATATATATATATATATATATATATATATATATATATATATATATATATATATATATATGTAACTAATTGTAACTGAAATTAAATTGGAATTGAATGCCTAAAAATCAGCCCCTAAGGCCTTATTTATAGTGTTCCATGTAGCTATTCTAGGATGGAACAACTATATCTAGATCTATCTAATAATATAAGATAAAATAATGGAAATAAAGAAATAAATCTAAAAGGGAACTATATCTAAAGTAGATAAATATCTCTTCTATCTTGATAGATCTTGATAGAATTTGATCTTGTGGATATCTCCATTGGATTTTGGATAGAACTTTGATTAGAACTCGGACTAGCTCGAAATCGGCCACTGTGACTCCACTCGATATCGACTAGGCTAAGTCGATATCAACCTGCAATTTTCTTCACTTCACTTCTGCACTCAATTTCGGCCTCCAGGGTGAATGTCGACTTGCTTCAACTCGATATCAACTTGGCATAGTCGATATCGACTTTCATTTTTCCTTCTTCAGCTCCTTGGTCGATTTCTGATCTCTGCTCGATTTTCGGGCAACTCGATATCGAACTGGCTAGGCCGATATCGACCAACTCCTTTCTTTCTTAGTCGATTCTGGCTTTTCTGGGTGGAAATCCAGTGGCTTACTCGATATCGACTTGGTGTACTCGATATCGATCAGTGTGTGTCGACTCGATTTTCTCGTTTCCATCTCGATTAGTCCTGGTTCCGCTACTTCTTGACCTCGGACTTTCTGTAGTTGACTTCGAGCTTTTCCTCCTTTCTCTGAACTGCTGTAAATTGCCTTCATTTCTGCGAAATTAAACAGAAACTGGTGTAGATTCCATAATTGGCAAATAAACATAAAGTACATAGATTCTGAACTATTCTAGCCCGAATGCATGAAATGCATGCAGAAAACGATATAAAAGTAAATATAAAACATGGCGAATTAGGCTCACAACAAACACCCCATACATAAGCTTGTTTGTCCTCAAGCAATACTTTTAATTGTCATTCAGGGGAAGAATTTAAACTCTCAACATCAAAGATTCATTCTCATATGTCCCTGCAATCAATTACCATCCTTGAAAAGGTACTTCTGTCACAAATCCATGCATGTGCAATAAAAAGCAACATCTACTCACAAAATGAGGGTTATGCAAAACAATTCATACGTGACAAAGCATTAATAATCAAGAGGACTTTAATCTAAGCTCATGGTGAAGAAAAGGTAAAAGGTATAGTGGTGGGCTATTTTTGGGCAATGTGGTGCTAATAATTCGGGGAGAATTCGTCAAACTTTCTTTCTTTCTTTGATGCACTTTCTCCTTCATAACTTCCACATCACTCATCCTCTCATCACTCTCTGCTTTTTTCACTTATATGTTTTTACCTCTCTAACCTTAGCACTGCCTTCTCGCGAGTCGCAAACATGGGTGTCATGAATGGCCCCGGATACTTAGTGCTTTGGACTCCTCTCACCGAACTATTATCTCAGCGAGCAGGGTCAATCTACCTTTATCTCATGAGGTGATCGGATTTTTTTTTACTCATTAAATTTTCCATATATTTTTTCAATTTCTTGCCAAACTCCATATATGATATAACAACAACACAAACACCATATAATAATGGTTCGTGTCGTGTTACACGGGTATCCGACACGAAACCGTTTTGTGTTTTTGTGTCGGATACCCAGTACTAATCGTGACGTGTTCGGATCGGCATTTTTAGTGTTATCGGTTTCGTGTATCCGACATATCGTGCACGGCCCTAAGCACTCTCCTGAAAAAGGATGTGAGCATAATATTCCCCTAAACCCTAGCCTTCGGTCAATTTGCTCCAAACCATACAGATACCCTCATGGACAGAAAGATGAGATTGAGAAGCAGGTGAAAGAGATGTTGGCATCAGGTCTCATTCGACATAGCCAGATTCCTTTTTCTTCACCCACCTTGCTTGTTAAAAAGAAAGATGGAACATGGAGATTCTGTGTAGACTACAGAAAGTTGAATGATGCAACTGGCAAAGACCAGTTTCCCATTCCAAACATTGAAGAATTACTTGATGAACTCCATGGTGCAACTGTGTTTTCAAAAATGGACCTTCGTACTTTTGATACTCATGATGGGGACTATGAGTTCAATGTCATGCCCTTTCGATTGACAAATGCACCAGCTACTTTCCAGTCTCTTATGAATGTGGTGTTTGCTGATTACTTAAGGAAATATGTGCTTGTTTTCTTTGATGACATACTAATCTACAACACTTGCTTGCCTCATCATGTGAATCATTTGAGGAAGGTGCTTGAGAGCATGAGATAACATCAGTTGTATGCCAAACTTTCTGAATGCAGTTTTGTTGTGTATAGGGTGCAGTATCTGGGTCATGTTATATCAGCCGAGGGTGTAGCTACTGATCAATCCAAGATAAAAGCTACAGTGAAATGGCCAACCCCTAAACTGAGAAGGAATTGAGGAGTTTCTTGGGGCTAGCTAGTTATTACAGGTGCTTCATCGGAGACTTTGGGACCATTTGCAAGCCTTTGAATGATTTACCGAAGAAGGAAGCTTTTCAGTGGACTGCAGCCAGCTGTGAGGCCTTTCATCGAATTAGAAAGGTACTCTCTTGTCCTCCAGTGTTAGCTCTTCCAGATTTTTCCCTTCAATTTCAAATTGAAGCAGATGCATGTGAGGAGGGCATTGGAGCAGTACTTATGCAGCAAAAGAGGCCACTTGCTTTCATCAGTAAGGCTCTCAGTGGTCAACACATTTTGTTGTCTTCATATGAAAAGGAATTACTAACTATCCTATATGCAATTGAAAAGTGGCATCACTACTTGAAGCCTAGCCACTTTGTCATTATTACTGATCATTAGAGCTTGAGACACTTGCTAGATCAGCAGGTCACCACTCACCTTCAGAAAGAGGCAATCAGAAAGCTCCTTGGCTCATCTTACTCAATATAGTATAGAATGGGCAAGTGCCATTCTATAGTTGATGCTCTATCCAAGAGAGGTGTGTCTATGGATCATACAGAATCAAGCTCATGCTTTGCAGTGGTGGATATCAAACCAGCTTGGATGCAAGAAGTCATAGACAACTATGTGGGTGACTCTGAGATTGAGAAACTATCTTCAAAGGCAGCTATTGACCCTTCCTCTCATTTCAAATGGCATGGAGAGATACTGAAATACAAGAATAGATTGGTGATTGGATATAAGGTGGAATTGAAAACTAGAATTGCCACTGCATTTCACTCAGAAGCCACTGGACGGCCCTCAGGAGTACGTGCTACCTATTATCGGGTAAATGCACTGTTCTATTGGCCCCATTTGAAACAGTTCATTGAGAATTTTGTCAAGGAATGTGACATTTGTCAGCGTCACAAGCACGAGACTGTATTTGGGATGGATTTTGTGGAGGGACTACCCAAATTAGGGGGATTTGATGTTATTTTGGTGGTGGTAGACAAGCTCACCAAATACAGTCACTTTCTCTTATTAAGTCACCCGTTCTCTGTAACACATGTAGCTCAATTGTTCATGGATCATGTTTATAAACTCCATGGGCTTCCTAGTGACATCATATCTGATAGGGATAAAGTTTTCACGAGCCATCTGTGGAGGGAACTATTTGCAAAATTGGGCACTTCACTTAAACTGTAGACTGCTTACCATCCACAGACAGATGGGCAGACAGAGAGGGTAAACCAATGCCTTGAAGCTTACCTGAGATGTATGACTTTGGCAATGCCAAAGCAATGGGCAAAGTGGATTACGTTGGCAAAGTGGTTGTACAATTCTTCGTATCATATAGCCTTAAAAATTTGACCATTTCAAGCCTTGTATGGGTACCAACCACCACAATTGGGCCTTAGTGCAAGCAGTGTGACTACAACTTCAGTAGAAGATTGGTTTCAGGAAAGGGAAAACACTTTGGGGATACTGAAATCAGGCCTAATTGTCGCTCAAGAGAGGATGGAGTTCTTTGCTGATTCTAGGAGGTCTGAAAGGACTTTGCAGGTCGGAGATATATGGTCTATCTTAAGCTGCAACCTTATAAGCAAACCTCCCTAGCTCTTAGAAAATGTTTGAAGCTAAGTGCAAAATATTATGGCCCTTTTGAGATAATCAGCAAGGTGGGAGAAGCTGCCTACAAACTCGCATTACCAGCTTCTTCAAGATTGCATCCAGTCTTTCATATTTCTCAATTGAAGAAGAGAATCAGCTCATCCATCATAGCTCAGCCAGAGTTACCCACTACAGATGATTCAGGGTCCTTTGTGGTGGCACCAGAGACGGTTTTAGACACCACATCATCTAGTATGTGGTGATCCGATGGTAGAATGGTTGGTGAAGTGGGTTAACCTACCTACTGAAGAAGCTACATGGGAACCGGCATGCCACATCTTACATCAGTTTCCTGAATTTTCATTGAATTAGACCTTGGGGCAAGGTCTTTGTAAGGGAAGGAGTGATGTTAGGACATATGTAAGATGTCCCTTTGTACATAATTGGCATTCATTCATATTCAATCAAACGGAACTCTCTCCTAACTCTCTCTCTCTCTCTCTCTCTCTCTCTCTCTCTCTCTCTCTCTCTCTCTCTCTCTCTCTCTCTCTCTCTCTCCGGTTAGCCAACTACCATCCAAGAGCCTAACAGGTTGCTCAAGCTCTAAGACTATTTCCTTTGCCTCATTGTCGTGAGATCAGGGGTTCAAATTCCACTATTGGCAAATTGTGTTAGGGTGGGTACTCATAGAGCTGGCAAAATCTGATCCGACTTAAGAAACTCGACTGACACTCGAACTCAGACCCGACTAAACCCGAAAATCTAGTCATTCGAAACCCGAACCCGAGACCAAACCCGATCCGACCTGACCCGACTTAAAATAAACCCGAACGCAGACAAACCTGACTCGATCCCAACCCGACCCGACTCTCAACCCGACCTAAACATGACTATCATCAATTATGAGTAGTACAACTACAAACACACAAGAGCAAATTTACAATACACAAAAATAATAATTCATTTCCCTCCTTTAATAAATAAAAATAAAAATAAAAATAGATAGGTGTTAATTATTAATGTATATTTGTATAATTTATAAAGTGTATAATATTATACACCAAATTACTCCCTCCGTATCGCAATACTTGTTGTTTTAGCTCTATGCACGCTTATTAACAAAACCTATATTTACTTTACTTTTATAGGTTAAAGTACTTAAAAGTAGCAATTATTACCTATAAAAATAGCAATCATTACCTATAAAGATAATAATTATAGCTAAAACAACAAGTTTTTTTTACAACTTTACTACTCTAAAACTACAAGTATTGCGATACGGAGGGAGTATAATGGTAAATCATTTAGACATGAAAAATAATACTATGTCAATAAGTGTATAATATTTGTATATAGGTTAATAAGTTAAAAAGTGTATAATCTTAGTATAAACTAATGAATATTCAATGAAATAATTTAAAATGAATACAAATGTGAAATCATAACTTCATTTAGAAGGACTAAAGGGTTATATTACTTATATATTTTTGTCAGTTTTATTTATAATTTTATATTACTTTGTATGTAAAAACAAAAAATGGAACGGGGATCCTTGTGAAGGAATTTGGTCCAAAGGCCGAACCCAAATACTAAATGTCCTAAAAACTTTCCTTTGCTAGTAAATGGCCAAAAATCTTTCATAATACCAACACTACCCCTGTTTTAATTTAACCCCTTCCCCTAATTCCCTTTACCAAATACCGGCTTGCTCCTCCCTCCATTGCCGATGGAAGCTTCACAGATCTGGTCTTCTTTCTTCTTCTTCTTCTAGATCTGTGTTGCGTTGTGATGTTTGGGCTAGGAGCAGTCGTGGATGAACTCGACGCCGCCGATCCAGCCGTTGAAGATAAGGTCGTACTGTTAGCCCTGTGCGATGGTCCTTTTCTCCAATTGACTCGCCGGCATGCCTCTCACCAAATCCGGGTGGAGGAGTTGGAGCAAGGCGAGTGGAGGGAATAGATGGACTAGATCCGACTCGAGTTCGAGGTGGAGTCCTCAACCGAGACCATGTTTGGGGATTCGAAGATCTGTATTGAAGTTCAAGGAGATATATTCACCGCCGCCCTGTCTCCGTCGCCATCAGCCCACCCTTCTCCCGTCACCGGCAGTGGACAGATCTAGATGCACAGTGCGCGCAGAGTGAGAGCAAGGCTCATGGTTGGAGATCGAAGCAAAAGTCCTCCTTTGTATGAGCTTGTGAAAATTCATTTCATTTGTGAATTATGTAAATTATGTAAATGATTCACTGCTTATTTTGATGCATAAGCTTGTGAAAATTCATTTCATCAGAATTCATTTCATTTGAGTTGAAGAACCGATTTTAATTTAGTGGAATCTATTGCTATTTTGTGTACATAGCTAGTGTTTCATTAAGTGGAATTCATGAATGATGTGTATTCACCAAAATGAGTTATTTTTATACTGGAATTCATCTAAGGTATTCTAGACATTTAGTTTGAGTGATGCAAATTGTCCTAGTTTGGTTACAGTGTCTATGACCCTATTTTTATAGTGGTTACAGTGTATATGACCTTATTTTTATAGTGGTGACAGTGTCTATGACCCTGTTTTTATTTTGGTTACAGCGTCTATAACTCTCTTACCCGTTCATATATTAGAGGAGAATTGTCCCCACATGTGTTTTGGCTTCTCATTAGCCCCTATACGGTTTATGCCTCCCGTGTCGTAAGATTTTCCTTTGATTACAGTGTCTTTGTCCCCACATGTATTTTGGCTTCTCATTAGCCCCTATAGGGTTTGTGCCTCCCGTGTCGTAGGGTTTTCCTTTGATTACAGTGTCTTTGACCATTTTTTCATAGTGGTGACAGTGTCTATAGCCCTGTTTTTATTTTGGTTACAACGTCTATAGGGTTTCCTTTGATTACAGTCTCTATGATCTTTTTTCATAGTGGTGATAGTGCCTACGCCCCTTTTTTCATAGTGGTGACAATGTCTATGACCTTGAAACCACATGTATTTTTAGTGAAAGTGTCTATGGCCTTTGATTACAGTGTCTATGACCTTATTTTTATAGTGATGACAGTGTCTATGACTCTCTTACCCATTCATATATTGAAGGAGAACTGTCCACCTAATGTCTTTTGGCTTCTCATTAGCCCTTTTAGGGTTTGTGCTTACCTTGTCCTAGGGTTTTCCATTTGGTGACAACAATCATCTCTTAACGACGTACTGTACTTAACATTTTAGGGTTTATGGTTTAGGATTTAGGGTTTCGGGCCTTGGCCCTAAACCCTAAAGACTTAACCCTAAACCCTAAACCATACTGTACATCACATGTTCTTTTGGCTTCTCATTAGCCCCTTTAAGGTTTATGCTTCCCTTTTCCTAAGGTTTTCCTTTGATTACAGTGTCTATGAACCTCTTTTCATAGTAGCGACAGTGTCTATAAAGCTATTTTTATTTTTGTTACAACGTCTATAGGGTTTTCCTTTTGATTACAGTGTCTATGACTTTGTTTTTATAGTGATGACAGTGGCTATGACACTGTTTTTATTTTGATTACAGTGTCTATGACCCTCTTACCCATTCATGTATTAGAGGAGAACTGACATCACGTTTATTTTGGCTTCTCATTAGTCACTATAGGGTTTGTTCTTCCTTTATGATATGATTTCTCTTTGATTACAATGTCTATGACCATGTTTTTATAGTGGTGACAATATCTATGACTTTATTTTTATTATGATGACAACAGTAGTTACATTTTTATTTTTTTATTTATTGTGGTGACACTACTATAAAAAAATATAGAAAACTAGAAATTAGAAATTAGAGAAGAACTATCATCACATATATTTTGTCTTCTCATTAGCCCCTATAGGGTTTGTGCTTCCTTTATGATATGATTTCCCTTTGATTACAGTGTCTATGACCATGTTTTTATAGTGGTGACAGTATCTATAACTTTATTTTTTTTTAGTGGTTACAATAGTAGTTACATTTTTAAATTTTTTTATTGTGGTGACACTAATTTAAAAAAATCTAAAAAACTAGAAATTAGAAATTAGAGAAGAACTGTCACCACGTGTATTTTGGCTTCTCATTAACCCCTATAGGGTTTGTGCTTCCCTTTTCCTAGGATTTTCTTTTGATTACAGTGTCTATGGACCTTTTTTCATAGTGGAGATAATGTCTATAAAGCTGTTTTTATTTTGGTTACATCGTCTATAGGTTTTCCTTTTGATTACAGTGTCTATGACCGTGTTTTTATAGTGGTGACAGTGGCTATGACCCTATAGGGTTTATACTTCCCTAGTCCTAGGGTTTTCCTTTGGTTACAGTAGGCGTGGCCACGGGTCGGACCCGGCGGGTCGACGGGTTCGACCCGCCGGGTCAAGGGTCGGGGAAGGGCGACCCGAACCCTAACCCGGGAATTCCACGGGTTGGCGGGTTCGGGTCGACCCGTTGACCCGCCGGGTTGACCCGTTGACCCGCCGGATTCTCGAATTAAAAAAAAATATATTTTTTTATAATATTATCAACTAATAAAAATTAAAAAAAAATGATATGTAGAGACTTTTCTACATGTCTTCTTATATCCATTTCATTTTAATATGATGTGGAAAAAAACATGAGAAATTTTATATTTTTATAAAACTTCCTTCATCCACGACAATATAAATGTAGGGATATAAAACTTCTCATACTTTACTTCATTTCAATATAAGAAATAAAGCTTAAAGTGAAGAGTGAGGGTTAAGGAAGGATGGGGTACACATATATATACATCCATCCCTTCTCATTCTAACTCTCAACTTTCAATGTGGGACAAGAGTCTTGTCCCACATTGAAAGTTGAGAGAATAGGGGAAGTCTTCCAAATCTATAAAAAGAGAAGGGTGATAGTGCTTTTGACTCACATTGAACATTGCAAACTAGTTTATGTTTATGTATTATGAATTATTCTAAGAATAATATAATAATAATTATTATAAACATAAAAAAAATATTTTTTTCAAAAAAAAAAATTGGGAAGGTGGGTTGACCCGCCGGGTCATGACCCGTCGGGTCATCGGGTTCAAAACCCCTGACCCTAACCCTAACCCGCAACCCGCCCCCACCCGTTGACCCGGACCCGCCGGGTCATTGACCCGTACGACCCGTCGGGTCACGGGTCGACTCGTAACCCGTGGCCACCCCTAGGTTACAGTGTCTATGGCTCTGTTTTGATTTTGATTACAGCATCTATAACTTTCTTACACTTTCATATATTAGAGGAGAACTGTCACCATATGTATTTTTTAGGTTTTCCTTTGGTTACAGTGTCTACATCCCCATTTTTATAGTGATGACAATGTCTATGATCGTGTTTTTATAGTGGTGACATGATCTATTACACTGTTTTTTAAAGTGGTGACATTATCTATGATCTTCTTACCCTTCTTGCCCATCTATATATTGGTGACAGTGCCTTTTGCCAAGGTCTTTAATTAATTTGCCATCTAATTTTATTTACACGTACTCTTAAATTAATTGAATTGCCAATCTTGAATTGATTTATGTCTCTTGTAATCAAATTAATTAAACCAGTTGAAAGAGATCATAACCACGATCAATTGCCCAGACCTTAACGTAGCGCTATCGAGATGGAAGACGACAATTGCTATGAAACTGTCAGGCCACGGACTGCGATGGGGCAATTAGCCCGGACAATTGCAAGGGCGTGGTCCCAATTCAAGTGGTGGATAGGTGGGAAATGAAGGTCCGAGCAAAGATCTGAAATCAAGGTCCGAGCAAATGATGGTCCGAGCAAAGATCACGACTGAAACCAACCACGACTGCAACCAACCAGATCTGAAATCAAGGTCCGAGCAAAGATCGGTGGTGGAGAGAGAATCTCTTCTTCTTGCTCTCACCGGAGTCACCACCGACGACCTGCTCTCAAAACTGCCGCCGCCGCCATGGTTGCTCGACTGTAAGAAGGTCGCCGTCGGGCCTTTCGAGTCCATTGACAGTAGATCCAGGGAGAAAGCTCGAGATCCGGAGACAAGGAGGTGCTGGCATCAACCGACGTCGCCGAGATGCTAGAGGTTGTCAAGCGGCGGCGCCGAGATCGGAGGCGCGAGATTCGTCGCCGGGCTTCTTCGCACCACCAGATCGGAGGCGGGGAGGTCAGAAGAGAGGGAGAAACAAACAGATGGGGTAGACACGGAAGGGTGAAGAAATAAGGGTAGGGGTATAATTGGAAAATGTGGACACTTACCTAATATTGTATCCCTTTTGTCCTATTACTTAAGATTTAATCCCTAAAAGTCCACTTAGCAAAAAACCCCGGAGCCTTGTTGGTATGGACTTCTATGATCCATAAAATTAAAAACAAATGGGACATGTCAGATTCTTTTTAGTTCTTGATTCCAATCCAAAACTCTAGCCAATATATATCTTCTCTTCTTCTTTAAAAACTAGATTAGTGTCCGCTCAGTTTTGCGGATACTTTTATATAATAATTTTATACATATGTAAAATATTTATATAAGTTAAAATATCAATAGGATTCTTATCACTTTATCTAAATTCCTTTTAAAATTTAAATAAATTTCATATTAACACCCGTTTAACTAATGATTTTCCTTTACTATAGTTGCATTAATTCAATAATATATTACAAATTTCAAAATCTATTATCTTTCACAACTAAACTAAAATAAATTAATTGTTTGTATTCATAAATGTAATAAAGCAATTTATTACCTGACCTATTATTACCTGACTATAGACTATATACTCCCCCCCCCCCCCCCCCCACACACACACACATACACACATATATGCGCGGGTTTGCACACACACAACCTCCAATGTTGATATGTTCTCATTGAAATGAAAATAATTGATTAAAGTAAATATATAATCAAATTATAGTAAAGTAATTTATTAAATGAATCTAATCGTCATTTATATATTATCCCATAAATCAAAACTACAAAAGATTATATGTTTTTATTGAAAAAAATTAATTTGAAGAAGAAAATCAATCGGTTAAGATTTAGAAAAAAAAAATAATTAATTAATTACTTATTTAACGAAGTAATTTGTTTATAATAAATAATAATTTATTTAAATATAGAAAAATATTTAATTGGTTCAAAATCAAACCTATATTAAAGAAGAAGCCATCACATGACGTATGCGTCCCCTTCTTTAGTATTATTAATTGATTTAAATTTGAATTATTTATTTTATTTGTCATCTTCTGAAAATCAAAATTAGTCAAATCATTTATTTAACTTGAAAAATACTTAAAATTAAAATAATTTATTTATTTATCATCTTCTGAAAACTAAAATTACCGGAATAATTTATTTTACGTAAATTACATATACAACTGAATTAAAAGAGACCGAGCAGGTTGAATATGATTCGACCCAAATCTCAAACAAACTATACACACTTTGACTCAAAACCCAAATGAGACCGACCCGTCTTTTGACCCCAAACCCTAACGAGTCTGGCCCGCTTTGACCCAAACCCGAATGAGCGCGCATGACCCGATTTAACCCGAAACTCGACTAATCTAAAATTCATTTTGACCAAACCCGGCCCGAAACGTACCCGACCACACATTTTACCCAAACTGACCCGATCCATCAGTGACCCGATCTGAACGAGCCTAACCCAAACCCCAACTCGATCAACCCATTTGCCAACGTACTCATGCATTGTCTGGCTTGCATTGGTATGGGTTGAGCCTATCTCGCGGCTTGCTGCTTGGCTTTCCGATTTGAGTTTTTTACAAGCTAGTCCTCAATCCATGAAGATTAAGTCGATAACCTCGGAACCTCCACGTCATAAAAAAAGCCCATCTTCAATCATGGAAAACCTCTCCTCCTTTTTATTTCCTCCCCTAATAATAATCTGACACCTTATTTATTTTTTCATTAATGTTCAATTTAATTTTATCTACGTATTCTCTTAAGATTACATCTGGTTTTTTTTTTGATAACCATGAGTTTACCTTGTTATCTTTATTATATATTATTATCCATTATTTTAATTATAATTTTATAAATAAAAAAATTAACAAGTACTTGATATTAATATATTTTATTACATCTAGATAAAAATTAACAAAATTTGAAACGTTATAACTTGAGTGAATAAGTCAACATGATTAAGTATTTGTAACATCACTTGAATTGAGGTTTTTTAAAAAGGTTTGGATCAGAGAGAGAAAAGTATTCATATCTGCTTTTATTTGTGAGATTTATTTTAGATTAAGGAGTAGATTTATTAAGTTTTTACAATTCTTAAAAAAATATTATCAAAAAAATGATGTGTTAGATGCAAGGAGTTAAACTAATTTATAACATGCTTATACAAAACCCCTTAGTGGGCGATAATGCATATTTTAGATAAGCATTATTTTGAGTAATCCTTGTTGGATATGCCTTTCGATGACGTCGTGTGTGTCTTCAACACATAGTTAGGGGCTGATATTTTGAGTAATCCTAGTGATATCGTTGCCCCCAAACTCATGAAGAAATCGGCGTACATATATTTCACATGGATTACGAAAGATGCAGAGAATACCTTTTTTATTGTCACTGCGTCAGATGACTTTGTGGAGTTCTCAGCGTGGAGAACGTGCAACTGGTTGACTCAGGGCTGTTCTGGTCTCAAGTTTGGGTCAGACTATGAATGCTAAGACGTATCGTTGCGTGTTATGCTATTGATTAGGCATCTCTTTGTTTTCCATTTCAGAGCCTTGTTCTGCTTTCTCCCGGGTATTTGAGGGGGACTTTTTGGAGATCATGTTGTGTCGTGTGCAGGCATTGTTGGGATTAAACATCTACATAATGATGTTTGTGATACTTTTGGTGAATGTCTGTTTTTGTTCCGGGATCTCAGTTGGTAAAGAGGTTGATATTGGCATGTGTACAGGAGAAAGGAAATTCCCCTCCCATGCAAATATGCTTCTTTATGCGTGGGATGAAGCGCTAGATGTTTGTGTGGACCTGACAGCTTGGTCATCCCCTTTGACGCAATCTGGGATGACTAATTTTGTTCTAGGGTAAGCAGGTCAAGTATCAAGCTAAGTGCAAAATCATTGGTAATGCTTTCTTACCCTTCTCTTTTTCTGAATTGGGGGAACTTGAATTGGACGGCATAACCCTTCTAAAGAGGATTCTGCAATTTTCTCATGCTCGGAATGATGCGCATATTTTCACTAGAGTTGGTTTTTCTTATTCTAAAGGAATGGGGACCCAACTTATTTCTCGGCTCCCCACTAATTACTCGTAAACTCTTATAATAATAATAATAATAATAATAATAATAATAATAATAATAATAATAATAATAATAATAATAATAATAATAATAATAATAATAATAATAATGGTGATTGGTTACGAAAAGTCATGGGGCATGGTCTGATAATGGTGATTTCATATTTCATAGAGTTGATTTCACTATTCAAAAAGGAGTTGGAGCTCAATTTGTTACGAGGCTTCCAACTAACTTTATGCAAATCTTTTTCATCATAATACAGTTTTATTATTATTAAAATAATAATAATAATAATAATAATGTGGACAAAAATGTGGACAAGCACCTCAAGTTGGACTTTGCTCATACTGGGGGGGAAGAAGCTGTTATTGCGAATGTGAAGCTCCCTATGGCCTAATAGTGGCTTAAGGCTGCTCCTATTCCCGGTCTTGGTCAGGTTATGAATCCCGTTACCTTTCGCTCAGTTATTAAATATCGTCTGGGAATTGAGTTGTTTAGTGCGGGATCCAAATTAATGCCCTGCTTGTGAGAAAAGCATTTTGGATATGTGGGGAGATCACGCACTTGCTTGTGATGCTGATATTGGTGTTAAGCATCGGTATAATGTGGTGCGTGATGCTTTGTACGATTAGTGCTTGAAGGCTGGAATCTCTGTTCGAAAAGAGGCGTCTACTAGTATGGTTGATGACAAGGGAGGGGAGGTTCGACCCGCCAATATTATTTTCTACAATTGGTTCAAGGGTAAAGACACTTGTGTGGACATTACGGGGACTTTTATCTTCAGTTTGGCCAGTCTTTCAAGTTTTATTCCGGGTAAAGCGGCTAGAGTACGTGGCTGCTGATAACAAGAGGCAGAACTACGAGGATGTTTGCAGGGCCAAAGGTTATCACTTTTTGCCGTTTTCCTTCTCCATTATTGGTGACTTAGAGGATGATGCTATGGAACTTCTCAAGCAGGTATGTGGGGTCGTTATGGGGTTACCTGGATATAGTAGGGGTTATTGTCACACTTTGACTAGGATTGCGTTTAGTATTCAAAAGGCATGCGGAGCTCAGCTTGTTAGCCGAATCCGATCTAATTTCATGTAGATACTTAAATACTTTAATAGTAATAATAATAATAAATAATAATAATAATAATAATAATAATAAGTTCATCTTTTTATTTTTTTGCGATGTAATGAATGAAAATTTTGAACATTATAATTTTGGGTTTCTTTTTTCCTTTTGCTAGATGAAATTTTCAAAAGATCAACTACCTTTCCTATTTTAAAATAATAAAATTATTATTGTTATTATTATGAAAATTTATGAGTACATATAAATATTTAATTAAATGTAAATGAGAAAAAAAAACCTATACTATACTAATATGATAAATCCGCATATTCCATAAAAAAATTAGGGAAATTCCGCGCGGTATATAAAGTTTTGAAAAATTTCGCGTAGTGCCCACGAAGTTTTGTAAAAGTCCACATGGTGCCCACAAGGTTTTTCAAAAGTTTATGTGATAACAATAATGGGTTTTAATATTGAAAATTGAGATTAAGAATTATATTATTGTACATTATAATTTGGAAAAACACTACAATATTGGGTATTGGTTTGAATCTTTTTTAAAACTAGTTTTTTTATATAAATTTTCTTAGAGATAAACTAGCCAATTTTTTTTTCTCAAAAATCTTACGTCTTTAATTTTTATTTGTTTTCAATATTTAGTTTTTATTTATAAGGAAACGAGGAAAAAATAATAAGAACTATGTAGTAATATTAGTCATTTACAATGAACCAATATTAATAGAAATTTTGAAAATTAAAAGAAGTTATACACGTACACTTTTCCACATTTAACCAATTTTCATACGAGAGAATAATTTTTAATACACAATTAAAAGTTTCACATTTTAATTGAGTATTAAAAATAGGAAAATAGTATGACACCACGTTCTTAAATGCCGAATTTTAATTTTTATAAAATTTGATAAGTAAATAATTAGCTCTAAAATACGATTTATAAAATTAAATTTGTTAAATTTAGTTTTTACAAAAAAATGAATTTAAGAAATTTATGATGTCACACCACGTTATTAAATTCTTCAACCCCGGTTACTATGTCAAAGATTAGTTAGTTTATCTCTAAGAAAATTTCCTTATAAGAAAATTTATACAAAAATTGGTTAGTTTATCTCTAAGAAAAATTTGGGAATTTATGATGTCACACCACGTTCTTAAATGCTCATTTCCTTATAAATAAAAACTAAATATTGAAAACAAATAAAAATTAAAGATGTAAGATTTTTGAGAAAAAAATTGGTTAGTTTATCTCTAAGAAAATTTAAATAAAAAAAACTAATTTAAAAAAAGATTCAAACCGATACCCAATATTGTAGAGTGTTTTTCCAAATTATAATGTACAATAATATAAATTTTAATCTCAATTTTCAATATTAAAACCCATTATTGTTATCACATAAACTTTTGAAAAACCTCGTGGGCACCATGTGGACTTTTACAAAACTTCATGGACACCATGCAGAATTTTTCAAAACATTATATACCATGCGGAATTTGTAAAAGTTCATGGGCACCACGTGGAATTTCCCAAAAAATTATAGGATAGGACACCAAGGCTAATGATCGAACGAGATTACACAATGAATGTAAATTGGAAGTGAAGGAAGAATAAAGGGTAATGAAAGGGGAATTTGAAGTACAAACTACAAAGCGAGGCAGTGTAGGAAGAGATTAATAATTTGCCTCTTAGTTTGGTAAAATGATGAAGAAAATGAGAATATAGATAGGTATGCAGGGCTATGGCCGCGCAATTGGGCATAGATTGTGTATCTACTTGAATATACACAAGTGAAAAAAAGTGAAGAGAACAATGGTTTACAGCCTCATACTCTTTGGAGAGGAATAGGAAAGTTAATCAATAATTCATTATGTAGCTCCTCCTCCGTTCACATGACTCATGACTCATGACTCATGACTCATGACTGAGAGAGCTATATACATCATCTAGCTATGAAATGGCTATGCATATATTGTTGAATCATTTCATTAAATTAGGAATCAATAAAAGCTATCAAATTGGAGCTGATAACTCCATTAATTAGCTAGCAACGAGCTAGTCCAGTTCCCCACCTATATATACAAATGTATTTCCACAATCTAACACAGTGGCGAATCTATGATTTATTTTAAAGGAGCAAGGCTTAAAATTTCATTCAACAAAATTTTTAAATGTAATTTAAACATATGTTATTTATAGCAAGAAAAGCTAAGAGAAATTAAAAAAAAAAAAGAAGAAGAAAATAAAGCTAAACCAGTTTGAACAGATGACAGTTAACAAGATAATTGACTCTTTTTTCTTACAAACTAAACTAATTAAACCTGTTTTGTTGTACTCTTTTTAATCTCTTTTATTTAAAATTTATGCATAAATAAAAAAAACACAATATATATATATGTACATGAGGTTTGCCCATAACCCTAGCTAATCAAGTATATGTTGTTATACATAAATGAAGCAAAATGAAGATGCATATATGGTGCGGCCGGAGTGTAGGGATGGAGTAGACATGAGTGGGATGTCCTGTGTTGTGAGAAGTGAGAGAGAAAAGAAGAAACCCGGGAGAGGGGGAAGTGTGGGGGGGGGGGGGGGGGGGGGGGGGGGGGAGCCTCAAACCAAGGAAGGAAGGAAGGAATTCTGGACTAATTTAGGAGATGGAAATGAAATGAATAGGGCTTTTTTTAATTTAGGGGTTGTGGGGGGACATAAGAATGAAAGGGCGCCCCCATTAGCAGAAAAGGTGTCTGCACCTACTTCCCCAGCCTTATCCACCCTTACAAGTAACCCTCTCCCACATTCAATTTACTTGCAGATTCATTTCTTGCTACCGGACAGGACATGTTTACCGGCTTAACTGCCCCCAAGCTGCCGGAGCTATATCTATCTATCTATATCTATATATAATTAAACATCTCCGTACCTACATGTATATATATAAGAACAAATGGAATTAAATGAACATCAAAACCATATATAAGAAGACGTTCAAGTACGTATTTAGTAATTTATATAATGTGCTCGATCGATCGATCTACTATTACAACAATGAAGAGGGAAATTAATTAATAATACGTTGCAAATATTAGTTTGATTAGCTAAATTAACAAGTAATTAGCTACATACTCTAATAAATTTGAGATCGATTATGAGAAAATCTGGAGTGAAACCGGCCAATATCTTTAATTAGCTACATCCTCAAGATTCAAATATGCTCTCCTTTTTTTAGGGTCTTGGGTTGGGGAAGAATTGGGCACCCTCCATAAAAGAACCCACCTGATGAACACCTTGATAATAGGAATTAGGATCAAGAAAAGTCAACGCCTGGGAGGAGGCCAGACCTGTTGACCCTCCAGCTGCACCACCCCCGGAACCACCAACACCAGCAGCCGCAATTAGATTCAGTGGCTGACCTCCACCGCCTGTCCCAGAGGAACTCTCACCACCGCCGCCACCACCACCACCACCACCACCGCCAGTATAGCCGCTTTCCAGGCCTTGGTCATAGAGTATCCCCTTGAACACATGGCTTCCTATGCTAACCGCCGTCTGATACGCCACCTGGTCGTCACCGCCGTCATCCATTGAGCTCACCCTGACGCACCGGAACACCGCCGGTGAGCTCACTTCTGCTGGGAAAGCGCCCACCTCCATCCCTGAATTAATGGATCATTTAATATAAATTTACATATCACACCTTATTGGTTAGCTGATATAGGCATTAGGGCACATAGGGCATCATAGTTTATGCATAAACATGGCGGAAGGCCAATAGCTTGCTACTCGCTAGGCATGCACTTAGATACCACAGCACTCCCTAAAAGCTTTCAAACAAGGACACATACATATATAGATGTACATTTGTAGTCTGTAGATACACACAAAGGCGGACAAAGAGGGACATATATAACTGATAGACATTACTTAGGGTTTTCACTCATCCTATAGCTATATATCAAGAGCTTCCATTTGTTCCTCCATCCTACAAGCAATAAACCAAATTAAATTCCATAGTTCTCTCTTGATTTGTCAAGTGAATATATAATATATAGATACAGATATAGATATATTAATTGTTGTATATATATATATATACCTGGGGTGGGTATGCGGGTGCAAACCATGGAGGAAGATGGAGGGTTATCGCGGTGGCGTCGCTTGGAGGGGCCAGCAGCGGCACCCGCCTGATGCTGGGTGCGCTGCTGCAGGTCAAGGAGCTGCTGCTGGCGCTCCCTGCGCTTAGCGGCGGGGACCCACGTGCTCCTCACGTGGGTGGCGCAATCGAATCCCCGGCTCTTGCAGCAAGTCCTGCACCTCATGTGGCTGCAATCCTTCTTTGCCTGGTTGCCGCAGTCCTGGCAGCTGATCCCTCCTCCTCCTCCTCCGCCGATCATGATGGACGGCCCTGATCGGCTGCTGCTGCTGGGGCCCACCCCTAATCCCACGGCGGTCGCGTATAGATCTTGATCCGGTGGAGGCTGCTGCTGTTGCTGCCATAATTCGAAGCCCTTGTAGGTGATCATCTCGTCGTTGCGGTAAACGAACCAGCTCTCCGGTTGGATCTCTGGGTTAGCTTCTTGATTTCTGGTTGTGGTGGAAGCTGCTGAGGTTGTTGAGCTACCCCTTCCTAGTGAGAAAAACCCTGCCATTGAATTGTTGCCTGCCTTATACTGGGTTCTTGTGTTGGCGAGGGAGGAGATTCATCCATAAGAGGAAGACGAAGCTGGTAATTGAGTGGGTGGGCCGCTCGGCCTTGAAAGGAGAGACCTTTGCTTCTCTGTGCCTTTCTCTCTCTCTCTCTCTGTGCTTAGGGGTGTGGGATTTTAATTTCTTCCGAATCAATCAATTAATTTAATTGAAAATTAATGATTTTGTTTTTTGTTTTATTTGTAGGTGGGGGGAGGGGAATGAGAAAATTGCAGGCAGGCTTTTTAGGAGGAAGAGGAGGAGGACCTTGAAAGAAGAGGAGAAACCTCGAGAGACAGCGTTCAATTCTTTTGCAGCGTTGGAAGCATCAAATTAGTGCGCAACAGAATTGCAGCAGCACTGCTACGCCGCCAACGCCTCTCTCTCTCTGTGTCTCTGAAAACACTTCAATTCCAATCTTCATTTCTCCATATATCATCTCCGATTTCATTCATACATTCAAAGTGCTCTTTTTGACAGGCACCATAGCATATGAAATGTATGTATGGGCTTTATAAACCCCCCTTTCTCCCACATTTATATGAAACTATTATATCACACAAAGTTGTATGTGTGGGTCAATCTCCTCCAATCTTTTTTATCCATCGTCATCTTTGATATTATTGAAGCGATTATCCGACGGAAGAGAGAGGTGACACGTGTCATGTCGCCAGCTTTAGTTGAGGGGTTTGCTCCTCCGATCCCGGACCACCGGCATATAACCAAGTACAAGTAGTAGTAGTAGTAGTGTGTGCTTGGGTATTGTTGTCACCCCTTTGGCCCTTCTTCCCACCTTCTTTGTTCTCCCCCATCTTTTCACAATTTTTTTTTAAATGGTAAGAAAAAGAAACAAAGAAAGTAAAGTAGCCAAGGAAAGAAAGTAATTTGGGATTCAGAACTAAGTCGTCGTTCTAAATAGCTACTAAATCTATTCCAACTATTAAACAAAATAACAAAGTCATTGTTTAAGACAAAAACTATGTTTTTTTTTTATTTTCTAATTAACTGGCGTCTAAAAGAGGAGAAAATACACAAAAAATTAAGTAGATTCCCTAAACAGCGAGTCTACTTAGTTTTATTTTTCTAAAGGCTAGGGTCACCATTTTAAACAGTGACCATCCTTGGGTCTTTGCGGGCGAACCAGATTCCTTGCCCTCCTCCTGCCCTTCATGTCGTGATTTCGCCACAAATGAATATATTCGAGATATGTCTTTGTTTACAACAACGACTCACCTCTCCTTCTCTTTTAAAAAACATCCTCTATTTAACTTAACGAGCATTGACTGAAATTTCCATTGAAACACAACTTTCACGTGTATAACACAATCTCCCACATTCATCTTCTAATTAACACCCACAATCACCCAATAAGCCATAGTACAAAGCGAGTGTTTGAAGTTCGAAAAGGAATCTGACATCGCAAATTTCTCCTCTCCTTGACTACTTCACAAATTTCTTTTTTTTTTCCTCGAAAATTTCGCGTGGTACCCCTGTGGTAAGGGATATTTCACGCGGTGTACAAAAGTTTGACATATTAAATGAGAAAAAAATCAACTTCTTTCGCGTAGAGAGAGAGAGAGAGAGAGAGAGAGGGGGGGGGGGGGGGGGGGAAGCTCCTACTTGATGGCATGAAGCAAAAATCAAGGTTTGGCTAAGATGGAGACTCCTACTCCGGGGGCTCCTTTCAATTTAGGGTTTTGTGGACTTTCTCTGGAATCTCGATGACACTATAAGTTGGGCGGCACCAACACGTAGGGGTTTGATGAGCAGGTACGTCTTCAATTTTTCGTTTTAAATATCCCAAATTTGAGGTTTAAGATTTAGATATGGGTTTGGATTTGGGGATTCAATGGGAAGAAACACGTCTTCGATTCGAGGGATTTGGGGTTTCAAGAATTAGGGATTTAGTGTTTGGAATTGAGGATTCGAGGGGTTAGGGGTTATGGGTCTTTTTGGTGCATATTAGGGGGGGGGGGGTTGGTGAACATGGTTATGCTTTTATTTGGTATCTGAACTAATAACGACGTTGGTATATAGTATTCTGATATGGATGTCTTGCATGGCATAAGTGGCATGTGCTAAACCAGACCCTAATATGGATGGAGGTTTCTATGTTTCTAATTTGATTGTCTAATGAATAAGTTGATGAATGTGTAGGTGTGAAGTGTATAACTTCGCGATGATTCTATGGGAGCTTTGTACCTTGCAACAACCATAGGGAGGGATGAACCCAATGTAGGTTGTGGGTACAGTTAGCTTTCAGCACAGACATTTGCGGAGATGATGGTTGCATTGAAGCCATTTCAAAAGCATGTAATTGCTAGCAGAACTAGTGGTAGCTTGAGAAGCAGCGCTAAAAACACGTCTCAACAGCCAAATTAGAGACAACAACCAGTTGGGTGAGTCATTATAGAATGAAAAAAGTGTACGAATTCACAAAAACATAACAAAGGCAAGAATTGAGTGATCATAACAAGTTGCCTAATCTAGATGATAATTTGACAATGTGCAATATGATTTACACAAACTTGAAGCTTGTTCAAAAGTCTATTAGCTCAAAGGGTAAAGCATGCGCTTATGCAAAAGATGTGGGTTTGACTCCTACATAGACTAATACAATGATTTAGACTTGTTAAAGACCTACACTACAAAAGCTCTGTCAAAATTTGGCTTAAATTTTACAAGAAGTTTAAATCTGTCATAGTTGAACAAATTGCTTGAATAAAGAGTTCATGAATTGGGTGCATACTTTTTTTTTTTAAATCTGTCATAACTATAGCTATCATATCTAAATATGTCTTAGTTGTTTACAATGCTGAGAAATATGATTTTAGTAAGATAAATGTCATTGAAGGTAAAAATTTGATGCAAAGACTCTCTTTACAAATGTGTTTATAGTGTTGAAAATATATGCCTTTAAAGCGCTGAAATCTGTTGGGAAATACAATGCTGAAAAATTTGTTTTCAAGCATACATGAAACTTGCATTTTTTGGAATGTAATCTACTGTAATTTAATTTCCAAAAATTCTTTTTTTCTGAATTCTATTTCTAAAATTCTTTTGGTCTAAGTTTGTGAAATTTTTTTTTCTTCTAAAATTTGTAATTTTAGATTCTATAATGTCAATCTTTATTTATGAAATTATTTATCTATATTATATTTCAATTGGTCACACAAAAGATTAAAGCTAAGCAACATGATAACTACATATAACCATAGATAGTCTATACGAGATTTGAACTCGCATCTTTGTGTGTGAGTACAACGCTCTACCATTTGAGCTAATAGATTTAAAACCTCTCAAAAATTGATTTCAATTTAGAAAACAAAATGTCATGCTAAAAATCAGTTTATAGGACTAAGAAAGCTTCTACCAAGTTTATCTAAACCTTCAACATCTCTAAATGTTAACCTTCATCCCATAGTGGAAAAAAACCCTCTATGTGAATTCTCCTTGCAGTTAACCTGCACATCATGTAGTGACCCCTTCTGTTCATGAGCTACGTACTATGAAGCATTTTTGCCTCTTGTGATCATATTTATTATGAATTGGGCTACAAGCATAACTTGAACCTCAAAAACACTCCATCCTATAATTATGCACAGAGAGAGAGAGAGAGAGAGAGAGAGAGAGAGAGAGAGAGAGAGAGAGAGAGAGAGAGAGAGAGGAGAAGAAGAAGAAGAAGAAGAAGAAGAAGATGAAGAAGAGAGTTAGGAGGATGGGTTTCTTGTAATTTTCTAGCATACTGACTGGTTTTTGCAAAACGACACATTTTACAAATTGAAGAACAAATTTCAAGAGCAGAAATAAATGAACTTGTGAATTATGTGACTTAACACTTCACAATAAAAACTGGTTGAATCCCACAAGTGAAACTGGCAATGCAAATTTAGAAAAAATGTTTTGGATTGATTAGATGTCTAACCTCTTTGAGGAAATCAACTTGTACTTGGGACCTATCCTCTTCATTTACCTCTAAAGCCTTTTTGCCCACTCTAGAAGTAGTTCCCTTCGCCCTTGGTGCTTTCCTCTTGGAACTATCACCCTCAATTGTTTCCTCTTGTGCAACATTCACCACCACTTTAATCATTGAGGAGGATGATAAAACCTATTCACACCCTAAATCTCAACTCGAAATCCCGAAACCTAGATATCCCGAAACCTTAAATCTCTAAAGTCAAAATTGCAAAGGAATAACTTAACTCCATGGTAGTTGCAACACTAGGTAAATTGTCTCATTGTACGTTAAGCGTAAAGCTTCATTAGTGTAAAAGTTGTCAATGAAATGCGTTACAGAGGCCTTTTAGTGATATATAGCAGCAAGAGAATGTATGGATAGGATCTTTTGCAAGTCAAACACTTTACAAGTGCATGCCATTGCTGAGAAATCAACCGCTGTTGTTGGCCCTTCTCCCATATCTTTAAATTGGAAACCATTCATTTTCTGAACGTGGTATGCTTCAGCTTGATGTTGCAATGTTTTAAGCATTTTCACAATTGTTGGCGGCATCCCTTGTGTATTTTTTTCAGCCTGCTCCCTTCTTTTTCGAAACCGGCCAGTTTGTCAACTTCTCTCTCTAAGATAGTTCAATAGACCGGGTAACTATATGGTATGATTTCTTACCCCTTACCATAGAATTTAAGCTCTCAACATTGTTGGATATCATATTGTATCCATCCCCTCATGCATGTGCTCTAGATCATCTTTCAAACCATGCTTCTATCAAATAAGCTAACAACTCTTTGACAATTTTTGTTATTTGAGAAAAGTAGTGATTGAAATCACTAATCGTGTAACTCTCTGATGCTTGTTGGAACAATTCACATAACTGCTTTTTTTTTTGTGAACATCACCTTGATGTTCAGGTGCCATGTACATATGCAATGGATATCATTTGGGTAAACATCATAAATTGCTTTTGATATGCTTGTGTGCCTATCTAAGCCAAGTACCAGATCTTCTGTTTGTGGTATCACCTTTTTCAACTACTAAAAGAACCAACTCTGGGATTTGTTATTTTCTGAATCAACAATCCTAAATACAATCCCATATATACTTGTGTTAGCATCTTGTGCAACTACTTCTAGAAATGTGCCTCTATACTTTCCAGTAAAGAATATCCCATCAACAACAATAACCTATATAAATGCAAAATTGAATTGTAGTCATTGTGCAACATTGAATGATGCCATCATCATCATCTAAAAAGGTACTGGAATGATGCTGGCATTATATATAGAGATATTTAAATAATGGTGACATTGTGTGTGTGTATATATATATCCTTACTATTATAAATTTGTGGGAAGAGGAGACTATCTGACCGTCCACTGCTGTTTGTTAAAATTTAAGATCGACGGTGCCTGTTGCTTTACTCCACCTCTTGCCTTTCTCCCTCGTGGCTCCGGTGTCTTTCACTGCCTTTCTCTTCTCTCTCTCCTCTTCATCCACAAAACCGCTCCCCGTGGTCATTGCCTTTCCCCAATCGCAGACTTTCTTTATATTTTGGCTGCCTGATATCAAAGCGACGAACATCATCACTTCGATTAGGGAAACCGATCTTCCATTCTCCCTGCAAGTCTTCGAATTGATACTAGGGTTTTACCTGCCACCGAAAGGTACATGCGATTTTTGCTCTATTTTATTTCGGTGATTGATTTTAAGACATTTTACTCTCTTTTTCTGACTTCTGAAGTTCGTTCTTCATTGCTTCGTTCGATCGTCCAATTTCAAACCATGTTTATCGTTTTGATTTGGCTTTCATTTTGAAATTTATGTTATTGATTTAAGGTATTTGGTCTTCGCTTTATGTTTTGCCGCAACTCGCTCCTTCTTCTCTTTGAGTGTTTATCTTTAACCCTAATTTGTAGTTTGTGTTTTGTTTTTGTTCATCTTATTTATGATTTATATTTGGTCTTTAATTGGAATGGTATGTTATTGATTTTAGACTGAGCTGTCGCATGCTCTTGTTGAGAATATGACAAAGGGCAAGTGAAATATGAATTAGATTAAAAATTCCAATTGAGAATAGAGTAAATCTACAACCGATATAATGAAATCAAAATTAACTTCAAATAAGGAAATTAGAAATAGGAAAGCAAGGGACGAGATGGAGTTTGGTTGTCGCCTGGTAGGATGGTGTTGCTCTACCTAAACAAGGATTACTTTAAGCTTTAGTGGGGAGGTTTAATTCTGTTTTCTATTAAAATGAAAGTATCTTTTGCATTGCTTTTCACTTACTGATAGGTGTTCTGTCTCCAATCATATATAGCGAAACCTATTGATTTGCTAATGCTCAACAGATTAAAAGAGATGTATTATCAGATAAAGGTTAGTTCTTATAGGTGATTTTACAATCACCTTCAGAAATCTTATAAGTTATTTATACACCATACAGGACCGATTCCTTTGTCATCGAACTAAATGTCTGCTAGCCTTCTAGGGCTTATGAATTGTATTTCATTGCTTCTTGCTTGTGAATATTGTATAATTCTTGCAAGTATATTTGTATAATTCTTGCTTGTCAATATTGTTCAATTTTTTTTTACATAGAATAACACTAGCTTGATTTTTGGTTGGGATTCGTGTTATCAGGATGAGGTACGTTCATCGATCTCAGCCTATCCACCACCATTGTCATAACCTCCATCTCCCTCGCTGCATTGCCATTGCCTTCATCTCTCTCTGTTGATGATTTTGTCACAAAGTTAAGTTCCCTAACTCTAGGATCAACTTCAGTATGAACATTTGTGTGCTTGTTCTTAAATCAATTTCTTTTGCTAAAAAAACATATGAATTTGCATCTATTCGATTTTGTGGTTAGGGTTCAACAATTTGTAGTGTTATATGTGTTGAATTCGATCGAATTGGGGATGGATCTACTTGCTTTTGATGCTTGTGTTTGTAGGTCCTTGAAACCTCGCTTGTTTATTTTTGTGAATGCCATAAATGAATTTGAGGTATTCTCTCCATGTGATCTCTTCGATTATTTGATATTCTTTTTATCCTTCGCAGATGATCACTCAATTTCCTTCTCAACTATTAAAGAGAAGAGTGACAATCAATTTGTGATATGAGGAGGTACCTCTCCAAGATGTGTGTCCTCGCCACTTTTCCTTGACCTTCAAGGTCTGATTTCATTATCTACTTTAATGTGAATTAGGATTTGATTTTTTTTTCCAAATTTAATCTTGAATCTAGCAATTATTTGGATCATGCTGAATTGTGGGATTATATACAATTGAAGGAGGTATATGTTAGGAACTTTTGTGTGCCCTTATTCTCTTTTCCATCCCAGCGCATCCTAATCCTCTTGCCTACGAACCTCTTCCTTTAGCGTTGAGCAATGCAAGCCCCCAAGGGTCAACTATCGCCCTTTCCACCTAATTCTCATCTATCTCTTTCCTATCGCTGACTGCAGCTGTGGGGCTTTGGAGGAAGTTTCGCTCATGAATCTTCTCCTCTCTTCCCTGAGCGGCTGAGGTGTCCCCCTGAAATTTATATTTTACATTGTTTTGTGATTTTTCTTTTGTGATTCTCTTTGTTTATCATGGTAGGGATTGAGTGCTCATCTCGTTTTTGAGTAAAATGCCCGGACTGGAACTTGAGAAAAAGAAGCTGCTTACTTATCCTGTTAGATAGCACTCCTTGAACTAGATCATACTAAAAATAAAATAATTGATGTCGACTGTAGCTGCCACCATGAGAAGCTGGTGCGGGACGAACGTCGTTGGCACTTTAAACCTTTGCCAAATAGTAATAATATCCAAACTTAAACACACAACCAATAGATTAGGCAACCAATCACTTGATAAACCAAATAACTACTAGTATAGCGATGAAGTCCGGTGTCGAACCCACAGGGAGAAGCGATTTCCTATTCAATAACTCTAAACAAACACTCTTATAGCAAAGCAACAATTCTTGACAAATAGAAAATATGTAAAAGTAACCAGATTGCAAATCACAAAGCAAATAGATATCAAAGTAGAAAGAACATTTCACCTGTAATTCTCTAACAATGGTTGGAATTCATGGTCCTCGGATTGATCTATCAATTATTCATATTCCTAGGTCTACTTGATTAAAGTTGAGAGATCCGCAAAGATTCACTCATCTTATTCAATATCACTAAAGAATAGCATTAAGAACTCAAGTAATCAAGACTATTTGGCACATTGACTCTACACAATTAAGACTAATAGGCGCATACCGAACTCAGCCCTAATCGAATATCCTCAACATAGATCAACTGAAATCATCCACTACAAAGACAAAAAGACATCACTATCATCAATACCTTTGTTTGCTATCGAGAAAACAACAACGAATTCATAGCTAAAGATGCAATTCCTAACATGTTGATCAAGCATAGAAAGGAACGCAATTATAAATTAAGCACAAGATGATAACTAAGAACATGATTAATCAAATCGAATCAAATCCTCACAATCCAAACAACCATGTCTTCGAATCACAAGCGAAACTATGAGTTTAGCAACTCATAGGCCAACTCTCTCTCTCTCTCTCTCTCTCTCTCTCTCTATCTCTATCTCTATCTCTCTAATTGAGTTCATAGTCCCTCTCTGAACAATCATCCTCTCAAAAGAACTGAAAAAAACTAATAAAGCCTCCCAAAGGTCGGCCAAACCTTCGTAAGAAATAATATAAAATAGTGGTCTTCGGATCCAAAACCGCGTATCCGGAATATGGGGTCACGACGGGCGCCGTTCAAGGGGCGGCGGGCGCCGTCTCTGCAGTGTCCGACGTTTTTCAATTTCCTTCAATGGATTCTAATGTCGTGCCTTCTTGCTCTTCCTTAGCTCCTCCTTAGCCTCTATATGCTCCAAAACATGCTTCTTAAGCTCTTCCCAAAGTCCATTCAAGGTCGGAATGTAATTCTGTAGAATAAACACTAAAAACGCATAGATTCCGAACTTGAATACTTCACAAGTAAATGTGCAGAACTAGACTCAAAACATAGCAAAACCATTACCTAATTGCAATAAGAAACACTTATAATTCCTATATGAAATATGCATTATCAAATCCCCCACACTTAACTATTGCTTGTCCTCAAGCAACCGTAAGGAAAAACATCATCTACGCTTCCCATGGGAAATCTTTCATAACTTTACTCATCAAAAGCAACATCATCAATAGTGAAAATATAACCAAACATATAAACGTCATAACATGTATATATGGGATCAAGTTGCTTGCATGCTCAAAGATCAACCTTACCAAGGATAAAATGTGTATCTCTCACTCTCAAGTGTTTAGGCTTTAAGCACACACTCACCTCAATTCCATATACAAGTATCAACTCAAATATTGACATTTATAACAAAAAATCTCCACCGGATACGTCAATGCAAACATAAGGACATCAAGAGGACTTTCGCTCAATGGAAACTTCATAGAAATTCCATTCGGCGGGGTTGTAATGGGGCTTGGTAGAAACAAAAGGGAAAGTAATTGTATTTGGTCATGTGGTGCTATAAATTCCGGGACAACAAGATTCCAAAACTCCCAACAAAACACAAACCAACTCAATACATCAAGCTCACAAATGCACAACATATCTCAATATCATCAAAATAACTCCAAAAATCATCAAATCACATATGAAATCTCATCATCTTACATTATCATGCAATTTCAACACCCAACCAATATATCTCATAACCAACATAAATCCCAATTCATCCTCATTATGCAAACATAAGATAAATGGCTCATTTATTCTATTTTTTTCTTTTTTTCGGATTTTTTAGCCAAAATACATGAAAATCAAATGAATAACAACGAGGGACTAAATAAGCACATAACATTACATCTTCTCAAAACCATAAATCGTAAAATCACACTTTAGCTTCATTCTCCTCAATCTCCAAAATAGATTCCATAACCCACTCAAAATCTCAATTCTCCTGGAACAAGGGTAAGGCTCATCATAGGCTAGGAATAATAATTTTATGGAGCTAACAATAAAAGGCTAAAGGGTCAAATTGGCTTCAAAGCAAGATATAACACAAGGTAGACATGGATAAATATGTGGCTAAAAGGTTGCCTCTATCATTTGAACTTATCAAGCAATTAACATGTATATAATCGGCCTTTAAAATAGATAATCATGGCAATACTCAATGATAAATGCATAGGAAGAGTAAATCACACAAGAAAAGCAAAAGGAATAAAGATGTATCCTTTATAAGGCCAAAAATATCTCATTGGGACAATTTTTTGTTGAATCTCAAGCATACTCTCAAACTTAGATCATAAATGTTGAATTATATATGCTCAATCATATTTCAGATAAAAACCAATTTTCAAGATAACATCAAATCATTCCAGAATTCCATGGGATTTATAAGATCATGTCAGGATAAACTCAAATTAGATGGAAATCTTTGATAACACAATATCTATCATATATCTAAAGATATAATTCTATTTGGAAAGAAATAAATCTAATTTGGTAACAAGATAAATGATAAAGGGTAATTAAATGTTCCACCCTTAGGATAGATAAAAAGATAAAAAAAAAAGATAAAATATCTCAAGTCTTCATGTGCAAGGAATCCTCAACTTAGAATATCTTCATAGGACTGGGAATCGACTTCGTACTCGACGCTGAGGGATGGTCGATATCGACCAAAGTTGGTTGATATCGAGTTATCTTGCTCCGCTTTGGCTCTGATCACTCGATATTGACTCTGCAAGGAGTACCGAGCTGACCTTTGGTCGATATCGAGTTATGTAAGTCGACATCGAGTTGTGCTTCTTCCGTCTTCGTGTCTGCTGGTCCATATTGAGTTTGTCTGGGAATATCGGCTGACTCTTAGTCGATATCGACCAAGTATGGTCGAAATCGACCAATCTTCAGCTTTCAGCATTCCGCTACATCTTCAAACGCATTTTTCCGAGTCCTCGTTCGTCCGATTGACGCATATGAATATGCGTTGGAAAGCTTTTTTCGAGGGCTACAACTCTCTTGAAGACATGAGAACTTGATTCAGAATGATGAATGGGGAAAGTGGGCTTTCCTCCAGCTGCACCATCCTTAGCTTCTTCATGACTTTCCTTTAAGGTCTAAAGTGCGTCCAAACTTCTCCAAATCAGCTCTAAACTCCTGAAAACCACATCAAACATGTGTAAACACCATATCTGGCAATATAAGCATAACTGCAGAAATTCATAACAATTTCATCCCAAAATAATAGAATAAGGAGCTTAAATAGATATAAAAACATGGCACAATTCATGGACATCATTAGTCAAACGATCATATTATCATGCTAGTTATTCATTAAATAAGCCTTATTCCCAAGTTAGTTTCAAAACCATTTCAAATCCAAATTAAACAATTAAGAATTCCGACCCTTGAAAGTGCTCGTCAAATCCCTTTTTTTCCTCAATTTGTTTATTAAATCATTTACCAACCTTGAAATTATTTTCCAAAAATTCTTTTTAAATCTTCAAGACCAATTGATATATTTTAAGTCTCAAATAATATTATATGATATTTTAAATACCACTTATTAAATACTTTCATAACTGATGTCTCCAAAGTAGCCATGTCTTTATGCATATTTTAGTTCCATATTCTTTACATTTGCATATTTCGGGTTGGGAATATGTCGAATTTATGTAGTATATGCTTATTGGTCAGAAATGGAGATCTACATAAGTTTCTATTTAATATTGTAGAATATGGAGTCATTTCGGGAGAAAACCAAGAAGCAAGGACGGAGGCCCAAGTCTACTCGATGTCGACTAAACCTAGTCGATCTCGACAAATCATGCCTAGACACCTGCACTGATCAAGGAGCCCATGTCGAGAAGATGAAGACGAAGAACCCGACTCCACACCTTCCTCGAGATCGAGTACCCAATTCGATGTCGACAAAGTCCTGAAGCCCATGCCCGGAGTCGAGGAAAGCATGTCCGAGGATGCCGAGGAGAGACTACCCGACCTAACGCCCAGACACAGAGCAACACACAACTCGATGTCGACGAAACTCCTCGAGGTCGACAAGCCAGGAGCCATGTCCGAGCATGTCGACAAGCACTTACCTGACACTGCCGAGCACACAAGTCGATGAGCCCAAAGTTAGTCGAGATCGAGGACCACTCCTCGAGATCGAGGACACCTTGGAGCCAGAGTCCGAGCCACATCGAGGACCAGCAACCCGAGACGCCGAGCTAGCCAAGTCGACGCCAGTTCTACTAGAGATCGAGGAGACTTACTCAAGATCGAGGAACTTTCCAGAAGCTGCGTAACGCGTTGTGAGCTGTCCTACTCGGATTGGGATTCCTTGGGGCCGATGATTGCCAAGTTCTATCCGATTCTATCAAGTTACATCATGAAGGAGAAGATTTATCCACTTGAAGACTTTAGATATAATTTCCCTTTTTTAGATTTAATTATGTTGTTGCATTTATTTATCTTTAAAGCTTTTAGATATAGTTTTAGATATAGATAGAGATTTCTATCCTTGATTAGCAAGGATTAGAAAGCTATAAATAAAGCCCATGGGGCTGAGTTTTAATCATTCGATTTTCAGAGGAGAAGTAGTAGGAGAGAGAGAAAGGGAGGCCGAGTGGAGCAAAGGAGCGAGAGCAAGTTGACTTTGTTCGGTTTGTACTTTCTACAGTTTGGTTTAATGCAATTAGTTTCTTTTCATCAATCAATGTCTGAGGTTGCGATGAAGCGCGAGTAGTCCACCGACTTCTAGGGTTGGGGTGAGCCCGACGATAGCCTGCGTGTTTGAGGTAAAGATCCGACTTTTATCATGTTTTGAGCATCTACTACCTTTTATGTGTTTATTACCCATCTAATGGAGGTCCATGCTAACAACTTGGATTGTAAACATAAAACCGGTAGAGACAATTAGGGTTTCTTGAAAGAGTTGTCTAATTGTTGGAAAAGGCGAGAGCTTAGTCCTTTGATGCGATTCACATGATTACCTGTTTATTTCTGCCTTTTGCATGCTTGGTTATCGTTGTTGCAAACCCCAATCTTGGAAGTCCTTTTTATACAGTTTAGTTCGAATCCCCAAAGCAATTGCCTTTACTTTATTTTCTTTCGTTTTAGTTTCTGTTTTCCTCGAGATCGACTAGCACTCCTCGATCTCGAGTTACCGATCTTCGACCCAGGTCGCTGTAGCTTCTGTGTGCAGGTGCTCGACAAGACCCAACTCGACGTCGACAAACTTTACTCGATCTCGAGGTAGCCTTAGTCGAGATCGACCACCACCCTGTGCTTGCTGCTGCGCTGTGTTCGACTGTCCGATCTTCTGTCGAGTTGCTGTACTCGAGATCTAGGACCCCTGTTGTTGACTTTTCGTGAGATTTCTCCGCTGCCTAGGATCCGCTTACACGCTTCCTCGTGGATCGATCCTGACTTCCCACTACTGCATCGGGAGGAAGTCTTGTAATTATTTGCGTGGGCAGAATCTGGTTTGATTTATATTTTATATTTTAAACTCGATTTCCTCCTACAACAAATTGGCGCCGTTGCCGGGGAAGCTATCATTCGCGCCTTAGGTAGTTAGTTCTCACATTTTCTCTGAGTTACTTTACAGGTGTGTGCGCCGTTCTGGTCAACCACCTGAGTTTGACGGCTTAGACGATCCGGAACGCCTCTTACACATCCAAGCTAAGCTAAAAAGAGCCATGTCAGCCGCAGAAACACAGGAGCAGCTGATACAGAGGCTTACAAGGGAACAGGCCGCTAAAGATGCTGCTATCGCCACTGAGAAAGCAGCAAGGGAGCAAGCAAAAGCTGAGCTTGCCCAATACCCAACCACTGCAGAGGATTATATGCATCCAACTCTCGTCGTGCCTGAATCGGCGATTCTAATCCCTGAAAACTCTTTTGAAATTCGCACTCAATTCCTTATAGAGCTTAAAAATAATGCTTTTTATGGCAAATTTAATGAGTGTCCCCTTGAACATATTACCAATTTTTCTGACATGTGTCGTACTCTTGCTGAAGGTACAACTCTGGAATATGTCAAGATGAAAGCTTTTCGCTGGTCTCTCGCTGGGCCTGCACTGAAGTGGCTTGAATGGCTGAAACCAAGATTACTCACAACATGGGCCCAAGTAGAGCAAGAATTTCTGAATAAATTCTTCCCACCCGGCAAGACAGCACTCCTCCGCCAGAAAATCACTGCCTTCAAACAGAAGCCTGGGGAACCGCTGGCAAAGGCATGGGAACGCTACAAAGAAGTGCTGCGATCTTGCCCTACTCATGGACAGCCACCCTACGTCATTCAGGAGATCTTCTTCAACTCTCTTGATCAAGTCACTAAGGATAGGATCAATCAGTATACTCGCTATGAGTATCTGACGATGCCACCAATTGACGCCTGGGGTGTGCTAGACAAGCTCACCAATTATGACAACAAATATGGGTCTACTGCAAACTATGAGGAGAACTCCTATGCCAGGCCAGCACCATCTATGCCACTCTATGAGCCAGCAAAGGAGATTGACCCAGATGTCAGGGAGCAGTTCTACAGAGACCAGAATCGCAAGCTCCTCAAACAAGTCAAATACCTATCTGTCAACCAGCCTTGCATAGAATGCGGATCACAGCGGCACACCACTACTGAGTGCCCACACACTGAGCAAGTCAGGATGGCGGAGACACACAAGGAGGTAGCCTACGCTGGGGGTCCCAATCGCTACATGGGAGATCAAAGGTTCTATCAACCACAGTGGAACCAAGGTCCCCCTAGGAACCCCCCACCCTACAGAGCCCCAGGACATCCATAAAGGGATCAAAAGAAGGATGATCTACAGCTGGTCCTTGAGGAGATGCGTCGGAATCAGGGCACCATCAACAAACAGTTCCAGAACATCACTACAAAATTTGGAGAACTGGACATCTGGAAAAGGGGAATAGAGACTCAGATGGGTCAAATCGCTGCACAAATCCCACGACCATCCGGACAGCTCCCTGGACAAACAGAACCAAATCCTAAGGGGAAGACCGGACACATCGCAGCTATCAAACTCAGATGTGGGCATCAATTACACGAGCCAGAGGTCGGGAAACAACAAGGCAAGGCAGAGCAGCAACTTGAGACAGAGCAAGATCAACTCGATCTCGAGGACCCTGTACTCGATCTCGACAAGCACTTAATCGACACGGACCAGAAGCTGAACTCGGACTCCACTGCGCAGCCCAGCAATTCGAAGTCGACAACCCAAGTCGATCTCGAGGAGCCACTGGTCGAGATCGAGGAAAGACAAGCCGAGGTCGACGACTCTACAACACCTCCGACGTCTGATCTGGCTCCGAAGCAGAAAAAGCCACTGCCTTTCCCTTCCAAAGCACAGAAAGATCCCACTGCAGGTAGGTTTAACAGATTTTTTAATATGCTGCGAGAACTGAATATTTCTGTTCCTTTTACAGAAGCCCTGCAAGAGATGCCTGGATATGTCAAATTTCTGAAGGAAATCCTGAGTAAAAAGCAATCCATCACAGAAATCGCAGGCGAGTGCAAAGTACTCCACTTCCCTGAAAAGAGACCTGACCCTGGTAAGTTTTCTGTTACTGTGGGTTTTGGACAATATAAATATGAGTCTATGTGTGATTTAGGAGCAAGGGTGAGCATCATGCCCCTATCAATCTGGCGGAAGGTAAAGATAGGATGCATAGAGCCTGTGGATGCTAAGCTATACATGGCAAACAACACAGTGGTCATCCCTACAGGTATAGTTGAGAATGTCCCCGTCCAGGTTGGTAAATTCTTTGTTCCAGCAGATTTCCTTATCATAGACTGTGCTGAAGATCCTACTAGCCCTATTATTCTCGGCAGACCATTCTTAGCCACTGCAGATACCAGAATTAGTGTCAAGAATCGATCGCTCACCTTCACCATAGGCGATGAGGTTTTAGATTTCTCTTTTGGCCCTGCAAAGGAAGAAATTTCATGGGTAGAGGTGAGGAGCATCAGCAACCACGGGACCAAGCAAACAACGGAGGAAGACACCAGAAGCCAACTCGAGATCGACAAGGGCAACTCGATCTCGACAAAGGTGTTCCTCGATCTCGACCAAGACTTGTCGATGTCGACTTCCTCTGCTGAGCCAGTGACTTGCCCAGAGCCTAAGTATGGGGTCCCTGTACTCGATGTCGACCAGCCGTACTCGACATCGACTAGCCCCAAGCCCGAAGATTTTTGTTTTGGGTCCGAAAAGGTAAGTTCAGGTATGAATCCTACTCCCCCTCAGTCCATAAAGAAATTTATCAATAATTTAAGGGGAGGTAAGGCCCCGTGGCGAGAGAATCTGCGAAAATTAAGAGCTGGAAGGAAGAAGAAGAAAGAGAAGGAAGATTTTGCAAGCAACCACCTGTCAGCTGAGCTCGCATACTACAATCAGGACCTAGATGATCCAGGAGAAGGGCCAAGCATGAGCGGGCCCCACACAAATGGTCCTTGAGCGCAAACGGAGAAGTCGGCCTAGCGACTCTAAAATCTAGAGCATGTATATAAAACTTTATGAATTTTGGGACTTTTAAACTTTTTGGTTTTGGTTTTTGGTTTTGGTTTTATGTCTTTTAGAATACTTCATGTGGATAGTCTTATTTTTTTTTGCAATCTAACACTTTTAGGTCGGCAAGCATATAAGGATCGCAAAAAGTGGAATAAGGAGTCCCTGAAAAACAGTCAGAATCGACGAAGGCCAAGTCGACAACGACAAGGAGGAGCAGCCCAGAAACTTGTCGATCTCGAGTAGGGCAACTCGATATCGACTAAGCCACCAGAAGCTCCTCGACTTCAGAAGCCACTGGACGCAGAAACCTCCTCGAGATCGAGTTGCACTACTCGAGATCGACAAAGATTTTTTACTCGACCTGAACTGTTTTCCTCCTCGATGTGTTATCCTGTGAGTTCCTTCCTTTACTCTTTTTTTATTTGATTTTATACAGTGGGGACACTGTAAATTTTATGTATGGGGTGGGGGAAGGGCTCATTATCATTATTATATGTTTTAGCCTTGTTCTTGGTTTTACATGGTGAAATTTTAATTTCTATGTTATGCATTCATGTTTAAATTTTATGCATCTTAATCTTTTGTCATACTTTAGTCTTGTTTTTAGTTACATAAAAAAATAAAAAAATAAAAAAAGAAAAGAAAAGAAAGAAAGAAAGAAAAAAAAAATATACATGTTTAAGTTTTTGCATTGTTTTAAGTTTTTATACCCTAACTTAGATGTCCTATGAAGATGAATAATGATTGACTTGATCATTTAGAAAGCTATAAATAAAGCCCAAGGGGATGAGTTTTAATCATTCAATTTTCAGAGGAGAAGTAGTAGGAGAGAAAGAAAGGGAGGCCGAGTGGAGCAAAGGAGCGAGAGCAAGTTGGCTTTGTTCGGTTTGTACTTTCTACAGTTTGGTTTAATGCAATTAGTTTCTTTTCATCAATCAATGTCTGAGGTTGCGATGAAGCGCGAGTAGTCCACCGACTTCTAGGGTTGGGGTGAGCCCGACGATAGCCTGCTTGTTTGAGGTAAAGATCCGACTTTTATCATGTTTTGAGCATCTACTACCTTTTATGTGTTTATTACCCATCTAATGGAGGTCCATGCTAACAACTTGGATTGTAAACATAAAATCGGTAGAGACAATTAGGGTTTCTTGAAAGAGTTGTCTAATTGTTGGAAAAGGCGAGAGCTTAGTCCTTTGATGGGATTCACATGATTATCTGTTTATTCCTGCCTTATGCATGCTTGGTTATCGTTGTTGCAAACCCCAATCTTGGAAGTCCTTTTTATACAGTTTAGTTCGAATCCCAAAAGCAATTGCCTTTTCCTTTATTTTCTTTCGTTTTAGTTTCTGTTTTCCTCGAAATCGACTAGCACTCCTCGATCTCGAGTTACTGATCTTCGACCCAGGTCGCTGTAGCTTCTGTGTGCAGGTGCTCGACAAGACCCAACTCGACGTCGACAAAGCTTTACTCGATCTCGAGGAAGCCTTAGTCGAGATCGACCACCACCCTATGGTTGCTGCTGCGCTGTGATCGACTGTCCGATCTTCTGTCGAGTTGCTGTACTCGAGATCTAGGACCCCTGTTGTCGACTTTTCGTGAGATTTCTCCGCTGTCTAGGATCCGCTGACACGCTTCCTCGTGGATCGATCCTGACTTCCCACTACTGCATCGGGAGGAAGTCTTGTAATTATTTGCGTGGGCAGAATCTGGTTTGATTTATATTTTATATTTTAAACTCGATTTCCTCCTATCAACAATAACCCATTTCCAAATCATTTAAAAATCCCCAACTATTTTTATTTAATAAAACCAAACATTATTTAAATTACCAAGACCACCCTTATATTTATAAAATCTAAAACTGAAGCGAACCGAACTGAACCCACCTAATTGTATAACTTCCAACCGGTTCAACAAATAACAAAATAAGGAGGTGGGCCAACGATGCTGACTGGACAGGCCCCACACCTTCTTCTTCCCCGCGTTCAAATGGAGAAGCTCCCGCCGGCTTGCCTTGGTGATCTACGTCGAGTGCCCGAGCTCCTGAGCTCCTCCCGGCTAGCTTGGCTTCACTCGGACTCACCTCCCTAACCGTACCTCGCACTACCGGACTCGCTCTCGAGCTCGCCTCGCACTCTCGGATTCGCTCTTGAGCTCGCCTCGCCGGACCTCTAGCTCACCCACTCTCTTCTCTCTAACACTCAATTCCCGACCACCAATGATGCGAACACATGGAATTAAGCTAAATGAACGAAATGAACGAGGCTCACCGAGGTGTTCGCGGACGTCGGAGCTTCAATCGGAGTTCTGGGCTTCGTCGGTGGCTCGCGATGGCTCGTCGGACCTGCGTCCAACATGGGTGAATGTGATGGAGGAGATCGTGGGTGATTTCGATCGGAAATGAAAGAGAACGTCTTACCGGAAGATTGTTCGCGCTCGAATGGAACGACGGAGTTCCGGTGGCTTACGGCGGCGCTGGGGAGCTCATGGGCTGCTCCGGCTGGTGGTGGTGGCTCCGAGGGTTGTCAAGGATACTGCTGCTGCCGTCCTGGTGAAGTAGGAAGCAAGGAGGAAGAGGTGGCTTGGGATTCCTTCTTCTCGACAACACAGGAGAGACGGTGATGATCGATGGTGGCTGAGGTGGTGGTGATCGGCGATGAAGTGGTGGATGGCGGTGATGAAGAAGAAGGGAAGGAGCGGTGATGGTGATGGACTGAGAGGGTGATGATGAAAGAAGATGGAGCGGAGTGGTGAGCAGAGATGGTGATGGTGGAACGGTGAAGGCGCGGAGCAGGTGGGTGATGGCGATGAAATAGACAGTAGGGGATGGACTGTAGGGTAAGGTAGGGAAAGGTAAGGGAAGTTGAGTGTGGAATTGGTTAAAACCTTAGTCAAATAAATACCCGAAAGTAATCCCGAATACGCGAATTTCGAATCCCAAAATTAGTTCCCAAGTGTTATTTTTTCCGACTCTCGCTTTCTCGATCAATTAGATTATTTTTAATTAAGAAGGATATCGCCATCTGATAATTATTTTGAATTTTCGAGGTAAAATGACAGAAATCGTTCGTCAAATTTTATATTTCGGTCGGAATCCGCTAAACGAGTTTTAAATCCAACTTAAGTTCATTTTTATTTTCCTTTTTCCGAAAAATTAGGATTTGAAATTCCGAGCCTTTACAATAATATGATCCGACCTCACATAAGTAGCTCAAGTCACGTCCATACAGTTTCCCAAAAATAGCTGAACCTTTTCAGGGATGTGCACCCCTCCTGAAGTCAAGCAACAAATATAGCTCTAGGCTCTCATAGTAACAATGGACGAAATCTCCACACCCAGGAAAGAGTCACAGAGTACCAAATAACACAACCTCAACGCAGGATGAGTAATCATGGATGCATGGCGGTCTCGGTCATAATCAGCGAACTCCGTTGTAGCCTCCTTCCACATATCAACAGGATTTGGAGCACCCAACTTGTCCCCAAATCTGGCATCAGCAGGCATCTCGGTAACACCAAAGGCCAGTGCAATGAGATCCTTAGTTATCACGAACTTCCGATTCCTCAACTGAAAACGAATCTCCATATCAGAGCGATAATCAGAGTAGCCAAGAACTCTCTCACTAATTTCGGATAGGTATAAGTAGACACATCCAAGAAATCACCCAATCTCCCATCTTGCAGGAGTCGATAAACTTCCTCAAAGATTCCCAATTTCTTTAACGTCGGGGGATAAAAGAATATGGTGGATTCATACCGCCTCTTTTGAAGCTTCAGCCAACAATCCTCTTCTTCCCAAGACAAAAAATTGGGCTTCTTCACAGCAGGGACAGACATGATGCAACTCGAGGAAAAACCGACGAAAAACGACCAAAAGACGGGCTTGCTGTAGTGGCGGCGTGCGTCGTGGATGGGGCGGCGAGCTCCATGTATGCAGAACCACGAATCAAAGTGAAAACGTTGGAAAACCGACGTCCACTCCTCCAAACTTCAAACTCTCTCGAACAACTCGGTTTCAAAGGGTTCTTTTGTGATATGTAAGGGAAAGGAATGGTAAAAGATTGAATTTTGTGGGTGTAGGGTGATGGCGGAAAGTATTTCGGTGGATAGAATCGATTGAAATGCAAGGCTTTAGGCAGTTGGCATGGATTCCAGTAGGCTTTTGGTTTTCTTGTTGATTCCTTGAGCAAGCTTGATTGATCCAAAGATAGGGAAAACAAAATATAGTGAGTTGGAAGGAATATCTATAAAAAAGACAAAAGGAAAATGTTAGGCTAGATAAAATAGAAATAGAAAAGATATAAATCTAAGGGTAAACTGCAGAAAACCACCCCTTAAATATGTGATATTGCTTAAAACCACCCTTTATATTCATAATTGCTGAAAACCACCCCTTAAAACTATTTCGTTAGCAATCAACCACCCTATTCCTAACGGAATAGTTTTACGGGGTGGTTTTAAGCAATTATGAATATAAGGGGTGGTTTTAAGCAATATCACATATGTAAAGGGTGGTTTTCTGTAATTTACCCTAAATCTAATCGTAGGGAATAAGGAAACTAATCCAAAAAAGAAAAATCTAACCCAAAAATAAAATAGAAAATAAGTAAAAGATAAAATACTAACCTAAGATAGATAGAAAACAATCTAACCTAAAATAGATAGAAAGTAATCTAATCCTAATATATATAAAAATAAACCAACACAAACCGGAAAATAACCAAAAATAAAAAGATAGAAACTTCTCTTCCAAGTTTACCAAAATTCGGACTCATCAGGCAGACAGGGGCGGCGGGCTTCGTGTCCACGGAACGTGGATCCGTTCTTGCAAATCAATCAAAACTCAATCCCAACATAGGATTCACTTACCGTAGTTTCCGAAATCCAGTGACACGATTGATCCTACTTTATTGAATTGAAAACTAAATGCAAAAATAGAAATACTACCTAACTACCTTGGATTGCCTCCCAAGAAGCGCTTTTGTTTCACGTCTTTGGCTCGATGTGATGCACTCTTGATCAAGTTATTGTACCATGATCCCCCACAGTTGTCCTTTTCAAAACAAGAGGTGGAACTTTAGGAACTTCTCCGACATATCCAGCAATTGCACCCATCGATTCCTTCTTGAAATGAATTACTCTTGGAGGTTGTCCTGCAATTACAAAAACCTCAACATTGCTAGGAATCGATTTCTCATATGGAATGGCAATAGAATCATTTGAATGAGACACATTTTCATGCGACTTAAACAAATTCTCAATTTTCATTTCAATGTCATCTTTCCCTAATCCAATTTCATCTTTGTTAGAAAACTCAAGATTCAAAGATTCGGTTTTAATAGAAGCATCTAACAAACCATTTGATTCATTCCTGTGATTAGTTTCATTAGAGTCAAGAAAATATACGGAATCATTGGCAGAAGAAAAAATAGGCTCAAATATAGAAAACTCAATCTTTCTACCATCAAACTCCATAGTTAGTGAACCTTCAAAACATTTATTGAAGCACCTAGGTGTAACATAGCTTTGGTGAAGCTAGCATTACCTATTGCACATGGTATAGTAAACATACCTAGATCTCCGCATTTTTCAGACAATCATTTCTGAAATAAAGCAGAAACATTCTCACTTAAACTTACCTTTTCTTTCTTTCTCATCCTTTGCTTACGCTTCATCGTGAAAAGTGGAAGATTTACCTCACAATGAGCAAAGGTGTCATAAAGAATTTGTTCATCTTCCCACTTACGATCGGATCTTAATGCATGAGGAAGTCGGATCCGTCAATAGAGGTGGCAACGGGCGCCGTGGTGAGGGGCGGCGGGCGCCGTCTATGCAGTGCGCCCCAATTCCGTCTCTTCCTATTTAGTCCTTATTTCCCAAATCAACTTCCTCTCTAGGCCTCTCTTCAGCATTCCTAGTGGGTATATTCACTTGTTTACCTCCTCTAAGGGTCATGGTGCTAACATTCTCCTTCGGATTCACTACCCCCTGCGATCGCAACTTACCCGAATCTTTCGCTTTCAATTCACCAATTTCCATATAGCCATTTGACTCAGCAACTTCTCTTTAACACTCATCTTGTCCAACAACAACCTCAATGTCTCATCTCTATCGTCTTGTCGAGTGTTTCTAGGATGATTCTCGAATTTTCCTATCTGAAAAGGAACTTTTTGCTATTGGCCTCTCCCGTTGAATCCACTTTGGTAGTTTGAATTGCAGCCCAGGTTGTAATTGTTACCAAAGTTGCGGCGAGGTCCATAATCCATAGCATTCACTTCAGCGGTGCCCTCCTGAATAAAAGGACACATATCATTCGGATGAGTTGGATCTCCACAAACTCCACAAGTTCTAGGTTTATGGGTTTGATTCATTTGCATAGCCATCTTGTTCTATATCTCCATAAGCCTATCGATATCGTCCTTGTGTCCATCTCTCGAACTATCTAACGTATGAACTCCTCTAACTCCTTGGTGTCTCCCATATTGTTTCGATGCATTAGCCAACCCTTCAAAAATCTTCATTGCTTCCCGAGGTGTTTTATCCAAAATATCTCATCCGCTAGTAGCATTGATGAAACTCCTATCGGTATCAAGCAAGCCTTCATAAAGATACACCACTAGATCATCTTCGGGTATACCGTTTTGCGGACAAATACCCTTAAGCTTCTTGAACCGCTCAACATACTCATAAAGACTCTCCGTAGGTGATTGCTCAATACTAGACAACTCCTTCTTAAGTTTGTTGAGGCGAGTCGCAGGAAAGTACTTTTGCAGGAAAGCTTTCTTCAATTGCACTCAAATAGTAATGCTTTCTGGGTGTAGGTAGTAAAGCCAATCGCTTGCAGCATCTTTCAAAGTAAAGGGGAACACTCTCAACATCATTTGGTCGTCAGACAGGCCTTGGGGTCTCAGTCTATCATACACGCTCACAAAGGAACTACATAAAAGAAATAAGAAAGACTCAAAAGCAAAAACTCAAAACAAACAGAAATTCAAACATGATCTAACCTAACTAATTCACTTCAATCTCTCCCCCCACACGTAGATGTTGCATTGTCCTTAATGCATAGAAACACAAAAAGCAACAAAGAAAAATATAGAAATAAAGGGTTTGAAGGAAGAAAATGAGTGACCAATTACATTGAAGGAGGGTTATGGGGTCCAGACCGCTGATTGATGTCTTGAAGAGTGTTGTGAGCCTAATTTGCCATGTTTTACACTTACTTTTATACCGATTTCTGTATGCATTTCATACATTTGGGCTAGAATAATACAGAATCTGTGTAGTTTACACTTATTTGCCAATTATGGTGGTCTACACTAGTTTTTGTTTAATTTTGCAGAAATCAGACGCACTTTGGAGGTTAAAGGAAAGTCATGAAGAAGCTAAGAATGGTGCAGCTCAAGGAAAGCCCACTTTTCGCCATTCATCTTTCTGAATCAAGCTTTGATGTCTTCATGAAAGTTGTAGCCCTCGAAAAGAGCTTTCCAACGCCCGCTCATATGCGTCAATCGAACGAATGAGGACTCGGGAAAGTGCGTTTCAAGAACAGAGCACAATGTTGAGAGCGAACCACTTCTACTCGACGTCAACCAGATCTAGTCGAAGTCGAGTACATCGAGCCCAGAATTCAATACGGAGTCGAGCAAAGTCACTCAAGAAGAACAATCCTACTCGACGTCGAGGAGTTTCGGTCGACGTCGAGGAGTTTTGGTCGACGTCGAGTACACCCGACGAGTCTGAATGCTGCTCGAGCTCGAGCGCAACCCCGGGAGAAAAATCATACTCGACGTCGAGAAGACTTGGTCGACATCGAGGACAATCCAGTGGCCGACCGAGTCAAAATCGAGTGGAGTCCGGAGAAGATAGATTACTTGCAAGGAAAGGAACAAGATATTTTATCTAATCAAGAGAAGATATATCAAGATGAAAGAAATGTCTATCCACATTAATCCTAGTTTCCTTTTAGATTTAATTATTTTATTTCCAAGTTTTATCTTAATGTCATTAGATAGAAAGTTTTAGATATAGATATAGTTGTTCCTTCCTGGAATAGCTACATGGATCACTATAAATAAGGCATTAGGAGCTGGATTTTATTCAATTCAATGAATTCAAGCCAAGCCATAAGAGAACCTATAGAGAGATAGAGATAGCGAGTAGGAGAGAGACTTGGAGCCGAGTGCAAGTTTGTGAAGCGAGAGCGGAGTTGGCTTTATTCGGTTGTAAGTCTTGTTTGAGTTTATTTAATGCAATTTAGTTCCTTTTTGTTATTGATGAGTTTCTTGATGATGAAGAGCGAGTAGTCACCCAACTTCTCGGGTCAGGGTGAGCCCGACGGTAGCCATGTAAGGTGATGCGGTAAAGGTACAATCTTTTGATGCGATTTCGTCTTCTATCCCTATGAGCATGATTCTTTTGCGAAAGTCGAAGGTGATCCTTGTTTGTGTTATTGAAGCGAAAGTGATCTTAGTACAACTTGGATTAATTATGTGAAAAGGGTTAGTAACAATTAGGGTTTATGCGAAAGCCTCTATTTTCCTATTTGTTATTAACGAAAGTTATTTGATGAAAATGCATGATCTTTTATACCTTTATGTGTTATTTTGCATGGTTATCGTTGTGGTGTTGATACCCTGATCTTGGAAGTCTTTAGTTTATTGATTTATTTCCCATCAGTTTCGTGTTCTGTCTTGCGAAAGTTACGATTTTTGTTCCGCTCTATACTCGACATCGACAACAGGTAGTCGACATCGAGTAAGTTTTCGTCGACATCGAGGAGTTTTGGTCGACATCGACTAGTTTCGCTTGGTTTTCGTTTTCTACTCATTTCTGTTGTCTGTTTTACTCGATAGTGTGGTTGACATCGACGACATCTGGTTGACATCGAGGACTCGTCTGGTCGAGATCGTGCTGAGTTTTGGAACTGAAAAGGCAGGCGCTGACACGCTTCCTCGTGGATCGATCTTGACTGCCTTCTACAACAACGGGAGGAAGTCTTGTATTTATTTGCTGAGAAAGGGACTCAGTTTGATTTGATATTTTATATTTATTTTCATACTTGACTATCCTCATGCAACAACAAATTGGCGCCGTTGCCGGGGAAGCAATCAATCGCACCCTTTTTAGATCCTTTCATTATATTTGTTTTTGTTTTTTAGTTTCTTTTTACTTGTTTATTTTCGTTCTTATTTTTCAGGTGCATGCGAAGAACTGATCGCACACCCATAGACCCAATTTTCGATCCTGAGCGATTTTACCATCTTCAGCAAAGGCTTAGGAGAAGACTCATGTCGCAAGTCAACGAGAACGTGGTCCAGCTCACACCAGCACAGGAGCTTGAGAAACTCCGCCTACGGATAGAGGAATTCACCACTAGAGAAGCAAAACATGCCCAACGAGAGGCGAAATATACACAGAACCAGCAGTGGCGGGAGACAAGGGTAGATCGCGAGGAGGCAACTTGAGGAGCAGATGGGGCATATCCCAGCCAATGCAAAGGAGTATCTGCATCCTACTCTGGAAGTTCCAGAATCGCCAATCATTCTTCCCGCTATTAATTTTGAAATTCTTACTTCTTTTATTACTGAAATTAGGAGGAGTCAATTTAGGGGAAGAATAAATGAATGTCCTTTAGAGCATGTCACAACTTTTATAGACTTATGTAAAGCTATAGAAGATGGTGCTAATTTGGAATATCTAAAACTAAAGGCTTTTCGTTGGTCCCTTGCAGGAATAGCACAACAGTGACTGGAAGGATTGCCTGCACGATCAACTCACACTTGGAATGAATTACAGGACCTGTTCCTTAACAAGTTCTTTCCTCCTGCAAAGACAACAGCTCTCAGACAATAGATAACGACTTTCAGACAGAAGCTAGGGGAAACACTTGCACAAGTCTGGGAGCGCTACAAGAGGCTTCGGAAATCCTGTCCTACGCATGGACAACCACCCTACATCATCAAGGAGATCATCTTCAACTTCCTGGATGCGCCTACTAAAGATAGGATCAACAACTACACCGCCTACGGATATCTCGAGTACACTCCACGCCGAGCATGGGAGGTCTTTGAGACGCTAGCCAACTACGACAACACATATGAGACTTCTGCGGCCTCTTTTGACGTAAGATATGAAAGGCCTGTCCCATCTATGCCATTGTATGTGCCACCAAAGGAGGTTGATCTAGACGTTAGGGAGCAATTCCAGAATGACCAGGTACGCCGTCTTACCAAACAAGTCAAATTCTTGTCTAAAAATCAGTCTTGTTTGGAATGTGGGTCTGTGAGGCACTATACCACTGCGTGCCCACACGTCGATCAAGTACATAAAGCAAAAACCCACGAAGAGGTAAGGTATGCAGAGGGACACTACTCAGGACCACATTAGAACCAGAACTGGAGCTATTATCGCCAGCCCCAGCATCAGAATCCCCCTCCCTACAGAGCCCCTGGTCACCCTGATAGATAAGGTAAGAAAGATGACCTGCAGACCATTCTTGAGGAGATGCAGAGGAATCATTCAGACACCAAACAATGTATCAATTCCATCTATACTCAGCTGCATGGCGTCAACTCTAGGCTTGGGGAAATTGATATATGGCAGAAATCAATTGAAACCCAGATTGGTCAATTGGATACATCCGTCCCCAAGCAATCAGGTACGCTCCCTGGATCCTCTGAACCTAACCCTAAGACTAAATCTACAGGACAGATGGCTGCCATGAATCTAAGGAGTGGGCGACAGACACAAACGCCCGAGCAAAATACAAACGGAGAAGCTACAGAGGACTCCTCGACATCGACCAGTCCAGTCGACGTCGACTAGAATTTGGTCGATATCCAGGAGCCCTTGGTCGATATCGACCACAACACTGCGCCCAACTCGAAGTTGACCACTGTACTCGATGTCGAGGAGACCTTAGTCGATGTCGACCACCCTTCTGCCCCTCTCGACCACCCTTCTGCACCTCCGACGAAAAAGAAGCTGCATTTCCCATCAAAATCTCCATAGGATCCAACAGAGAAGAAGTTCGAGCGTTTCATAAAGATGTTTCAAAGGCTCAATGTCACAATACCTTTCACAGAAGCTCTTAATGAGATGCCATCCTACGTCAAGTTCCTCAAGGAGATTCTAAGCAAAAAGCGATCAATGGCTGAGATCGCAGAGGAGTGCAGCCAGATGGACGTTCTAGAGAAAAGGCCAGATCCAGGTAAGTTTGCTATAACCATTGGATTTGGTCAATACAAATTTAATGCTTTATGCGACTTGGGAGCCAGTGTGAGTATAATGCCTTTATCAATCTGGTCCAAGATTAAGATAGGTGCTCTAGAGCCCGTGGATGCAAAGTTATACATGGCGAACAACATAGTGGTCATCCCAACAGGCATGATGGAAAATGTACCAGTGCAAGTAGGTAAATTCTTTGTCCCTGCTGATTTCTTAGTTATTGATATGGCAGAGGACCCTGCTTGTCTAATCATTCTAGGAAGGCCCTTCTTGGCGACGGTGGATGCCAACATAAGCATAAGGAAGGGGGTGCTAACTTTCAACATCAGCGATGAGGTAATTGAGTATTCCTTTAATAAAACTGAAAGGCATACAGGTCAAATGGAAGAGGTCAATTCTATATCAGCCAGGTACATCACCTGCGGGGAGCCTAAGGTAAGAAATATGACTCATGAGGAGTTGGAAAAGAGGGATATGGAAGCCTAGATGGAGGAGATCATGGCCATCCTAAACGACGACGTAGAGGATCTACTCAACATCGACCAAGGTAAGTCAACGTCGACCAGATGTACTCGACGTCGAGTACTCTGGTCGACGTCGACCAGACTCAGAACCCTCCACCGACTGGACCTTCGTTGAGCAATCCACCCAAAGCCGAGCTCAACTCGACGTCGAGTAACTTGGTCGACGTCGGCCAGTCCCAACCTTCCTCGACTCCGGCTTCCTCGACCTGCAATCCACCCGAATAAGGTAAGTTCTCGACGTCGAGTAACCCTACTCGATGTCGACCAGACTCCGAGGTCCCGAAATCCGAATCTGCGAAGGTAAGCCAAGGTACTGACATCTCTTCTCCTATTTCCATTAATTATTTATCTATACATGGGAGAGGTTTGCCTTGGTATGTGCGATTATGCAGGGTTTCCAATGATGAGCCTAAGGAATATAAAGTTGGTGACAAAGTCTATGTCGCCAAATCAAAGGACCATTGGTTTCCCAACAAATTCAACAAGAAGAAGATGGCACCCTTCACGGTGAACAAGATCCATTCAGGAGGACTGTAGCCGATGGACAAGAATGGAGTCATGTTTGAAGCCCAAGCTACATGGGCCCTGATGCGGGTCAAGCTGGCCTTCTGTGGGTCAAACAACGATCTTGATCCAGGCGACGACTCGAGGACAAGTCGATTTCAAATGGAGGAGAATGATGTCATCCTCAAACGGAAGAAGAAGGCTCCACCTTGGGATTCGTTAAAGAAACAGCGTTAATTCTTTTATTATTTATATTTCTTATTTTTTTATATATATTCTATTTTTAGTAACTCCTATGTTAGTTGGAGTCTAATTATAGAATTGCTTATTTTAGTATTTCTTAGTTATGTGAATAAAAGTGGAAAATGAAAGTCTATCTCTTTAAAATATTTTCCTTGGCCACTAAGTATGAGATATTTAGAAATTATTTATCTTAGGGAAGTTTTGCTTATCTTTAGATATTTAGATCTATCCAAATCTCTTTCCTTTGCAAGGAAGAATTGGTTAGAGTTTCCACTGTTTTTCTATTTAAACAAACTCATGTACTTTGAATTTCTCAGATTAAATAGAATTGAGAAACCCCTTTATAGGATTAAAGGGTTCCTGATTATATATCCCAAAACCTCTCGCTACTTTCGTCTTAACTCTCGTTCAACCTCTCGCTACTTTCGTGTTAACTCTCGTTCAATTTCTTTCGTTTCATTCGTTCCAAAATTCACTTACTTTGCAATTTGTTTACATGCGATTTGGTGGCGAAGCCGATTGATCAACTTGGTGCTTGTGGAATCAACAATCACGGTGGTTGACTTTTCAACACAGTCTTAATTAGCTAAACACTAATTAATTGTTTACGAAGGTGGATCCGCTAGCGGAAGTTAACGAGGGAGTTTGTGCTGCTTGTTTGGAATTTAATTCCACTGCCATCGATTCCACCTTTGGAAAGGTTAATTAGCATTTCGCTAGTTGATTAGTCAAGACTCATCCCGCATATTCTTGGTCGTCATCACTTCCGAGCACCGGGATTTGCTATACATCAATTGGTATTCAGAGACAGGTTATGCTACGCTCCGTATTTCTTTGAGTTGATGTTGCTAATGTTTTGATTTGATGGCTTGGGAAGTTTGGGGCGATTTGGATGATGATCCCGATCCATTGGATGAATTTTTTTGCTTTGGAACGTGCTAAACAACAACGACGCCAACAAGAGTTACGTCGGAGAGCTTGGCTACAACAACAAACCCTAGAGCGTCAACGCGAAGCCAAAAAACGCCAACTTTGGCTTCAACATCAAGAGGAAGAACAACATCAATTGGAGATCGAAGATAAGAGGTGTCGACAACGCTATCAGATTCGGCTTCTCCAAAAAAAAGAGGCTGAGGAAGAACGTCGCCAAGAGGAGGCAGAACGACGCCGACAGGAGGAACAAAGCCGATGGTTGGAGGCTTTGATTGCGGAGATGGTGGGCAAATTCGTAGCCCAGAAAACAGCACAGCGCGCCGAACTTGTTTCGCAGATTCTCGTTGACTCCGACCTCGGAATTGAGTCAACTCAGTCTTGTTGCGAAGCTGACTCGACGAGCTTTCCAACACTGGGTTATACACTGCCAGACTCTTCGAATAAGGTCTCCGAATCTGTTCTGCAATCAGACTGTGACAGTGTTCATGACGAGCATGTTGATTCCGTTGACGAGGATGAGGTACTTGATGACGTGTCTCAAGAGTTAGCGATTGTACCTCTTGGGCATGTTCATGAAGTTCCAGTTGCTGAGATTTGTGTGGTCATTGATCCTATTCTTGTTGAAGATCAAGTCCGTTCAACGATCGCACATGAAGGTGTTGTCTTTGGGATTCCTATACCTCGAATTCTCCTGGCACCTATTCCAACCGTTCCTCCATCATCTTCTTTGAAGGTTGCAGCTCCTTCCTCGCTGATCATCACCGACTCGATTCGAGGACGAATCAAAGATAAGAGGGGGAGAATGATGCGGGTCAAGCTGGCCTTCTGTGGGTCAAACAACGATCTTGATCCAGACGACGACTCGAGGACGAGTCGATTTCAAATGGAGGAGAATGATGTCATCCTCAAACGGAAGAAGAAGGCTCCACCTTGGGATTCGTTAAAGAAACAACGTTAATTATTTTATTATTTATATTTCTTATTTTTTATATATATTCTATTTTTAGTAACTCCTATGTTAGTTGGAGTCTAATTATAGAATTGCTTATTTTAGTATTTCTTAGTTAGGTGAATAAAAGTGGAAAAGGAAAGTCTATCTCTTTAAAATATTTTCCTTGGCCACTAAGTATGAGATATTTAGAAATTATTTATCTTAGGGAAGTTTTGCTTATCTTTAGATATTTAGATCTATCCAAATCTCTTTCCTTTGCAAGGAAGAATTGGTTAGAGTTTCCACTGTTTTTCTATTTAAACAAACTCATGTACTTTGAATTTCTCAAATTGAATATAGAATTGAAGAAACCCTTTGGCTAAAGGGTTCTTCGATTATCAATCCAAACCTTTGGTTCTTTATTACTTTCAAGTTCTCGTTCTTGTTTTTTCGATTCATTCGTTCCCAATTAAATCAAGTGTAATTCATTTACCTTACATTTTATTCACGTGAGTTTGAGTGGCGAATTGTCCAGCCGTATCGGAGAGGACTAGGCATACGCACCGTCGGCCGATTCAAGTGCAAGTAGCCACCTTTGTTGACCAACCAAGATACTAATTTGACTGCAAGGGTGCAGCGCCGACAATTGTGGCCAAGTAATATAAGTTGTTAAATTAATTAGCAACTCATACACACTCACGCCGATCATCAATTCTAGGAAATCAAGGAGAATAAGCAAGATCGACGCTTTTAGTTTAGCCATTGGTCAGCCTTGCCAATTGTTATACATCAGGCCCTGCAAATACCACCTTGAGCTAAATGGAGAAAGTCGGCCTAGCGACTATAAAGTCTAGAGCTTGTAAATAGACATTTAGTTTTTGGGATTTTTGGACATTGTTGGTTTTTGGTTTTTTTGACATTATTTTTATGTTTTTCTATTTGCGGATATTTTCCGTCTAATAAAATCTTGTAGGTAAGAGAAGGTTCAGACTTACTCGACATCGAGTAAGTTACTCGACATCGACCAAAGATATCGAGCAGAAAGGAGCATGTGGTCGAGGAAAACTAGCCTGGAGGCAACACTCTCCTCGATGTCGAGTAAGTGTCCTCGATTTCGACCACCCTCCTCGAAGTCGACCAGCCCTCCTAGATGTCGACCACTTCTGCAGACTCGTTGCACTCGATTTTCGACGATCAGCACACCTGTCTAGTGAGTTTCTTTCTTTACCCTTGTTTTTATACAGTGAGGACACTGTAATGTTTAAGTATGGGGTGGGGGAAGGGCTTACTTTGTGCATATTTGATTTTATTTGACAATATGTGTGCATATTTAAGGCTTATTTCTTGAATTGCTTATACATGGCTATTTTGGAATTCATGATCGATCTATGTGCTTACATGCATGTTTTCCAAAGTTTATAACAAGCACCCCCATTGAAATTTTTGATTGATGTCATGGAAGTTATAATTGAACCCGACGATGCAAAATTGGATTTATTAGAGATATAGCATGAAATTGCCTAGTAAAGGGAAGTCACAGTGAAGTGCATTATTTTCTTGATAACCATGAAAGGAGGTAAAATTGAAGTTGCTTTTGACATGTTGCATGATAAGAGGATAGAGGACTTTATATTTCCATATAATGCTCATATTTTGATATCCTTAGCCTTACCTATGCTTATGCATCACAAAAGTCATACTATGCTTTATTTTCATATTTGCTCCACGTGATCTAAATAGTGCCCATTCTTTACCTTATTTCCATTCGGGGATTATGTTGAGAATGAAAGCTACATTTTCGAGATTATTATATGGTTTTTGTGTTGTTGTTGTTTTTATCATATTTGGAGTTTGGCAGGAAAGTTTGAAAAGTTATGGAAAATTTAATGAGTGAAAAAAAATCCGGTCACCTCAGGAGATAAAGGTAGATCGACCCTGCATGCGTTGAGATAATAGTTCCGCAGGATGGGACACCAAGGTGAGGAGTCCGAAGCACTAAGTATCCGGGGCCATTCATGACACCCATGTTTGCGACTCACGAGAAGGCAGTGCTGAGGTTAGAGAGGTAAAAGCATAAAAGTGAAAAATAGGAAAGAGTGATTTATGAGAGAATGAGTGATGTGGAAATTATGAAAGGAGAAAGTACATCAAAGCAAGAAAGTAAGTTTGAAGAGTTCTCCCCGGATTTAGCACCACATTGCCCAAAAATAGCCCACCACTTTACCTTTTACCTTTTCTTCACCATGAGCTTAAATTAAAGTCCTATTGATTATTAATGCTTTGTCACGAATGAATGTTTTACATAACCCTCCTTTTGTGAGTAGATGTTGCTTTTTAATTGCATATGCATGGATTTGTGACATTAGTACCTTTTCAAGGATGGTAATTGATTGCAGGGACATATGGCAATGAATCTAAGATGTTGAGAGTTTGAATTCTTCCCCTGAATGACAATTAAAAGTATTGCTTGAGGACAAACAAGCTTAAGTATGGGGTGTTTGTTGTGAGCCTAATTTGTCGTGTTTTACACTTACTTTTATACCGATTTCTGTATGCATTTCATGAATTTTAGCGAGAATAATACAGAATCTGTGTAGTTTACACTTATTTGCCAATTATGGAGGTCTACACTAGTTTTTGTTTAATTTTGCAGAAATCGGACGCACTTTGGAGCTTAAAGGAAAGTCATCAAAAAGCTAAGAATGGTGCAGCTAGAGGAAAGCCCACTTTTGGCCATTTATCATTCTGAATCAAGCTTTGATGTATTCATGAAAGTTGCAGCCCTCGAAAAGAGCTTTCCAACGCATGCTCATATGCGTCAATCGGACGAACAAGGATTCAGGAAAGTGCGTTTCAAGAACACAGCAGAATGCTGAGAGCGAACCAGTTCTAATCGACGTCGACCAGATCTAGTCAAAGCCAAGTACATCGAGCCTAGAATTCAACACGGAGTCGAGCAGAACAATCCTACTTGATGTCGAGGAGTTTTGGTCGACGTCGAGTACACCCGATGAGTCCGAATGCTGCTCGAGCTCAAGTGCAACCCCGGGTGAAAAATCCTACTTGACGTCGAGGAGACTTGGTCGATGTCGAGGACAATCAAGTGGCCGATCCGAGTCGAAATCGAGTGGAGTCCGGAGAAGATAGATTACTTGCAAGGAAAGGAACATGATATTTTATCTAATCAAGAGAAGATATATCAAGATGGAAGGAAGATCTATCCACATTAGTCCTAGTTTCCTTTTATATTTAATTATTTTATTTCCAAGTTTTATCTTAATGTTATTAGATAGAAAGTTTGAGATATAGATATAGTTGTTCCTTCCTAGAATAGCTACATGGAACACTATAAATAAGGCATTAGGAGTTGGATTTTATTCAATTCAATCAATCCAAGCCAAGCCACAAGAGAACACACATAGAGAGAGAGAGAGAGAGAGAGAGAGAGAGAGAGAGAGATCTAGTAGGAGAGAGACTTGGAGCCGAGTGCAAGTTTGTGAAGCGAGAGCGGAGTTGCCTTTATTAGGTTGTAAGTCTTGTTTGAGTTTATTTAATGCAATTTAGTTCCTTTTTGTTATTGATGAGTTCCTTGATGATGAAAAGCGAGTAGGCACCCAACTTCTAGGGTCGGGGTGAGCCCGACGGTAGCCATGTAAGTTGATGCGGTAAAGGTACAATCTTTTGATGCGATTTCGTCTTCTATCCCTATGAGCATGATTCTTTTGCGAAAGTCGAAGGTGATCCTTGTTTGTGTTATTGAAGCAAAAGTGATCTTAATACAACTTGGATTAATTATGTGAAAAGGGTTAGTAACAATTAGGGTTTATGCGAAAGCCTCTATTTTTCCTATTTGTTAATAACAAAAGTTATTTGATGAAAAGGCATGATCTTTTATACCTTTATGTCTTATTTTGCATGGTTATCGTTGTGGTGTTGATACCCTGATCTTGGAAGTCTTTAGTTTATTGATTTATTTCCCATCAGATTCGTGTCCTGTCTTGCGAAAGTTACGATTTTTGTTTCGCTCTGTACTCGACATCAACAACAGGTAGTCGACATCGAGTAAGTTTTCGTCGACGTCGAGGAGTTTTGGTCGACATCGACTAGTTTCGCTTGGTTTTCGTTTTCTGCTCATTTCTGTTGTCGGTTTTACTCGACAATGTGGTCGACTTCGAGGACTCTTCTGGTCGAGATCATTCTGAGTTTTGGAAATGAAAAGACGGGCGCTGATACGCTTCCTCGTGGATCGATCCTGACTGCCTTCTACTACACGGGAGGAAGTCTTGTATTTATTTGCTGAGACAGTGAGTCAGTTTGATTTGATATGTTATATTTATTTTCATACTTGACCATCCTCCTGCAAACAACAAAGAGCAATCAATACGACGTTCTGAAGACTAGAAAGCTTCTCCGCAGATTTGGCGAGCTTGTCAGCAGTGGTCGCCTCAAAATCAGCAAATCGACGCTCAATATCAATCAAAGTAGCATATGTAGGCTTTGTGTCTTCTTGAAATTCATTCTCAACAAGCACTTCAACTTTTTTAGCAGCTTTTATAATCTCAGCAGGTGCCTCAGCAGGCAAAACACCAACATTCTCATCAATGTCCTCATCATCTGCAGCCTCATCCTCGGTGGCCTCATTATGAATAGCAGACCATCGTTTCACCCAACTACACTTCGCATAATCTAATGGAAGCTTGTTGTGATATATGTTGAAATCTGACATCCGTAGGCACTGTGGTATGTCTGCCGGAAGATAATTGTGATGCATCTCTCCTGGTCCCGACTTCCATTTAAAACACAAGGTTCTATCCGGACGCTGGGCCCACTCAAGCATGCCCCACCATTGTAGGCTAGCAAGATCATACACATTCTTGTCATCAAGGCGCTTCAAACCATCAAGGCAGACACCCATTCGACGAGCAATCAGCGATATCAAGCCCCCAAAAACAATGACGCGCCACAGTCTCACATTACTAGCTATAATCACCTCTATACAGTTTCCAAAAAATAGCTGAACCCAGTCAGGGATGTAAACCCCACCCGGAGTCAAGCAACAGATATAGCTACAGGCTCTCATAGTTACAAAGGACAGATTCTCCACTCCCAAGAAAGAGTTGCAGTGTACCAAATAAGACAACCTCAATGCAGGATGAGTAATCATAGATGCATGGTATTGTTCATCATAATCAGCTAACTCTGCTATAGCCTCTTTCCACATATCAAGAGGATTCCGAGCGCCCAACTTATCAATAAATCTAGCATCAGCAGGCCACTTGGTAACACCAAAGGCCTCTGCAATGAGATCCTTAGTGACCACAAACTTCCGATTCCTCAGCTGAAAAACGCATCTCCATATTAGAAAGATAATCTAGGGTAGCCAAGAACTCTCTCACTAATGCCGGATAGGTATAAGCAGACACATCCAAGAAATCTTCCAATCCCCCATCTCGCAGGAGTAGATGGACCTCCTCATATATTCCCAGTTTCTTCAACATCGGGGGATAAAAGAATATGGTGGATTCATACCGTCTCTCTTCAAGCTTGAGCCAGCGATCCTTCTCTTCCCAAGACAACAAAAGGGTCATCTTCATATCAGGGACATACATGATATAACTCAAGGAAAAACCAATGAAGAACCACAAAAACAACTAAAATACGGGCTCGCGGTAGAGGCGGCAGGCGCCGTGGTCATTGTTGTCAAAATCTAGATCCGAATCGTGGGATCTTACGATTCTATGATCCAAACTGATCCAATCGATCTGGATCGCACGTACAAAGTCTTATGCAGCAGGATCGCAGTAGGATCGTACAGGATCATAACAGGATCGTATAGGATCGTAGGATCGTAGCAGGATCGAGATTAGAATCTAGATCCTACAACATGAATTAATATGTTGATTTTTTTAATAATTTTTTGGGTAATTTGATTTTTTAAATATTTTTTTAGGTAATTTGAATTAATATGTTGATTGATATAGTTATCTTGATTTTTTTAAAATAATGTATTGATTCACTCTCTATTTAAGGATATAAAAAATCTAGAATTATGACTTTCTGCTCGAATTTTTTGGGTTGTTATATACACATGTGTGGATTTTTTTATATATGCATGATAGATAAAAAAAGTGGTTATAGCTATTGAGCACTGATTTAACTTTAGATATAAGTGATATGCAATATTTTGTAATTACTTTATCAAAAAATTTAAACATGCACCCCCACCGATCCGATCTAGAATCTCGATCCTAACAACATTGGCCGTGGTAGGGGCGGCAGGCGCCGTATACGCAGAACCACGAATCCGAGTTAAAACGTTGGAAAACCGACGTCCACTCCTCCAAACTTCAAACTTTCTCTAACAACTTGGTTTCAAAGGGTTTTTTTTTTTTTGTGATAGGTAAGGGAATGTAATGGGCAAAGAGTGAATTTTGTGGATGTAGGGTAGTGGCGGAAAGTGTTTTGGTGGATTGAATCGATTGAAACACAAGGCTTTAGGCAGTTGGATCGAATTCTAGTAGGCTTTTGGTATTCTTGAGATTCCTCTTGAGCAAGTTTGATTGATCTACAATAGGAGAAATAATATATGGTGAGTTAGAAGGAATATCTATCAAAAAGATAAAAGGAAAAAAAAATTGATCTAGATAGAATAGAAATAGAAAAATAGACAATCTTATCCTAGGAAATAAGGAAACTAGTCTTAAAAAGAAAAATCTAATCCTAAAATAAAATAGAAAATAAATAAAAGATAAAATACTAACATAAGATAGATGGAAAATAAACTAACCTAAAACAAAAACGAAAAACAATCTACTCCTAGAAAAATAAAATATAAACTAACCTAAGCTCGGAAAATAACCAAAAATAAAAAGATAGAAACTTCCCTTCCAATTATACCAAAATTTGAATTCGTCAGGCGGACAGACAGGCGGCGGGCGCCGTGGCCGGGGCGGCGGACGTCGTGTCCATAGTGCACAACTCCATTCTTTTAAATCAATCAAAACTCAAACCCAACATCGGTTTCACTTACCGTAACATCCGAAATCCGTTGACACGGTCGATCCTACTTTATTGAATTGAAAAACTAATTGCAAAATAGAAATACTACCTAACTACCTTGGGTTGCCTCCCAAGAAGCGCCTTTGTTTCACATCTTTGGCTCGACGTGATGCATTCTTGATCAATTTATTCCACCAACCACACTTATCCTTTTCAGAACAAGGGGTGAAACTTTAGGAACTTCTCGACATATCCATCCATTGCATCCATCGATTCCTTCTTGAAATGAGCAACTCCGGAGGTTGTCCTGCAATTGCAAAAACCTCAACATTATTAGGAATCGAATTTTCATAGGGACAAGCAATCGAATCATTCGAATGAGGCGCATTTTCATGCGACTTAAACAAATTCTAAATTTTCTTCTCAATGTCATTTTTCCCTAAACCAATTTCATCTTTGTTAGAAAACTCAAGATTCAGAGATTCATTTTCAACAGAAGCATCTAACAAAGCATTTGATTCATTCATGTGACTAGTTTCATTAGAGTCAAGAACATCCACGGAATCATTGGCAGAAGAAACAATAGGCTCAAATATAGAAAGCTCACTCTTTCTACCATCAAACTCCATAGTTAGGGAGCCTTCAAAACAATCAATCTTAGTCTTAGCCGCTCGCAAGAATGGCCTTCCCAAGATAATAGGGGTTTCAGGCGTACCTTGTTCCATGTCTAGAATGAATAAATCAGCTGGAAAAATCAAATCATTTACCTTTATCAAAAATCCTTCAAAAACTTCTCTAGGCTTAATACTAGAACGATAAGCGAGTTGAATAGTAACATCAGTTTCAGACAATGAATTGATACCCAAAAGCATGTACAAGTTATGACATAACATTGATTGAAGTACCTAGGTCTAACATAGCTTTGGTTAAGCTAGCATTACCTATTGCACATGGTATAGTAAACATACCTGGATCTCCGCACTTTTCAAGCAATCGTTTCTGAAGCAAAGCAGAAACATTTTCACTTAAGCTTACCTTTTCTTTCTTTCTCATCCTTTGCTTGTGCTTCATCGTGCATAACTCTTTCAATAATTTCGCATTGCGAGGCAAAGTTTTAATCAAATTAAAAAGTGGAATATTTGCCTCACAATGAGCAAAGGTGACGATCGGATATTAAGGCATTAGGAAAGGGTGGTGCAGTTCTTTAAACATCAGAAGGTCACTATTTAGAAGCTTTCTTCGGGGATTGAACAACGTCAGAAGTCGGATCCGTCAATGGAGGTGACGGCGGGCGCCGTCTATGCAGTGCGTCTCCAATTCCGTCCTTTCCTCCTTGTTTCTTAAATCAACTTCCTCTCTAGACCTCTCTTCCACATTCCTTGTGGATACATTCACTTGTGTACCTACTCTAAGGGTCATGGCGCTTACATTTTTTTTTTGGATTCACTACCACCTGAGATGGCAACTTACCCGAATCTTTCGCTTTCAATTCACCAATATCCTTAGCCATTTGACTCAGTAACTTCTCTTGAACACTCATCTTGTCCAATAACAACCTCAATGTCTCATCTCTCTCATCTTATTGAGTGTTGCTGCTGGCCTCTTCCGTAGAATCCACTTCGGTAGTTTGAATGGTAGCCCTGATTATAATTGTTACCAAAGTTGCGGTGATGTCCATAATACATATCATTCACTTCAGTGGTGTCCTCCTGAATCAAGGGACACTTATCATTCGGATGAGTTGGATCTCCACAAACACTACAAGGTCTAGGCTAATGGGGTTAATTAATTTGCATAACCATCTTTTTCAGGATCTCCATGAGCCTATCGATATCATCCTTGTGTCCATCTCTCGAACTATCCAACTTATGAACTCCTCTAACTCCTTGGTGTCTCCCATATTGTTGCGATGAATTAGCCAACCCTGCAAAAATTTGCATTGCTTCCTGTGGTGTTTTATCCAAAATATCTCCTCCGCTAATAGCATTGATGAAACTCATGTCGATGTCAAGCAAGCCTTCATAAAGATATAGCACTAGATCATCCTCGGGTGTACCGTGTTGCGGACAACTACCCTTAAGCTTCTTGAACCGCTCAACATACTCATAAAGACTCTCCATAGGTGATTGCTTAATATTAGACACCTCCTTCTTAAGTTTGTTGAGGCGAGTCGCAGGAAAGTACTTGTGCAGGAAAGCTTTCTTCAATTGCACGCAAGTAGTGATGCTTTTTGGGGATAGGTGGTAAAGCCAATCGCTTGCAGCATCTTTCAAAGTAAAGAGGAACACTCTCAGCATCAATTGGTCGTCAGACAAGCCTTGGGGTCTCAGTCTATCACACACGCTCAGAAAGGTAGCAAGGTGCTTATTTGGTTCATCCCCAAGCAATCCATGAAAGTATGGCAAATTTGATGACCAATTTCACTTGAACTCAAATCTTGAACCCTAAGAGAGATCCGGAAGGCTAATTGCAAGTGGTTGAGCACTCAAATCAGGTTCCTTTAGGTTTCTCAGTGTCCTTCTTGGCTGATTAATAACAATGTCTGCCATCTCTTCGTCTGTTTTAAACGCATGCCTTCTGTCCGACCGAAAAGATCTTTCAACCTCAAAGTAAAGAGTAATTGAAAGAGTTAAAGAAAAGAAGACTCCTTTCTTCTCCCCGGCAACGGCATCAAGTGTAGCGATGAAGTCCGATGTCGATGCCGAACCAAATAGTAATAATATCCAAACTTAAACACACCACCAATAGGTTAGGCAATCAATCACTTGACAAACCAAATAACTACTAGTATAGCGATGAAGTCCGATGCCGAACCCATAGGGAGAAGCGATTTGTTATTCAATAACTCTAGACAAGCACTCTTAAAGCAAAACAATGATCTTGGACAAATAGCAAATATGTAAAAGTAGCCAGATTGCAAATCACAAAGCAAATTGATATCAAAGTAGAAAGAACATTTCACCTGTAATTCTGTGACAATGGTTGGAATTTATGGTTCTCTGATTGATCTATCAATTATTCATATTCCTAGGTCTAATTGACTAAAGTTGAGAGATCTGCAGAGATTCACTCATCTTATTCAATATCACTAAAGAATAGCATTAAGAACTCAAGCAATCAAGATCAATTGGCACAATCACTCTACACAATCAAGATAGATAGGTGCATGTCGAACTCAATCCTAATCGCATATCCTCAACATAGATCAACTGAAATCATCCAAAGTACATCCAAGGTCGGAATGTAAATCTGTAGAATAAACACTAAAAACGCATAGATTCCGAACTCGAATGCTTCACAAGTAATATACCGAAATAGACTCAAAACATAACAAAACCAATACTTAATAGCAATAAGAAATACCTATAATGCCTATATGAAATATGGATTATCAGTATATGATTAGATGTTCATAATTTCATTGATATCCGTTTCTGAACTCACAGTAAGATGGTTGTTCTTAACTTCTTACGCTGGTGTAGGATTAATATTAATGCAGCTGTTTGTTTTCTGTAGGTCATAGCTGCTACAAATTGGCCTGGTATCTTGGAACCAGACCTAGTGCGTTCTGCTAGGGGTTTATTTTCTCTCTAAAATGACATTGTCTTTACTACGAGGTTGTGTTTTCTTTGTTGTGTATATGATTTGGGACTGCGAGGTTGTGTTTTCTTTGCTGTGTATTGATGTCCACTAAAGTAACCATGTTTTTATTCACATTTTAGCTCCTTATTCTATATACTTTGCATATTTCGGGTTGGGGATATGTTGAATTTATGTAGTATATGCTTATTGGCAAGAAATAGAGGTCTACATAAGTTTTGGTTTAATATTACAGAATTTGGAGCCATTCCGGGACGAAACGAAGATGAGAGGACGAAGGCTGGGATCTACTCGTAGTCGACTAAACTTCCTCGACATCGACTACTGCTGAGAGAAGAGCCAGGTCGAGAACTGAAGACAAAGCTTCTCGAAGTCGACCTTACTCGATGTCGACAAGCTTGCTCGACATCGACCAAACCAGAAGCCTTGTCCGAGTTCGAGAAGAGAAGAGGCTACTCGAGGTTGAGAAGTGAAGCCGAGATCGATGGAGCAACTCGACGTCGACCAAATTTGGTCGAAGTCGACCAAGCTGTGTTTGGGCCGTGAGACTGCTGGACTAATCTGAGTACGAGGAGATTACTTGGGCACAATGCAAGGCTGATTTCATCAAATTCTATCAAGATCTATCTATGGAAGAGAAGGATTTATCCACCTGAAGATATTTAGTTATTTTCCTTATTAGATAAATGTTTCTTTTATTAAAGTTTTACTTTTAGATATAGATATAGATTTATTTCCTTGATTAGCAAGGATTTAAAGTCTATAAATAAAGCCTATAGGGCTGATTTTTATTCATTCAATTCAGAAGGAGAGAAGTAGTAGAGAGTAGAGAAAGAGAGAGAGAGGCCGAGTGGAGCAAGGGAGCGAAAGTGATCTAGCTTTGTTCGGTTTGTACTTTCTTTTAGTTTAATGCAAGTTTATTCCCTTTTATTATTAATGTCTTTGGTTATGATGAAGCGCGAGTAGTTCACCCACTTCTAGGGTCGGGGTGAGCCCGACGATAGCCAAGCGTGTTTAAGGTACAGATTCGACTTTTATTATGTTTTGAGCATCTACTACCTTTTATATATTTATTGCCTATTTGAAAGAATAGAGATTCATGTTAACCACTTGGATTATAAACATAAAATTGGTAGATACAATTAGGATTTCTTGAAAGAGTTGTCTAATTGTTGGAAAAGGCGAAAGCTTAATCCTTCGATGTGATTGCATGATTATCTTTTTATCTTGCCTTATGCATGTTTGGTTATCGTTATTGCAAACCCCGATTCTGGAAGTCTTTTATTTCATTGAGTTAGTTTCACATATTTCGTGTTCGTTTCGTTGCAAGTTGCGATTTTTAGTTTCTGTTCTTACTCGAATTCGACCAGAGGTAGTCGACGTCGAGTACCACCTAGTCGACGTCGAGTAACTTTGATCGAGATCGAGTACTTTTTCTGCGTTTTGCATTTCTGCTGCTTTCTGCTTTACAGTTTATTCGACTGCGTAGTCGAGGTCGAGGACCCTTAGTCGACGTCGAGTGCTCTCTGTGGTTGACTTCTGCTTGTGAGATTCTTCCGCTGCCCGAGGATCGCTGACCTGCTTCCTCGTGGATCGATCCTGACTTCCCACTGCTACATCGGGAGGGAGTCTTGTAATTATTTGCACGGGACGAAATCTGGTTTGCTTTGCTTTATTTATATTTTAATTGCAAGTCTCGATTTTATGATTTGGTCATACTCTTTTGCTTGGTCTTGTAGCTATGGAGCATTAGTTCCAAACATGTTGGACCAAATCAGTCTGTATACTCTTTTCCTTATTTAGTTAGAAAACCAAATATAATCAAAAAACAAATCGATGGGCATGATCAGGAGCATTTCTTTTTCTTTCATGTCTATCAGGATGGATTTGCTTCTTATCCCTGTTGTCCGAGCAATGACAGCAATGTAAGAAGGTTCAACAATGTCGTTTATAAGCCTCATCAAGATAATGATGTAAGAAGGGAGGAGACACAGGTCGTTCGAGTTCATTATGGAACGTTGTACTTTAAACACTTCAAGTTGTTAATGCCACCATCAAGGAGTGGAAATATAGGCACCGTGTATCTACCTGAGATGATTAAGATGGCCTCTTGTTTGCTATAAAGATAATAAACAAAGTGAGGCTACAAAGCAAGAAGAAGATTCGGGTTGTATTATCCAAAAGGTTTGCACACCAATTGTCATGCAAGTAAAAAGGCCAAATGACTTCTTTTGTTTCTTGGTACAACATGCTGTATGTAAAATTTATTGTGTTATTTATAAGAAGTTAACAAAAGCAGTTACTAATTTACTATACAGCGTCGTGCTTTGCACGACCACTACTCCTTGTATGTGTGTGTGTGTGTGTGTGTGTGTATCTACACACACACACACACACACACATACACACACACACATATATATATCCAGTTATACCCAGGATAATGATAATTGCAATGATAATGTATGAATAATGATAATGACAGTTCTAAAAGACTGATAATGACGTTTAATGTACGGATTTATTCATAAAACAATAATAAGAAAGCAATAAAGTGAAAATAAAGCAAACAAGATTTGCCAAAAAGAACTTACTTTTATTGGATTTGATGTAGGAAAAGTACACTTAAGAAATCTTGCAAAAGGAAATTACAAAGAAATTATTGAGGAAATCTCTAAAGGGCTTTTTCAAGCTTTGAGATTTGAGATTGAAAATTGAGGGTGCCTTCTCCATTGGAGATGATGGGCTTTTATAGAGAGGTTGATGTGTTCTTGCTCTTGAATTTGTGGATGTTGTTGTTTCTTGCTTCTCATCATGAGAGTCTTGAATTCATCCTTCAAATGATGAACTTCTTTGAATTCTTGTATTACATGATGGTGTCTTGCATAATACATCTTGTCTTGGTCTTCTTTTGTCTTGGTCTTCAATGATGGAATACTCCCGTACAAAGTAAGAGCCTTGGCATACAATAATTCATTACAATACAATTTTCTTTTTTTTTTCTTTTTTTTTAAATAAGATGATAATAATTCAAAAGGATCATCATCATCATCAAGGTTTACATTTTTGCCCTTTTCTTGCTTAGCTTCCTTTTCTGTTTGATCATACTAGTTGAAGTTAATTTTCTTGCCTTTCTGTAACTGTAAGAACTATTGATATTTTTGAAACTCTTGAAATTGCTTCCAAAGATCTGGATTTGGTTTTGCATCGAACTCAACTGGATTGCTTGGAGGTTTTGTGGATGAGCTGGACGAAGATGACTCAATCTGTATAGGTTCTTGTGTTTTAGGGATTGGGTCTTTTTGTAGAGGATTTTTGTTCGGAATGAAAGCCTGAACTCTTTCAATGGATAGAACATTTAGGTCAAATATTTCCCATCATCGAACTTTGTATTTTCTGCAAAGTGATAATGGGTAAGGGACGGGGTGTATCTTTTCAATCTCATACACCCAACAGAGAATCCAAGTCACACCATTGTTTTTGTGGAACAGTAGTGAACTTTTGTATTTTTCAGCTGGGGAGTGATTGTATTGCCAAAAATGTTCCACCACTCATAGAACCATTGTGGTGGAAGAGATAAAGAACCAGGAATGGCTAAATGGCCTTATGAGAAAGGTTCGAAACCATGCTATTTTGTAGTCGTAAAAGGTATATCCCTTAGGATAATGAGGTATGGAAAATGTTTTGATTATGGTTGGATTATCCCAATCTTTTCTGGTGAGGACTCTGAGGATTTTTCATTTGGAGAAGATAATGTGGTCTGTTTTGGTTTGGTCTTTTGTATGTGTCAGGTCAATCGAACTAGAATCTACGAGTATTAACTCATAGAATTTCCGGGTTTTGTTAATGACTTCAGGGAACCAATGAAATGAAGGAGGAAAGACCTCGGGAAGACGAGGTTCAATCTGTTCTTGTGGGAGAGGTTTAAATTCTGGTAGTAGGCAAATTTCTTGTGCTATATGGGGTTTAAAGAAGTATTTGTAAATTGGAGTTTCGGGGTCTACTCTTTTTTTGTGAGGGTTTTACTGGGGTTTTTGGTGCAAGGACCGCTTGCTTGTAAGGTAACTGGGCAAGAGGTTGGAACTGATTTGTTGTGGTAAGGATTGGTATTGGGGTGGACTTTGTGGACTGTGGATGTGTCATGAGGTAGTCTTGAGGCCTCATTGGCTTTCTTCAAGTATCCTTGCTGGACGAGGCCATAGCTAAAGTGTAAGCAAAACAATTGTTAGAATGAGATGTTTCTGAGGCGTCTCACTGCCTCTTTCTCCAGTTCTTTGAGAAACTCTTCTTGCTCCAAGTCTGGATGTCCGTCTAGAATAGCTGTATAGATCAGATCCCTTATAGGAGGAATCCAAAGATCTTCTTTAATTTTCTTTTTCCAAATTTTGTAGATAAATCTCATAACCAAAAAGCTCTATGTTTTGCCCTGTAGAAATTCTCTAGTAAGAAAATCTAGTAAAGAATTATTTTCTCCATTAATAAATTCAATGTCAAAGTCAAAAACAGAAAGAATAGCTTGCCATCTTGCAAATATCTGTTTTGAAACAATGTTTTGAACATCCTTTTGTAAAATCTCTTTTGCTGACTTGCAATCAACACGAAGTAAAAATCTTTTGTAATAAAGATCATCTTGAAATTTTGATATGCATGCAACAATAGATAAAATATCTTTCTTAACAGTGCTATAATTCTTTTGAGGACCAGTCCATGTTCCAGAATGATACCTAACCAATTGTTCTTCATTTTGATCTTGTAACCTTTGTTTAAGAATGCCACCATATCCTAATTATGATGCATCTGTCTCAACTATCATGAATGCACTAGGATGCGGTATGCTGATGCATGGCAATGATTTAATCTTTTCTTTAATAATGCGAACTACTTTAGTATGCTCATTGGTCCAGGCTGGTGGATCTTTCCTTAACCTTTGAAACAAAGGCTTGCACAATTGTCTAAGTTTAGGAAAGAAATCCGAAATATAATTAAGACATCCTAGAAACCTTTGCAACTGAGTCTTTTCTTTGTATCGATCTTCTTCTTTTATTTGTATTTGTCAAAAACCACTTTTCATGTCAAATTTTGAAAATACACGAGAATCATAAAGTCTGTTTAATAAATCTCTTTTATTAGGTAAAGGGTACCTAATCCATTGCAAAGCTTTGTTTAAAGGCTTATAGTTTATACCCAGCCTAGGGACACCTCTTTCCTTTTCAGCCTAATTCATAACATAGAAGGCTGCACAACTCCAAGGAGATCTAGATCTTCTAATAAGTCCTTTAGATAACAAAGACTCAATTTCTTGCTTACAATAGTCTAAAAGCTCTTTGTTCATCTGAATTGGCCTAGCCTTAGTGGGAATATTCTTTTCATCAAAATCTTTTTCGTAAGGCAAGGACACTTGATGTTTCTTCCGATCCCAAAATGCATTTGGAAGATCAGAACAAACTTGGGATTTAAACAATTGTTCCAAATCTTGAATTTTCCTTTGAAGAGTTGGTTGCTCAATTTTCTCTTCTATTTTCTTATTTGATATTTCATCCTTAAGAAAGTTTATAAATGACTTTTTGTTACTTATTAGGTTCACCTGTTTGCAAATCGAAGAGGATTGCAATAGAGAAATGTCTCTTTGCTAGACTGGGGATAAAAACTCAAAACTTATTTGTTTCCCCATTATATTGGTATGGAGACCAATAGGATTAACCCTAAATGGGTAAATTTGAGTGAGAAAGGGAGTTCCTAAAATAACCTCTTGGGTTAAATCTTTGACAAGAATAAAAGAGTTTTTGAAACAATATCCTTGATTGCAAATCGACGCTTTTGGCAATTTATAGTTTATTTTCATGCGAGACCCGCTAGTAGTGTGAAGTCTTTCTGAAGTTTTTTCAATGAATTTTGAGGGTACTAAACCTTCTTTAATGCAATTTAAATCTTCTCCACTATCGAGTAGGGCTATGGTAGTAAGAGCAAATGTGTCTATTTTTATGGTGATAGGAACATACCATTTCTGAAAACTAATCTTAACAATTACAGAGATGAATATATCATCATCGTTACTGTCTATGTTGTTTTCGGAAGTAAACCGATCCTGATCTATAGGCGCTTTAGAGGAGGATGGAGTATGAGTTTTGCGAATAAACCTTTCTTCTATAACAGCTAATCTGGCTTCTAGTTCAAGGTCTTTGGTTTCTCCAGTCAAAACTCTATCTTGAAGTTCTTTAACCTTCTTTTTTAACCTATTTATTTCAGATTGAAGATCCTTAGTGGATACTTGCGAGAAAACGTTAGGAGGGGGTATTTATTGTATAATTTTGAAATACTAAAAGGTTCTTGTAAAGCAGGTTCTTGTTCTTTAAAAATTAAATCTGTCAGTTTTAGAAAATAATTTGTTTTACTTGAGGGTCTTCAATTTCATCAATGAGTTGAAATAAGGATTCTTTCTCATCTGTTTTAGTGATGACATTGCAAAACAGGGGGGAACTAGGCTCTTCATCATCTGAAGTAGATGAATCAAATTCCCCATTGTACGCATAACCCTCTTCCTCATCTGAAGAGCTCTCTCTATCCGTGACAAAGATTTTCATAAGTTTATTCATAAGCTCTTCGTCTTCACCACAAACTTCATTTATCTTTTGTTTAATGCGGCACTGATTTGCCTTATGGCCTGGTTTACCACATTTATAACAAATAATCTTTTTATTCTCAAATTTCTTATCCCCTCTTTCATTATAGTTTCTCTTCCCTCTCCTAGGATTTCTAGTGAATCTTCTATTTTGAAACTAGGTTTTCTTTCTTCTAGAAGGAGCTTGTATTTTCTGCATCCCAAAAGCTTCACAGAAATTTCCTAACTCTTTTCTAGTTCTTCCCTTATCTCCATATTTAGCTTGTAGTTTTAACTCTGAACATAATGTTAATCCTTCTTTCTTAATAAAAGCTCCTAGCTGGCCATAAGTTATCGTAGCCCAAGGTATTTCTTCAGATCCTATGGATTCTTTAATTTTAGTTATTATTCCTTGAGCAAGTAGAGTGGGTAATCCTGAAACAAACCTTTCTCTCCAGAAAGCTTCATTACAGTCTGATCTTTTGTAGACATATGTGAGGAAAACATCTTTATACCATCTATAATCACTCAGTGTAGGAAATCTAAGATTGATTAAGACGGACTTGTTAGATTGTAATTCTTTTTTGGGGTTTCCCACAAAATACATACTAATAGTGTATATAAGTTGTCCAACAACATCTTCTTCGGGGTGAATATTTCCATCTTCATCTTCAATATCTATAATGGCTTCAAAGATTGCACCCTTTTGTTAATTGGTTAAAGCATTATCCCACCAATTTTTTGTCTGGCCTGTGAATCCAATAACTAAGAGGCTACTGTAGATTTATCCCTATGACCATTTGCTTTGTAAGCCATTTTGGCCATTCCCATTTCCTGTAAAGTATTCATAATTTCAGTTTCAGACTTTCCATCTATATTCCACTCGTAAATAGATTTTCCGTTATAATCGGTGGATCAAAATTTTGCTCTCTCCTCATATTGAATATCAGGGGGAGTAGGTCTACAGTAATAATTTCTAGTTTCACCTTTAGGGACACGATTAGTAGGGATATTACCATAATGTTGTTTTCCCGTTTTTCTTCCTCTGATTCAGTATCACTAGTAGAATATTGGGATTGTTCTTCACATTTTCTTTGACAGTGGTCAAGGCAATTTACATTGCTACCACTGGGTGAGGTTTGAACAGACTTTAACCGTTCTGTCATTTTATCAACAAAGCCTAGAGGATTAAGAGTGAGGGATTGAGCCATTTTTCTAGGAAGGCTTTCTATTTGAAAATGAGGTCTTGAGACATCTCTAGGGAATCTTGGTGGATCTATTGAGGAATCAATATTTGTATGGATAAGATCAACTTGCTCAGCTATAGTGTGAAGAATTTGATTGGAGTAATTATTTTGATAATAAACCTTCTTAATGTCTTCAACAGTGGCAGAGGTACCTTCTTTAATGTTTCTGCCCCTTTTCAACGGTTCCCCGATGATTTCTTCTGCTGAGGTCGTAAACTTTATACCAGATAGAGGAGGGTGGATAGAATGGGTAACACCAGATGGGATGGTGCTCCAAGATTTTGTAATCCTAGTTTGGACTTCAATGGAGGGTAGGGAGAATGGATCTTGGATCTCTAGGTTTGATAGAAATATTTTGAACCATGTGAAAAAAGGTATATTGGTCTTCAACCGTTGCATATCGGCATACCAATTTTCTCTTATCTTATCACGACATGATTTATCTATTTTCATAAACCATTTTTTTTCTGGCTATTATGAGGATCATACCATCAGGTTCTTCTATGATTTCAGAAATTTCTCTTCTATCAAAATCTCTGGGAGGATTATTGCTATGAAGCTCTAATGTGTTGGGAACAGTGATATCGTTCCACTTTATTGTCTTAGGAGTAAAAGAACATGATTTTTCTGCATCTAGTTGAAGAAGAATTTTTTCTCCATGAGGAATAAGAGGAACAATGCACTTTGGATCAAAAAGAGAATTCACGACCCTATAATGGAGTCTATAAATTATTGCAAAGTTTTTTGAGAATTGTTTGAAAGAGTCATTTAACATTTTGACATCAAAAATAAGAGATTGAATAACTCTTGGATCCTTAAGGTCAACATAAAAATTTGGAGAGCAATTAAAATAAATAGGACCATTGCAAATATTAGATTGAATAATAGCAAGTATAGAATCTTTGTAACCTTTTAATCTATTATCCCTTAAAGCAATAAAATCAGGAGAATCTATTCCTTTTCGAGATAATGGTTTTATTGCTACTTGAACTAAGCCAAAGTGGATATACCTATATCCTTTTGCTAAATATTTTCTTAAAGAAAGTGCATACAGTAATTGCAAAGTGTGTTGCTCTTGTTGAATGCTTATTGTCTCTTCATGAGTTTTTATGCTAAATGCAGTCTTAAAGTCTAAAGTTCCAATTCTATAAATAGACTCAATATTTTCTGCAGGTATTGTCCAATTAGGCAAGTCACTACTATCTTGTGCAAAATGCATCTCATTGCTATGAACTATATGAGAACTACTAGAGCCTCGATATAACATCCTTCTCAAATTTATTGCCATAATTTCATATATTATTATGCTTAATTTAAATTAATAAAGACATAATTCATACATTTGAGATCGTAGCCCAAGGATAATGATAATGGTGTTGATAGGAGGAAATCGAGATTGCAAATAAAATATATGTAAAGTAAGGCAAACCAGATTCCGTCCCTTGCAAATAATTACAAGACCTCCTCCCTATGCAGTAGTGGGAAGTCAGGATAGATCCACGAGGAAGCGTGTCAGTGGATCCTAGGCAGCGGTGAAATCTCACGGACAGAAGTCGACCACAGTTGTCCTCGATCTCGACTAGGGTTAGTCGACAGAAGATCAGACAAGTCGAGCAGCGCAGCAGCAGTCGCAGGGTTTAGTCGATCTCGACTAGGGCTACTCGAGATCGAGTAAGGTTGCTGACGTCGAGTTGGCTTGGTCGAGTTCCTGCACACAGAAGCTACATCGATTCTGAAATCGAGGATCAGTAACTCGATATCGAGGAGTGTTATTCGATATCGAGGAAAGTAAAACTTAAAACGAAACAAAAGTAAAGAACAAGGCTTGTGGGATTTCGAAATAAACTGTATGTAAAAGACTTCCAAGATTGGGGTTTGCAACAACGATAACCAAGCATGCATAAGGTAAGAATAAAACAGATAATCATGTAAATCGCATCGAAGGACCAAGCTTTCGCCTTTTCCAACAATTAGACAACTCTTTCAAGAAACCCTAATGGTATGTACTGATTTTATGTTTATAATCCAAGTTGTTAGCATGGAACTCCATTAGATGGGTAATAAACATATAACAAGTAGTAGATGCTCAAGACATGATAAAAGTTGGATCTTTACCTCAAACACGCTTGACTGTCATCGGGCTCACCCCAACCCTAGAAGTGGGTTGACTACTCGCGCTTCATTGCAACCTCAGACATTGATTTATGAAAAGAAACTTGCATTAAACTAAATTCAAAGCCTTTACAATCCCGGAAATCCAACTCTCGTTGAATGCAAAAACCCCAAAACCTTCGAACTCCTAAAACTTCTCTGTGAACGACTTCTGTAACTGGTGAATTGAATGATCCCTAAAATCAGCCCCATGAGCTTTATTTATAGCCTTCTAATCCTTGCTATTCAAGGATAGAATATCTCTATCTTTATCTAAATCTGTATCTAAAAGCTTAATGATAAATAAATGGAATAACATAATTAAATCTAAAAGTCTTCAAGTGGATAAATCTTCTTTTTCATGATGGATCTTGATAGAATCGGATAGACTCGGCAATCTTCGGCTCCAAGGAATCCCAATCCGAGTAGGACAGCTCAAAACGCGTTACGCGACTTCTGGAAGGTTTCCTCGATCTAGAGTAAAATGGTGTCGTCGACTTCAGTGGCTCGGCATGTCGGGTAGATCTTCCTCGGAATGGCGTGGAAGCTGGCTTCTGGGGTCCTCGATATCGAGTAGACTGGGTTCGTCGACTAGGCGGCTTGGCTTGTCGAGTAGCTTCTCTTCGACACTACTCGGACAGGTGCTCTCGTCCGGCATGTCTGGCCAGGTCGGGTAACTCTCCGCGGCATCCTCGATCAGGCTCACCTCGACTCCGGGCATGGTCTTCACTTGTTGTCGATCTCGAGTAAAATACCCGATCTCAAGTAAAGCTGGAGTCAGGTTGGTGTGTCTTCAGCTCCTCGATCAGTGATGTGCCCGGACATGTGTTGTCGATATCGATGAAATGAAGTCAATATCGAGTAAACTTTATCCTCCGCCTTTGCTTCTTGGTTTTCTCCCAAAATGGCTCCATATTCTGCAATATTAAACAGAAACTTATGTAGATCTCCATTTCTGACAAATAAGCATATAATTCATAAATTCGACATATTCCCAACCCGAAATATGCAAAGTGTATAGAATATGGAACTAAAATATGCATAAAAACATGGCTACTGTAGAGACATCAAATCACCCCATACTTAGACTTGCTTGTCCTCAAGCAATAACCAAATAATAACCAAGACCTACAACACATCCTTCAAGTCTTCGCCTTTTGTCAAAAGCAACATCTCAAGTAGTAGCAATGTAAGACAAGTGAATTTAACGTCATCACACATATATGAGTGATCCATAGGCATAGGCAATATAAATCCAATCTCACAAGGATAATGTGTTTACACTCAGCTCTCAATGTGTTTTGGCTATGTAGATCAACTCTCAACTCAATTCCATATACAATCTCATAAACATTGTAATTTAAATATGAATCCACTTCGCAACCAATTATGAAAATGCAACAAGAATTATCAGGAGGACTTTGCTCAATAGAAGTCTTCAAAGAAGATTCCATTCGGCGGGGTTGTAATGGGGCTTGGTAAGAAATAAAAGGGTATGGAATTATTTGGCTATGTGGTGCTTAATAAAATTCGGGAATCAAGACTCCTAAATATTCAGCACAACTCAACCAAACCATAACTCTCAATCATATGCATCAACCAAACTCTCCAACTTATCTCAATGAATCTTGCGAAAATGAAAGAACTAAGGTAAATTTGGCTCATGCACTTTATTTACAAACATATACACAAACTTTTCTTTCTCTTCTTCTCTTTTTTCGTTTTTTTTTGAAACGAAAATAAAATAAAACTAAAACTAGTGCATTTATACGGTGAGCCAAAAATCCTTTTACATAATATGCATAGCAAGATAAAAATATAAAACCAACCCATATCTCAATAAGTTCAAAAATCCTTCTTGCTTCAAATGCAATATAAGCTTCTTCCTTCCACAAACCATTATTCAAACCAACTCTAAGTCTTAATTCCCAAATGGGGGTCAGGCTCAATTTGGCTAAGGATAATTTTGTGGAGTTTATAATAAAAGTCTCAGGCTAATGTTCTGGCTTCAAGCAGGGATAATGCAGGGTAGGTAAAGAGAGGATAAACTTGGCTTAAAAGGTGCCTCCATCATTTAATTCTCATTCACATAAACACATAAATGCATTGGCTTTGAATAACTATCACAACATTTAGAGATGCATAGGAAGAGTAAATTCACTCAAGAAAGCAGAGGGATTTTTGATGTTCTCCCTATAAGGCCAAAATTCTCACTAGGACAATTTTGTTGGATTTTAACCTTTAGCTTAGGATCATATGTGCTCAATTTCATCACAAGTTCACAATCCACATAAAAACAATTTCGAGGACTTAGGCTAAACCTTCCAAACATGCCATAGGATTTACATGATCAAGTCAGTCATTATTTATCATCATAGGACATCTAAGTTAGGGTATACAAACTAAGACAATGGAAAAATTTAAACATGTATTTTTTTCTTTTTCGACATTTTTATTTTTTATTTTTATAAGGTATGACAAAAAGACTAAAATGCATTAAACTTAAACATGAATGCATAACATAAAAATTAAAATTTCACCATGTAAAACCAAAAGCAAGACTAAAACATATAATAATGATAATGAGCCCTTCCCCCACCCCATACTTAAAATATACAGTGTCCCCACTATATTAAATAAAAACAAGAGTAAAGGAAGGAACTCACCGAATAACGCATCGAGGAAGGTAGAACGGGCATGTCGAGTAAAATCTTTGTCGATATCGAGTACAGTACTCGATATCGAGGAGGCCCTCTGCATCAAGTGGCTTCTGAAGTCGAGGAGTGTTGTTTGGCTTAGTCGATATCGAGTTGGCCTACTCGATATCAACGAGTTTCTGGGCTGCTCCTCCTTGTCGTTGTCGACTTGGCCTTCGTCGATTCTAACTGTTTTTCAGAGACTTCTTATTCCACTTTTCGCGATCCTTTTATGCTTTGCCGACCTAAAGGTGTTAGATTGCACACAAAAACAAGACTTTCCACATGAAGTATTCTAAAAAACCAAAAACCAAAAACCAAAACCAAAACCAAAAACCAAAATCAAAAGTTCCAAAGTCCCAAAATTCAAAGAGTCTTATATATATGCTCTAGATTTTAGAGTCGCTAGGCCGACTTCTTCTTTTATGCTCATGGACCTTTAATGTTGGGCCCGCTTGTGCTTGGCCCTTCTCCTGGATCATATAGGTCCTGATGGTAGTATGCAAGCTCAGCTGACAGGTGGTTGCTTGCATAGTCTCCCTTGGCTCCCTTCTTTTTCTTTCCAGCTCGCAGTTTCTGCAGATTCTCTCGCCATGGGGCCTTACCTCCCCTTAAATTATTAATGAATTTCTTAGTGGACTGAGGAGGAGTAGGATTCATACCTGAACTTACCTTTTCGGGCCTAAAACAGAAATCTTCGGGCTTGGGGTTAGTCGATATCGGGCAGGACTAGTCGATATTGAGTACAGGGACCCCATACTTAGGCTCTTGGCAAGTCTGTGGTTCAGTAGAGGAAGAAGTTGATGTTGATAAACTGTGGTCGAGATCGAGTAACTCTTTAGTCAAGATCGAGTAGCCTTTGTCAATCTCGAGTTGGCTTCTGGTGTCTTCCTCCGTTGTTTGCTTGGTCCCATGGTTGCTGATGCTTTTCACCTCCAGCCATGAAATTTCCTCTTTTACAGGGCCAAAAGAGAAATCTAAGACCTCATCTCCTATGGTGAAGGTGAGCGATCGATTTTTGACACTAATTCTGGCATCTGCAGTAGCTAAGAATGGTCTACTAAGAATAATAGGGCTAGTAGGATCTTCAGCACAGTCTATAATGAGGAAATCTGCTGGAACAAAGAATTTACCAACCTGGACGGGGACATTCTCAACTATACCTGTAGGGATGACCATTGTATTGTTTGCCATGTATACCTTAGCATCCACAGGCTCTATGCATCATATCTTTACCTTCCGCTAGATTGATAAGAGCATGATGCTCACACTTGCTCCTAAATCGCATAAGGAATCATATTTATATTGTCCAAAACCCACAGTAATAGAAAACTTACCAGGGTCAGGTCTCTTTTCAGGGAAGTGGAGTACTTTGCATTCGCCGGTGATCCCTGAGATGGATCGCCTCTTGCTCAGGCTTTCCTTTAGAAATTTGACATATCCAGGCATCTCTTGCAGGGCCTCTGTAAAAGGAATAGAGACATTCAGTTCTTGCAGCATCTTAACAAAACGGTTAAACCTACCTGCAGTGGGATCTTTCAGCGCCTTGGAAGGGAAAGGCAATGCCTTTTTCTGCTTCGGAGCCAGATCAGACGTCAGAGGTGTTGCAGAGTCCTCGACATCGGCCAGATCTTTGTCGATGTCGACTTGAGCGTCCTCGATATCGAGTAGGCTTGTCGATCTCGAGTTGGCTGGTTGGGCAGTGGAGTCCGAGGCTGGCTTCTCCTCTGTGTCGACCAGATTCTTGTCGATATCGAGTACGGGCTTCTCGATATCGAGTTGCTGTTTCTCGTTATCGACTTGTTGCTCTGCTTTGTCTTGGTGCTTTCTGACCTCTGGCTCGTGTAATTGGTGCCCAATTCTGAGTTTGATAGCTGCGACGTGTCCGGTCTTCCCCTTAGGATTTGGTTCTGTTTGCCCAGGGAGCTTTCCGGATGGTCGTGGGATATGTGCAGCGATTTGACCCATCTGAGTCTCTATTCCCCTCTTCCAGATGTCCAGTTCTCCAAATTTTGTAGTGATGCTCTGGAACTGGTTGTTGATGGTGCCTTGATTCCGACGCATTTCCTCAAGGATGAGCTGTAAGTCATCCTTCTTTTGTTCCCTTTCTGGATGTCCTAGAGCTCTGTATGGCGGGGGATTCCTAGGAGGACCTTGGTTCCACTGTGGTTGATAGAACCTTTGATCTCCCATGTAGCGATTGGGACCCTCAGCGTAGGCTACCTCTTCATGTGTCTCTGCCATCCTTACTTGCTGAGTGTGTGGGCACTCAGTAGTTGTGTGCTGCTGTGATCCACATTCGATGCAAGGCTGGTTGACAGAGAGATACTTGACTTGCTTGAGGAGCTTGCGATTCTGGTCTCTGTAGAATTGCTCCCTGACATCTGGGTCAATCTCCTTGGCAGGCTCATAGAGGGGCATAGATGGTGCTGGCCTGGCATAGGAGTTCTCTTCATAGTTTGTAGTAGACCCGTATTTGTTGTCATAATTGGTGAGCTTGTCGAGCACACCCCAGGCGTCAATTGGTGGCATCGTCAGGTATTCATATCGAGTGTACTGGTTGATCCTGTCCTTGGTGACTTGGTCAAGAGAATTGAAGAAGATCTCCTGAATGACGTATGGTGGTTGTCCATGAGTAGGGCAAGATCGCAGTAGTTCCTTGTATCTTTCCCATGCCTTTGCTAGCGGCTCCCCAGGCTTTTGTGTGAAAGCTGTGATCTTCTGGCAGAGGACTGCTGTCTTGGCGAGAGGGAAGAATTTGTTCAGAAACTCTTGCTCTACTTGGGCCCATGTTGTGAGAGATCTTGGTTTCAGCCCTTCAAGCCACTTCAGTGCAGGTCCAGCGAGAGACCAGCGAAAAGCCTTCATCTTGACATATTCCAAAGTTGTACCTTCAGCAAGAGTACGACACATGTAAGAAAAATTGGTAATATGTTCAAGAGGACACTCATTAAATTTGCCATAAAAAGCATTATTTTTAAGCTCTATAAGAAATTGAGTGCGAATTTCAAAAGAGTTTTCAGGGATTAGAATCGCGGATTCAGGCACGACGAGAGTCGGGTGCATATAATCCTCTGCCGTGGTTGGGTATTGGGCAAGCTCAGCTTCTACTTGCCTTGCGCGCTCAGCTTCTTGTTCCCTTCCTGCTCTTTCAGCAGCAATAGTAACATCCCTTGCGGTTAGTTCCTTTGTAAGCCTCTCAATAAGCTGTTCTTGGGTTTCTGCGGCCTCCATGGCTCTTTGTAGTTTAGCTCTGATGTGTAGAAGGCGTTCCGGTTTGTCTAAGCCGTCAAACTCAGGTGGTTGACCAGAACGGCGCATACACCTGTAAAGTAACTCAAAGTAGATGTGAGATTTTAACTACCTAAGGCGCGAATGATAGCCTCCCCGGCAACGGCGCCAATTTGTTGATAGGAGGAAATCGAGATTGCAAATAAAATATAAGTAAAGTAAGGCAAACCAGATTCCGTCCCTTGCAAATAATTACAAGACCTCCTCCCTATGCAGTAGTGGGAAGTCAGGATCGATCCACGAGGAAGCGTGTCAGCGGATCCTAGGCAGCGGTGAAATCTCACGGTCAGAAATCGACCACAGTTGTCCTCGATCTCGACTAGGGTTAGTCGACAGAAGATCGGACAAGTCGAGCAGCGCAGCAGCAGTCGAAGGGTTTAGTCGATCTCGACTAGGGCTACTCGAGATCGAGTAAGGTTGCTGACGTCGAGTTGGCTTGTTCGAGTTCCTGCACACAGAAGCTACAGCGATTCTGGAATCGAGGATCAGTAACTCGATATCGAGGAGTGCTATTCGATATCAAGGAAAGTAAAACTTAAAATGAAACAAAAGTAAAGAACAAGGCTTGTGGGATTTCGAAATAAACTGTATGTAAAAGACTTCCAAGATTGGGGTTTGCAACAACGATAACCAAGCATGCATAAGGTAAGAATAAAACAGATAATCATGTACATTGCATCGAAGGACCAAGCTTTCGCCTTTTCCAACAATTAGACAACTCTTTCAAGAAAGCCTAATTGTATCTACTGATTTTATGTTTATAATCAAAGTTGTTAGCATGGACCTCCATTAGATGGGTAATAAACATATAACAAGTAGTAGATGCTCAAGACATGATAAAAGTTGGATCTTTACCTCAAACACGCATGGCTGTCGTCGGGCTCGCCCCAACCCTAGAAGTGGGTGGACTACTCGCGCTTCATTGTAACCTCAGACATTGATTTATGAAAAGAAACTTGCATTAAACTAAATTCAAAGCCTTTACAATCCCGGCAATCCAACTCTCGTTGAATGCCAAAACCCTAAAACCTTCGAACTCCTAAAACTTCTCTGTGAACTACTTCTATAACTGGTGAATTGAATGATGCCTAAAATCAGCCCCATGGCCTTTATTTATGGCCTTCTAATCCTTGCTATTCAAGGATAGAATATCTCTATCTTTATCTAAATCTATATCTAAAAGCTTAATGATAAATAAATGGAATAACATAATTATATCTAAAAAGGAAATTATATCTAAAAGTCTTCAAGTGGATAAATCTTCTTTTCCATGATGGATCTTGATAGAATCGGATAGACTCGGCAATCTTCGGCTCCAAGGAATCCCAATCTGAGTAGGACAGCTCAAAACTTGTTACGCGACTTCTGGAAGGTTTCCTCGATCTCGAGTAAAATGGTGTCGTCGACTTCAGTGGCTCGGCATGTCGGGTAGATCTTCCTCGGACTGGCTTGGAAGCTGGCTTCTGGGGTCCTCGATATCGAGTAAATACCTCGATATCGAGTAGACTGGGTTCGTCGACTAGGCGGTTTGGCTTGTCGAGTACCTCTTCGACACTGCTCGGACAGGTGCTCTCGTCTTTGTCGATCTCGAGGATATTCGTCGATATCGAGTACGGGTGTTGCTCAGTGTCCGGCATGTCTGGCCAGGTCGGGTAACTCTCCGCGGCATCCTCGATCAGGCTCACCTCGACTCCGGACATGGTCTTCACTTTTGGTTTTCTCCCGAAATGGCTCCATATTTTGCAATATTAAACAGAAACTTATGTAGATCTCCATTTCTGACAAATAAGCATATACTACATAAATTCGACATATTCCCAACCCGAAATATGCAAAGTGTATAGAATATGGAAATAAAATATGCATAAAAACATGGCTACTGTAGAGACATCAAATGGCAATGACAGTTATAAAGGACTGATAATGACGTTTAATGTACGGGTTTATTCATAAAACAATAATAAGAAAGCAATAAAGCGAAAATAAAGTAAACAAGATTTGCCAAAAAGAACTTACTTTTATTGGATTTGATGTAGGAAAAGTACATTTAAGAAATCTTGCAAAAGGAAATTACAAATAAATTATTGAGGAAATCTCTAAAGGGCTTTTTGAAGCTTTGAGATTTGGTTTTGCATCGCACTCAACTGGATTGCTTGGAGGTTTTGTGGATGAGCAGGACGAAGATGACTCAATCTGTATAGGTTCTTGTGTGTTTAGAGATTGGGTCTTTTTGTGGAGGATTTTTGTTCAGAATGGAGGCCTGAACTCTTTCAATGGCTAGAACATTTAGGTCAAATTTTTCCCACCATCGAACTTTGTATTTTCTGCAAAGTGATAATGGGTAAGGGACTGGGTGTATCTATTCAAGCTCATACACCCAACAGAGAATCCAAGACACGCCATTGTTTTTATGGAACAGTAGTGACCTTTTGTATTTTTCAGCTTGGGAGTGATTGTAGTAGTAATCATAGGCAAGTTGGGCAGCGTCAGGGAAAATTTCATGTGTACTGCCAAAAATGTTCCACCACTCATAGAACCATTGTGGTAAGTCATCGTTGCAGTTTCTTGAAAAGATAAAGAACCAGGAATGGCTAAATGGCCTTATGAGAAAGGTTCGAAACCATGCCATTTTGTAGTCGTAAAAGGTATATCCCTTAGGATAATGAGGTAGGGAAAATGTTTTGATTGTGGTTGGATTGTCCCAATCTTTTCCGGTGAGGACTCTGAGGATTTTGCATTTGGAGAAGATAATGTGGTCTGTTTTGGTTTGGTCTTTTGTATGTGTCAGGTCAATCGAACCAGAATCTACGATTATTAACTCATAGAATTTTCGGGTTTTGTTAATGTCTTCAGGGAACCAATGGAACGAAGGAGGAAAGACCTCGGGAAGACGAGGTTCAATCTGTTCTTGTGGGAGAGGTTTAAATTCCGGTAGTAGGCAAATTTCTTGTGCTATATAGGGTTTAAAGAAGTATTTGTAAAATGGAGTTTCGGGGTCTGGTCTTTTTTGTGAGGGTTTTACTGGGGTTTTTGTTGCAAGGACCGCTTGCTTGTAAGGTAACTGGGCAAGAGGTTGGAACTGATTTGTTGTGGTAAGGATTGGTATTGGGGTGGACTTTGTGGACTGTGGATGTGTCATGAGGTAGTCTTGAGGCCTCATTGGCTTTCTTGAAGTATCCTTGCTGGACGACGCCATAGCTACAGTGTAAAAAAAACAATTGTTAGAATGGGATGTTTCTGAGGCGTCTCTCTGCCTCTTTCTCCAATTCTTTGAGAAACTCTTCTTGCTCCAAGTCTGGATGTCCGTCTAGAATAGATGTATAGATCAGATACCTTATAGGAGGAATCCAAAGATCTTCTTCAATTTTCTTTTTCCAAATTTTGTAGATAAATGTCATAAACGAAAAGCTCTATGTTTTGCCCTGTAGAAATTCTCTAGTAAGAAAATCTAGTAAAGAATTATTTTCTCCTTTAATAAATTCAATGTCGAAGTCAAAAACAGAAAAAATAGCTTGCCATCTTGCAAATATCTGTTTTAAAACAATGTTTTGAACATCCTTTTGTAAAATCTCTTTGGCCGACTTGCAATCTACACGAAGTAAAAATCTTTTGTAATAAAGATCATCTTGAAATTTTGATATGCATGCAACAATAGATAAAATTTCTTTCTTAACAGTGCTATAATTCTTTTGAGGACCAGTCCATGTTCCAGAATGATAGCTAACCAATTGTTCTTCATTTTGATCTTGTAACCTTTGTTTAAGAATGCCACCATATCCTAATTCTGATGCATCTGTCTCAACTATCATGAATGCACTAGGATGCGGTATGTTGATGCATGGCAATGATTTAACCTTTTCTTTAATAATGCGAACTACTTTAGTATGCTCATTGGTCCAGGCTGGCAGATCTTTCCTTAACCTTTGAAACAAAGGCTTACACAATTGTCTAAGTTTAGGAAAGAAATCCGAAATATAATTAAGACATCCTAGAAACCTTTGCAACTGAGTCTTTTCTTTGATTTCATCTGGGAATTTATCATCAAATTCAATACTTCTATTTATTGATTTTATTGTTTGTTGATAAATATCATGGCCAAGAAATCTTATTCTTGTTTGAAATAATTTCATTTTCGTAGAGGAAACGACTAATCCATTTTTCTTAACAACATGTAAAAAGGTATTCAGATGTTTGAAGTGTTCATCAATGCTTTTGGAAAAGACTGAAACATCATCAATATAGACAATGGTGAATGAAGAATAAGAGTTTAAAATATCATTCATTATTCTCTGAAATTCAGAAGGAGCATTCTTTAGACCGAAGGGCATCACATTCCTTTGGAAATGTTGTTTTGTATCGATCTTCTTCTTTTATTTGTATTTGCCGAAAACCACTTTTCATGTCAAATTTTGAAAATACACGAGAATCATAAAGTCTGTTTAATAAATCTCTTTTATTAGGTAAAGGGTACCTAATCCATTGCAAAGCTTTGTTTAAAGGCTTATAGTTTATAACTAGCCTAGGGACACCTCTTTCCCTTTCAGCCTGATTCATAACATAGAAGGCTGCACAACTCCAAGAAGATCTAGATCTTCTAATAAGTCATTTAGATAACAAAGACTCAATTTCTTGCTTACAATAGTCTAAAAGCTCTTTGTTCATCTGAATTAGCCTAGCCTTAGTGGGAATATTCTTTTCATCAAAATCTTTTTCGTAAGGCAAGGACACTTGATGTTTTTTCCTCTCCCAAAATGCATTTTGAAACAATATCCTTGATTGCAAATTGACACTTTTGGCAATTTATAGTTTATTTTCATGCGAGGCCCACTAGCAGTGTGAAGTCTTTCTGAATTCTTTTCAAAGAATTTTGAGGGTATTAAACCTTCTTTAATGCAATTTAAATCTGCTCCACTATCGAGTAGGGCTATGGTAGTAAGAGCAAATGTGTCTATTTTTATGGTGATAGGAACATACCATTTCTGAAAACTAATCTTATCAATTACAGAGATGAATAGATCATCATCGTTACTGTCTATGTTGTCTTCGAAAGTAAACCGATCCTGATCTATAGGCGCTTTAGAGGAGGATGGAGTATGAGTTTTGCGAATAAACCTTTCTTCTATAACAGCTAATCTGGCTTCTAGTTCAAGGTCTTTGGTTTCTCTAGTCAAAACTCTATCTTGAAGTTCTTTAACCTCCTTTTTTAACCTATTTATTTCAGCTTGAAGATCCTTAGTGGACACTTGCGAGAAAACGTTAGGAGGGGGGTATTTATTGTATAATTTTGAAATACTAAAAGGTTCTTGTAAAGCAGGTTCTTGTTCTTTAAAAATTAAATCTTTAAGTTTAAGAAAATACTTTTGTTTTACTTGAGGGTCTTCAATTTCATCAATGAGTTGAAATAAGGCTTCTTTCTCATCTGTTTTAGTGATGACATTTGAAAACTTGGGGGAACTAGGCTCTTTATCATCTAAAGTAGAAGAATCGAATTCCCCATTGTACGCATAACCCTCTTCCTCATCTGAAGAGCTCTCTCTATCCATGACAAAGATTTTCATAAGTTTATTCTTAAGCTCTTCGTCTTCACCACAAACTTCATTTATCTTTTGTTTAATGCAGCACTGATTTGTCTTATGGCCTGGTTTACCACATTTATAACAAATAATCTTTTTCTTCTCAAATTTCTTATCCTCTCTTTCATTATAGTTTCTCTTCCCTCTCCTAGGATTTCTAGTGAATCTTCAATTTTGAAACTGGGTTTTCTTTCTACTAGAAGGAGCTTGTATTTTCTGCATCCCAAAAGCTTCATAGAAATTTCCTAACTCTTTTCTAGTTCTTCCCTTATCTCCATATTTAGCCTGTATTTTTAACTCTGAACATAATGTTAATCCTTCCTTCTTAATAAAAGCTCCTAGCTGGCCATAAGTTATCGTAACCCAAGGTATTTCTTCAGATCCTATGGATTCTTTAATTTTAGTTATTATTCTTTGAGCAAATAGAGTGGGTAATCCTGAAACAAACCTTTCTTTCCAGAAAGCTTCATTACAGTCTGATCTTTTGTCAGCATATGTGAGGAAAACATCTTTATACCATCTATAATCACTCAGTGTAGGACATCTATGATTGATTAAGACGGACTTGTTAGATTGTAATTATTCTTAGGGGTTTCCCACAAAATACATACTAATAGTGTACATAAGTTGTCCAACAACATCTTCTTCGGGGTGAATATTTACATCTTCATCTTCAATATCTATAGTGGCTTCAAAGATTGCACCCTTTTGTTCATTGGTTAAAGCATTATCCCCCCAAAAGTATTCATAATTTCAGTTTCATAATTTCAGTTTCAGACTTTATCCCTATGACCATTTGCTTTGTAAGCCATTTTGGCCATTCCCATTTCTTGTAAAGTATTCATAATTTCAGTTTCAGACTTCCATCTATATTCCACTCGTAAATAGATTTTCCGTTATAATCGGTGGATCGAAATTTTGCTCTCTCCTCATATTGAATATCAGGGGGAGTAGGTCTACGGTAATAATTTCTAGTTTCACCTTTAGGGACACGATTAGTAGGGATATTACCATAATGTTGTTTTCCCGTTTTTCTTCCTCTGAGTTTGTTGATTTCTATATGGTTATTTTCAAAAGCATTTTCAAGATCCTTAATATGAGACGAGTCTGATTCAATATCACTAGTAGAATATTGGGATTGTTCTTCACATTTTCTTTGATAGTGGTCAAGGAAATTTACATTGCTACCACTGGGTGAGGTTTGAATAGACTTTAACCGTTCTGTTATTTTATCAACCAAGTCTGGAGGATTAAGAGTGAGGGATTGAGCCATTTTTCTAGGAAGGCTTTCTATTTGAAAATGAGGTCTTGAGACATCTCCAGGGAATCTTGGTGGATCTATTGAGGAATCAATCTTTGTATGGATAAGATCAACTTGCTCAGCTATAGTGTGAAGAATTTGATTGGAGTAATTATTTTGATAATAAACCTTCTTAATGTCTTCAACGGTGGCAGGGGTACCTTCATTAATGTTTCTGCCCCTTTTGAACGGTTCTGCGATGATTTCTCCTGCTGAGGTCATAATCTTTATACCAGATAAAGAAGGGTGGACAGAATAGGTAACACCAGATGGGATGGTGCTCCAAGATTTTGTAATCCTAGTTTGGACTTCAATGGAGGGTAGGGAGAATGGATCTTGGATCTCTAGGTTTGATAGAAATATTTTGAACCATGTGAAAAAAGGTATATTGGTCTTCAACCGTTCCATATCGGCATACCAATTTTCTCTTATCTTATCACGACAAGATTTATCTATTTTCATAAACCATTCTTTTTTCTGGCTATTATGAGGTGATTCAAAATTTCTACGAAGATAATCCTTATCTATCTTGAAAGAATATTCTAATGAGATCATGTTTATTAAAGAATACCCTTGCATATCACTTTGTGTAGGAGAAGTAGGAGTAGAAATTTGTTCAGTATTATCCGGACATGTTGTAGGTAGAGGACTCTGGTAATCTACTTTAATATGGGGATCATGTAGTGAAGGAATTCTATATGGGGGTTCAGACACGGAACTTCTAGCTGGAAAGACATTTGGAATGTGAGGAATGTGAGGGGTAAAATCTCTACTTGAATTAAACCTTCAGAGAATCCTACCATCAGATTCTTCTATGATTTCAGAAATTTCTCTCCTATCAAAATCTCTGGGAGGATTATTGCTCTGAAGCTCTAATGTGTTGGGAGCAGTGATCTCGTTCCACTTTATTCTCTTAGGAGTAAAAGAACATGATTTTTCTGCATCTAGTTGGAGAAGAATTGTTTCTCCATGAGGAATAGGAGGAACAATGCACTTTGGATCAGAAAGAGAATTCATGACCCTATAATGGAGTCTATAAATTATTGCAAAGTTTTTTGAGAATTGTTTGAAAGAGTCATTTAACATTTTGACATCTAAAATCAGAGATTGAATAACTCTTGGATCCATAAGGTCAACATAAAAATTTAGAGAGCAATTAAAATAAATAGGACCATTGCAAATATTAGATTGAATAATAGCAAGTATAGAATCTTTGTAACTTTTAATCTATCATCCCTTAAAGCAATAAAAACAGGAGAATCTATTCCTTTTCAAGATAATGGTTTTATTGCTTCTTGAACTAAGCCAAAGTCGATATACCTATATCCTTTTGCTAAATATTTTCTTAAAGAAAGTGCAGACAGTAATTGCAAAGTGTGTTGCTCTTGTTGAATGCTTATTGTCTCTTCATGAGTTTTTATGCTAAATGTAGTCTTAAAGTCTAAAGCTCCAATTCTATAAATAGACTCAATATTTTCTGCAGGTATTGTCCAATTATGCAAGTTACTACTATCTTGTGCAAAATGCATCTCATTGCTATGAACTATATGAGAACTACTAGAGCCTCGATATAACATCCTTCTCAAAGAATAATAACTAAAATTAAAGAATCCATAGGATCTGAAGAAATACCTTGGGCTACGATAAATTATGGCCAGCTAGGAGCTTTTATTAAGAAAGAAGGATTAACATTATGTTCAGAGTGAAAAATACAAGCTAAATATGGAGATAAGGGAAGAACTAGAAAAGAGTTAGGAAATTTCTGTGAAGCTTTTGGGATGCAGAAAATACAAGCTCCTTCTAGTAGAAAGAAAACCCAGTTTCAAAATAGAAGATTCACTAGAAATCCTAGGAGAGAGAAGAGAAACTATAATGAAAGAGGGGATAAGAAATTTGAGAAGAAAAAGATTATTTGTTGTAAATGTGGTAAACCAGGCCATAAGGCAAATCAGTGCCGCATTAAACAAAAGATAAATGAAGTTTGTGGTGAAGACGAAGAGCTTAAGAATGAACTTATGAAAATCTTTGTCACGGATAGAGAGAGCTCTTCAGATGAGGAAGAGGGTTATGCTTACAATGGGGAACTCGATTCATCTACTTCAGATGATAAAGAGCCTAGTAACCCCCAGTTTTGCAATGTCATCACTAAAACAGATGAGAAAGAAGCCTTATTTCAACTCATTGATGAAATTGAAGACCCTCAAGTAAAACAAAAGTATTTTCTTAAACATAAAGATTTAATTTTTAAAGAACAAGAACCTGCTTTACAAGAACCTTTTAGTATTTCAAAATTATACAATAAATAACCCCCTCCTAACGTTTTCTCGCAAGTATCCACTAAGGATCTTCAAGCTGAAATAAATAGGTTAAAAAAGGAGGTTAAAGAACTTCAAGATAGAGTTTTGACTGGAGAAACCAAAGACCTTGAACTAGAAGTCAAATTAGCTATTATAGAAGAAAGGTTTATTTGCAAAACTCATACTCCATCCTCCTCTAAAGCGCCTATAGATCAGGATCGGTTTACTTCCGAAAACAACATAGACAGTAACGATGATGATCTATTCATCTCTATAATTGATAAGATTTGTTCTCAGAAATGGTATGTTCCTATCACCATAAGAATAGACACATTTGCTCTTACTACCATAGCCCTACTCGATAGTGGAGCAGATTTAAATTGCATTAAAGAAGGTTTAGTACCCTCAAAATTCTTTGAAAAAACTTCAGAAAGACTTCACACTGCTAGTGGGTCTCGCATGAAAATAAACTATAAATTGCCAAAAGCGTCGATTTGCAATCAAGGATATTGTTTCAAAAACTCTTTTATTCTTGTCAAAGATTTAACCCAAGAGGTTATTTTAGGAACTCCCTTTCTCACTAAAATTTACCCATTCAGGGTTGATCCTATCGGTCTTCATACCAATATAATGGGTAAACAAATAAGTTTTGAGTTTTTATCCCCAGTCAAGCAAAGAGACATTTCTCTATTGCAATCCTCTTCGATTTGCAAATAGGTGAACCTAATAAGTAGCAAAACGTCATTTATAAACTTTCTTAAGGATGAAATATCAAATAAGAAAATAGAAGAGAAAATTGAGCAACCATATCTTCAAAGGAAAATTCAAGATTTGGAACAACTGTTTAAATCCCAAGTATGTTCTGATCTTCCAAATGCATTTTAGGAGAGGAAGAAACATCAAGTGTCCTTGCCTTACGAAAAAGATTTTGATGAAAAGAATATTCCCACTAAGGCTAGGCCAATTCAGATGAACAAAGAGCTTTTAGACTATTGTAAGCAAGAAATTGAGTCTTTGTTATCTAAAGGACTTATTAGAAGATCTAGATCTCCTTGGAGTTGTGCAGCCTTCTATGTTATGAATCAGGCTGAAAAGGAAAGAGGTGTCCCCAGGCTGGTTATAAACAATAAGCCTTTAAACAAAGCTTTGCAATGGATTAGGTACCCTTTACCTAATAAAAGAGATTTATTAAACAGACTTTATGATTCTCGTGTATTTTCAAAATTTGTCATGAAAAGTGGTTTTTGGCAAATACAAATAAAAGAAGAAGATTGATACAAAACAACCTTTACTATTCCTTTTGGTCATTACGAATGGAATGTGATGCCCTTCTGTCTAAAGAATGCTCCTTCTGAATTTCAGAGAATAATGAATGATATTTTAAACCCTTATTCTTCATTCACCATTGTCTATATTGATGATGTTTTAGTCTTTTCCAAAAGCATTGATGAACACTTCAAACATCTGAATACCTTTTTGCATGTTGTTATGAAAAATGGATTAGTAGTTTCCTCTACAAAAATGAAATTATTTCAAACAAGAATAAGATTTCTTGGCCATGATATTTATCAACAAACAATAAAATCAATAAATAGAAGTATTGAATTTGCTGATAAATTCCCAGATGAAATGAAAGAAAAGGCTCAGTTGCAAAGGTTTCTAGGATGTCTTAATTATATTTCGGATTTCTTTCCTAAACATAGACAATTGGGTAAGCCTTTGTTTCAAAGGTTAAGGAAAGATCTGCCAGCCTGGACCAATGAGCATACTAAAGTAGTTCGCATTATTAAAGAAAAGGTTAAATCATTGCCATGCATCAGCATACCGCATCCTAGTGCATTCATGATAGTTGAGACAGATGCATCAGAATTAGGAAATGTTGGCATTCTTAAACAAAGGTTACAAGATCAAAATGAAGAACAATTGGTTAGGTATCATTTTGGAACATGGATTGGTCCTCAAAAGAATTATAACATTGTTAAGAAAGAAATTTTATCTATTGTTGCATGCATATCTAAATTTCAAGATGATCTTTATTACAAAAGATTTTTACTTCGTGTTGATTGCAAGTCAGCAAAAGAGATTTTACAAAAGGATGTTCAAAACATTGTTTCAAAACAGATGTTTGCAAGATGGCAAGCTATTCTTTCTGTTTTTTACTTTGACATTGAATTTGTTAAAGGAGAAAATAATTATTTACCAGATTTTCTTACTAGAGAATTTCTACAGGAAAAAACGTAGAGCTTTTCGGTTATGATATTTATCTACAAAATTTGGAAAAAGAAAATTGAAGAAGATCTTTGGATTCCTTCTATAAGGGATCTGATCTATACAGCTATTCTAGACGGACATCCAGACTTGGAGCAAGAAGAGTTTCTCAAAGAATTGGAGAAAGACGCAGAGAGACGCTTCAGAAACATCCCATTCTAACAATTAGTTGTTTACACTGTAGCTATGGCCTCGTCCAATAAGGATACTTCAAGAAAGCCAATGAGGCCTCAAGACTACCTCATGACACATCCACAATCCACAAAGTCCACCCCAATACCAATCCTTACCACAACAAATCAGTTCCAACCTCTTGCCCAATTACCTTACAAGCAAGCGGTCCTTGCACCAAAATCCCCAGTAAAACCCTCACAAAAAAGACTAGACCCCAAAACTCCATTTTACAAATACTTCTTTAAACCCCATATAGAACAAGAAATTTGCCTACTACCAGAATTTTAACCTCTCCCAAAAGAACAGATTGAACCTCGTCTTCCCGAGGTCTTTCCTCATTCGTTCCATTGGTTCCCTGAAGACATTAACAAAACCCGGAAATTCTATGAGTTAATACTCGTAGATTCCGGTTCGATTGACCTGACACATACAAAAGACCAAACAAAAATAGACCACATTATCTTCTCCAAATGCAAAATCCTCAAAGTTCTCACCAGAAAAGATTGGGACAATCCAACCACAATCAAAACATTTTCCATACCTCATTATCCTAAGGGATATACCTTTTACGACTACAAAATGGCATGGTTTCGAACCTTTCTCATAAGGCCATTTAGCCATTCCTGGTTCTTTATCTTTTCAAGAAACTGCAACGATGACTTACCACAATGGTTCACTTGCCTATGATTACTACTACAATCACTGACGCTGCCCAACTTAGCCATTCCTGGTTCTTTATTTTTGGCAGTACACATGAAATTTTCCCTGACGCTGCCCAACTTGCCTATGATTACTACTACAATCACTCCCCAGCTGAAAAATACAAAAGGTCACTACTGTTCCACAAAAACAATGGCGTGACTTGGATTCTCTGTTGGGTGTATGAGCTTGAACAGATACACCCAGTCCCTTACCCATTATCACTTTGCAGAAAATACAAAGTTCGATGGTGGGAAAATTTTGACCTAAATGTTCTAGCCATTGAAAGAGTTTAGGCCCCCATTCCGACCAAAAATCCTCCACAAAAAGAACCAATCCCTAAAACACAAGAACCTATACAGATTGAGTCATCTTCGTCCAGCTCATCCACAAAACCTCCAAGCAATCCAGTTGAGTCCGATGCGAAACCAAATCCAGATCTTTGGAAGCAATTTCAAGAGTTTCAAAAATATCAAGAGTTCTTACAGTTACAGAAAGGCAAGAAAATTAACTTTAACTGGTATGATCAAACAGAAAAGGAAGCCAAGCAAGAAAAGGGCAAAAATGTAAACCTTGATGATGATTATGATCCTTTTGAATTATAATCATCTTATTTTAAAAAAAAATTGTATTGTAATGTATTATTGTATGCCAAGGCTCCTACTTTGTACGGGAGTATTCCATCATTGAAGACCAAGACAAAAGAAGACCAAGCCAAGATGTATTATGCAAGACACCATCATGTAATACAAGAATTCAAAGAAGTTCATCATTCGAAGGATGAATTCAAGACTCTCATCATGAGAAGCAAGAAACAACAACATCCACAAATTCAAGAGCAAGAACACGGCAACCTCTCTATAAAAGCCCATCATCTCCAATGGAGAAGGCACCTTCAATTTTCAATCTCAAATCTCAAAACTTGAAATAGCTCTTTAGAGATTTCCTCAATAATTTCTTTGTAATTTCCTTTTGCAAGATTTCTTAAGTGTACTTTTCCTACATCAAATCCAATAAAAGTAAGTTCTTTTGGCAAATCTTGTTTACTTTATTTTCGCTTTATTGCTTTCTTATTATTGTTTTATGAATAAATCCGTATATTAAACGTCATTATCAGTCCTTTATAACTGTCATTATCATTATTCATACATTATCATTGCAATTATCATTATCCTGGGTACACACACACACACACACACACACACACACACACACACACACACACACACACACACACACACACACACACACACACACACACACACACACACACACACACACACACACACACACACACACACACACACACACACACACACACACATATATATGTAGATGACAAATTCTATAAAAGAAGTGGCATCATATATGTAATTAAACACTTTATACGAACCTTCTTCAAAATATGGAATGCTCGGTTGTTTGCATTGATTGAATCATAAAAATAAATATTTAAATATGTGAAATTCATTTGTAACAGACAAAGTAATTATCCCCAGATTCTTCTCCACAATCATGTGACATTATAATGATAAAACAGGGGTGGACGTGAATGTTGTGGTTCAATCCCCCAAAGTAAATATCTCAAACTCAAAAAACTAGTATTAGTGGTGAGTAGAGGTCGATCCCACATAGAGTGCTTGCAACTTTCTAAATGTGATTGTAAGCAAGTAAACAATAAATAAAGCAAATTTATGAAGGCATAAGTAATAAAAGTAGCAATGGTTGGTTGTAGAGAACAATGATGATTTAATATATTTTCACTCACATTCGCAACAATATTGCTTCCATGATCATTGAGCTGTTATTCTAATGCAAATTGGTTATGCTAATTACTCTAGGGTTGGTTTAAACACAAAATTAGATAGGTCAAACTCGTCAATCAACATCTAACTCCCTAAACTCTAGCATGGAGGGCCAGTAGCATGAAGTTCCTAACTCTAGCACATAAGCATCATCTCCACTACTACAAAATTGGTCTAATATCACGAGACGGGAGAGCTCTCCCGTCTCGTTGACTTCTCACTTAGTTGTCAATCTAGCAATTGCTTCCACTAAAAGAGAATCTTTACTTGTCAATCCTCCTAAAACATAAAGATTTTTGAAATTCTCCTGTAAGATATGCTGGATATTTCAATGGATTAAGGCCCGCAATAGTGGAATGAAGCTATAACCCATAGCACGATGTAAATCTATCCTAGTGGCCAATAAAAATAAATCAACAACATAAATGCAATATCGGAATAAAGAAAATTGAAATAATCATAATGCATAAACCTTAAAATAACCCTCACATATTCTTAACCATGCATTGAAATGTAAGCAACACCACTACGAGATTAGCCGATCATGGCATACCTCAACAGACTAAGATTAGATGCAAACTATTAAATGGTTTTGTGCTTGGATTTTCTCTTGTTGAATTATATGTAAAACCCTAAAATGCTAGGCTATTTATAGGCCTCAAATGGGTTACAAAACCATAAAAATCATGGCTTTCAAATTAAGAAAAGGATAGGATCAAATCTTTATCGAATAAGCCTTTGGAGGTTCGAGTTTATCTGCATCGGCGGGTGCCGCTCTTCGGGCTAGTCGTTCTTTTATCTGCGGGCACAACTCTCAGTGCTAGCCTTTTTCTTACTCTTTTCTTGGGAGACCTTTGTCCTTTCTTCTTCTTTATCACTTCTTCTCTTCTTTTCAATGCCATCCTCAGCTCTCCAGAAGCTTCAGGGCTCTAGCATTGCCCTTTTACACCATCTCTTGAGTTCAGATTTGTAAATCTGCATAATGAACTATAAAAACCGTAGATTCTGAACTTTGAGTGTAAAATGATAAAGATGCGACTTAACTATAAAAACATATGAAATTCAATCTAAAACTACCTAGAATGCCTATAGAAAATATGAATTATTAAACCTCCCAACACTTAACCTTTGCTAGTTCTTGAGCAAAATAGAATATATATTTCATGAATCATTCATCCCACAAACATCATCCTTCATTCATTTACCCTGTCAAAAGCAAAATCATAAGTGAGTGCAAACATGAGTAAGGTAACAAACGTTCTAGCTCTCATGTGTTTCTCTCGCTCTCATGTGTTTAGACTTTAAAGTACATCTCTCAACTCGATTCTACATGAAATAAGCTACATAAATATTGACATATATATAAAAAAAATCTCCACCGTATATGTCAAAGAAAACAAGAATCATTAAGAGGTCTTTTTATTTGTTTATAATGGGCTTTGGTATGAAAATAAGGGCAAAAAGTTTAGTTGGTCATGTGGTACATATATAAAATCCGGAAACTAAGATTCTAAACATCAAACATTGTCAACCAAAACTCTTAAAAGAGACATCAAGCTCTCAAGCAATTCAACACAAAACTTAACCATTCATTCTCCCCAACTCTCATATATAAAAATGATAACTAAGGCTCTTTATTGGTCAAGTAGTGTTACCTTATTTTGGCTATGCCTCTTTCTATATATATATATATATATAGCAAGAGGCATAGCCAAAATAAGGTAACACTACTTGACCAATAAATAGCCTTAGTTATCATTATATATATATATATATATATATATATATATATATATATATATATATATATATATATATATATATATATATATATATATATATATAGGGTTTGCTTCAAATGTAAAAAGTCCTTATTGTGTAAAATAGGCTTAACGTGTAAAATTTCCATTTAGGAACAATTTGCGTTCAAAATAAGTAATTTCAATGGGCCGGGCCACGTTTCGTTGTTAACCTGCTCTATTTTCATAGACTCGTCCCTCCGTCTTCCTCGTCCCGTCTTTCATCTTCAGTCCCTCTCGAAAATCGGTGGTCGTTTGGCTTACCATCGGAGCAGCTTCAATGGACATTTCCGCCCTTTCCCGTTGCCCTCCTCGTCATCGGGAGTCGCCTCCGGTCGACAGGTATGTAGTTGGTTCTATCTTCGTCCTCCAGTGACCTGTTCCTCTCCTACCCGTTCCTCGCCCTCCTTGCCGCCGCTCGTGACCTCCAAATCGGGATGAAGAGGAAGCGGAGGAGGATGCACGAAGACGCCGCCTCACCCCTGGCGATCGAATCTAGGGATATCGATGCCGGAGTCCGACCCTCGACCTGCGATTAGCGCTCGTGATTTTAGGTATTCTCCTAGCTCCCTCCTTTCTAATTCAATCCACCTTCACGTTATTTGATTTCAATTTCGAAATTGAGTTATTGAATTCAATTTGTGCTTCCTTGTATCTATTTTTTGCCAATTAGTTGCCTGATTTAGATCTTGGTCCATTTACTAGTATAGAATGATTAGAGTATTAGACGATCCCAACTAATGTGTTGTTCTTGGGGATGACCCTCACCCTCTAGGATTTATATTTGTAATTGTATGATAATCGTTTCTATTGCAGATGATCCCAACTAGTGAGTCTCTCGTCTTCTAGCAGTGTTGTTAGGTGTGAATCCTTGTGTTTACCTGCAGCGGTATCCCAACTTTTTTTGACTAATGTAACATTGCTAATCCAATTACCGCTGCAGGACTAGCTTTAGCACTTCTTGTACCACCGACTGAAACCTATACCGCACAAGTGCAACACATTCTATATGGTACCTGTTCCATGCCTGTTAATGCCAATTAGTCAAATTTACATGCTTGTGTTTTCAAAGACACCTAAAGTACATTGTGACTGATTTACAATTAGACATTCCCCTTTAAAAACTTCATTTTACCATGAAAAATCCATCCTTTATGATTTCCATTTATTTAACATGAATTTATGGCTCCCAGATTGATAAAAGCAAGAACAGGTATCACACGAAAGAACACCAAAGCCTTAAGCCTTCATTCTCTCCCATAATCCCATTTCCAGCTGGTAGCTTTCCAAAAATTCCCTCATCTCTACCAGTGCTAAATGTCAGTTCACAATCTTATTGTGTTGGGTGTTTTTCATATTCGATGTTGGTGTTCGCTTGGTGTTTGTGCTTCTTCTCGTTACCCAAATAAGCAGCTGGCCGAGTTGGTTGGTGCAAGTAATACCATCCAGTAAGTTTAATTTGGTGTGATAATTTATTGAAGGCTTTTTGAGGAAATGAGGAGTAAATAAATAGCTGGTCAGACTTGTTCTCGTGTAATTCCTGGTCAGAGGCTAAACATCATAAAATTTCTTGGCATATCTAATATTCCTGATCTCTGCAGTGATATCCTCTGCATTTTGTCATATCCAGCTCATTGTGGACCTGTTGCTCTGCCTTTTTATTCAAGATACAATGCGGGTGAAAGATGAATAATTACAAAACTTGGCTAGGGAGCTCCGTGCCCGGGATTCAACAATAAGGGAGATAGCGGAGAAACTTTCTGATACAGCTGACGCTGCTGAAGCAGCAGCATCTGCTGCTCATATAATGGATGACCAAAGGAGACTTGTGTGTGCTGAAATGGAGCAGCTAAAAGAAGCATCTAATAAGCAATTGGAGTCAGCTATGTTTAAGGTGCACTTATCAATCAGTTCTCTTAACCGTCTTCCATTACTTGATACTGTGTAGCAGTTGACAAGATGCTCAATATTTAAAACATATAACTGGGATTATTGGAAACCTTTTTCTAGTTACTTTTGCTTATCCAACAACATCAGTGTGACACTTGTTATTAGTGGTTATTAATTGTCATTATCATTTGGCTGAGTGTGCAACTCAAAGAGTCTGAAGGCAAGTTGGATGCCTTGTCTAGAGAGAATGAAGAACTGACTAAGCAAAGAGACTTGGCTCACCAGGAGGCACATCTATGGAGATCTGAACTGGCAAAGGCTAGGGAGTGTATGTTGGTACTAGAAGCTACCGTTGTGAGAGCTGACGAGAAGGTCAGGATTGCAGAATCAGATGCCGAGGCCAAAATAAAGGAAGCAGCTCAGAAAGAATCAGCAGCTGTGAAAGAAAAGCAAGAACTTGTGGCATATGTTAGTGCATTACAAGCGGAACTGAAGAGGTAAATGATCTTTACTGTTTTTAAGTGTCATTGGTATGTCTCCTGTGCATTGAATCCATTGATATGATATCATAAAATCACATCTTCATAACATTTTGAACTACATGAATCATTGATAATCTCAATCGTTGAAAGACCACAAGCTTTTTTGGAGAGATATCAAATTGAACTTTGAAGGTTTAAGGAATTGAATTGAAAAGCCTGTTTATTTTAATCAACTACCATTTGGACTAGCAAAGTATATATGTTCAGCATATTAGGTGTCTGCGTAAGAAAACTAAACTCTCCTTTTAAAAACAACGTTATTCCAATGATGCGTTTCTGGGCTTTAATATGAAATGGACACCTTGTTAATATTTTTCGATGTGGTGAATACCATAGCCTCTCAAATCAGATCACTTCTCATCTCTTTAATGGCTTATTTTTTAATTTTTATTGCTGCTTCTAATTGTGTCACCCTCACCACCACGAGTTTATTGATTATTACTAGCTATTTACTTCAAAGATCTACATCTTTTGTTCCTCTCAGCTAATCCGCATAACTCAGGATGCTATTGTATCCATGGAATTAATTAGAAGCTCTTTTGTCTGTCACTTCTAACTTTCCGATACCCTATTTCTAGCATTTACTTTGTAAGCTAACTAGATCAGTCTTGAAAATTGAGAGGCAGTATTTATCTGCATCAGATCTGTCTTTGAGCACATGCATTAGCATTTCTAATTGCTTGGTCAGCTGGCTATAGATCGTAGGGGTTTGACAAAACTGATGGATCTTATCCTGTTCTCTTCTGCAGACAGAAGATCAATGCAAACCCGATTTTTGAGAAGACGGAATCGTGCTCAGACATCAGTGACACCTGTTCTTTGACAAAGCATGTTGACTCGGGGGATGACAATGTCGACAAAGCATGCCTCAGCGTTTCCTCAAGAGAGGTTCCTGTTGCAGAGCAAGGCGTAGTTAATGTCTCAGAAGTTGACCAAGCAACCACCGACATTCGATCAGTTGGGAGCGATCAATGGAACGATATTCAGGAAACAGAGGCCAGCATTTCCGATGTCAAAGAGGTGGAACGAAGCAGCCTTGACATTCCCGTTGTCATCCCACCAGTCGGAAGCCAAAACAATCAAGACCCCAACACTTCCCACCACCCTTGAGCATCTAACCTGAAACAAATTCATCATCTTGAGTTTACCAGGTAATCATACAAGAACATGGTACTTACAGAACCGCGAAGGAAGTTGAGAATGTCATGAAAACTTGTTACTACTGCCATAGCTCGGAATCATTTATGTGTTGTGTACAACAAAGCTTTAGCCATTACTGAACTCATAAACCTGACGGCGAAGACCTTATTTCTTCTAAAGGCTGTGATGCCTTATGATGTATTATGAGATGTTATGTATTCTGAACGTTGTAGTAGTTTCTTGGTGAGCTACACCAATGTCTGAGATAGCAGTAGTGTAGGCCCTGTTTGGTATGACTGCACCATTCCTGAAGGCTTATGAAACATCGTGTTGTGAACCCTATGCCACCTTTATTAGGCTCTGTTTGGTACAACGGCTGAAATAAAAATTCTTTTTAAACTTTAAGCATTGTGTTGTGAACCTTTATGCCTTTGCGAGTTGAAAACTTGTGATGAACTCGTACAATTTTTCTTAGACAACAGTCGAAACTTTAAAGGCCATCTTTATTGGCAAACCAAATGTTGGATTTACAGTGTAGTTTTTATCTAATCTCTCTTGCACATTAATGTAATAATTTTCTATTGTGAAATACTTGAAGAAAATGAGTTCTAAATGTAAATTGTCAAATTAAATGACTTTTAAAAACATTAGATTAATCTTTATGTCTAACACTAGTTGATTGTAAAAATCACACTATTGATATATTTCTACCAAAGTACGAGTAACAAATACTACTCCATAGTAAGTTTGAAATAGGATGGGATATTGTGAAAATTAGGCACACAACAAATTTTTTAATTGTTTTTATTAAATATTGATGGTAAAGGAAAAATTAGGAAAAATATATATAAAATAGTAATGTGCAAATATAAGAAGATAAAGTGCAAAAATAAGATTGTAATGTGCACATTTAGAATACAAGTTTGCAAAAGTAAGATACAGTTGTGCCTATTTAGAATACAATTGTGCACATTTAGAATACAAGTGTGCAAAAATAAGATACAATTGTGCAGATTTATAATACAAGTATGCATACAACAACTACTAAAAATTAATGAAGGATCTGACAAATCTTATCTCAATCAATTGTGCTAAAGTAAGATACAATTGTGCAGATTTAGAATCCAATTGTGTACATTTAGAACATAATTGTGCAAAAGTAAGATACAATTGTGCAGATTTAGAATACAATTGTGCAAACGTAAGATACAATTGTGCAAAAGTAAGATACAATTGTGCAGATTTAGAATACAATTTTGCAAAAGTAAGATACAATTGTGCACATTTAGAATAATAGTGTGCAAAAGTAAGATACAATTGTGCAGATTTAGAATACAATTTTGCAAAAGTAAGATACAATTGTTCAGATTTAGAATGCAATTGTGCAGATTTAGAATACAATTGTGCAAAAGTAAGATACAATTGTGCAGATTTAGAATACAATTGCGCAAAAGTAAGATACAATTATGCACATTTAGAATAATAGTGTGCAAAAGATATAATTGTTCAGATTTAAAATATAATTGTGCAAAAGTAAGGTACGCCAAAAAAAACTCCTTATCCCATCACCTTTCTCAAACTAAGAATTTATTTCAAAATTCTCAACCAATAGTTCATTCAAAACTGAAACCAATCCATTGCCCGAGCTTTCTAATTGATGCCCTATTATTAGTAGACATGATATTCCGAATTAAACATTGAAACAGAGTATATAGATCCAGGTGGAGTCGAACCACCAACATCCTGAACAACAGGCGCTCATTCCTAATTGAGCTTATGGATCTTAACACAAGTCACGAGCTAACCCAAATATAGACAAGCTCAGAACATTTGAGTTCTAAAATTGCACTTTTCGGTTTTATATTTGCACATTATCAAACTAAAATTGCACTTTTTCAAGCTAATAACATTTTTAATAAGAATCAAGCAAATAATCTTTAGACAAGAACATTAGATGATATAAAATAAGAAAATCCAGGTATTTTCAGTAAAGTAGTTGATGTGGCTTGTGATATGCCTCAATATATCCATTAATTTCCATTCCTGAGAGCTAAGAAGCTAAACCAAATAGTTTTGTGTTTAGTTTATTAGAATGTAGCGACCAGTAACCAAATAGGCAGATAGCATATGATGGTGTGACGTAAAAATGCTACAAGCACAAGGTGATTGCTAATCACAGAATTTGAAAATGGATGCTATACCCTAAGCTGCTCAAATTTGACTCAATAAGCTGCTCAAAATTGACTCAATACGCAACTTGTTGGAGATCAAAAGACCAAAATCAGCATGTATTAGAACAATCAAATGCAGATTATATCAATGAAGAAAAACACGATGCAAACTACACACGTTGCGTGCACCTCATGAAAGACCATTTCCCTCGCTTCCAATGTGTCATATGTGTCATTAAAAGCCTATTAGCTCAAAAATGGGAGAGCAATGTGCCTACGCACAAAGATGCGGGTTCAAACCCCGTATAGGCTATCTATGTGGTATCTCTTATTATATTTCTCTTCGTGAATAGTATAAGGTGCAAAAATAGTATAAAATTATAATGTGCATTTGTGCAACTGTGTAGTGCATTTGTGCAACTGTGAAGTGCATTTGTGCAACTGTGAAGTGCATTTGTGCAACTTTAAAGTGCATTTGTGCAACTCTAGAGTGCAAATATAAGAACATAAAGTGTGAAAATAAAATTGTAATGTGCACATTTAGAATACAAGTGTGCAAAAGTAGGATACAATTGTGCAAATTTAAACTACAATTGTGCAAAAGTAAGATACAATTGTGCAAAAGTAAGATAGAATTGCGCAAAGGTATGATGCAATTGTGCATAACTAAGATTATAATGTGCATGATTAACAATTTGCGATTGCTGCGCTCTTGTCTATTATGTAACCTATGTGGGATTTGAACCCACGTCTTTGTGCAAACGCATATTGCTCTACCAATTGAGCTAATAGGCTAAATTATGATTTTCATGCTAAAATAGAAGAACCTAATCGACCTAAAGCATATCGCAATAAAATTCTAAAATTCAATTAGCTCATGATTCACAAACAATTTGACAATGCTATTAACATGAAATTAGCTCCAAATCAACCCAACATCACAACCATATCATCAATTTCAATCAATTTGGATGTTGGCAAAAAAACCCCAAATTCTAAATTATATCGCAATAAAATTCTAAAATCCAATTAGACCATGATGCATAAACAATTTGACAATGCTATGAACATGAAATTAGCTCCAAATCAACCCAACAACACAACCATATCATCAATTTCAGTCAATTTGGCTTTTGGCAAAAAAAACCAAATTCTAAAGCATATCGCAATATAAAATTCTAAAATTCAATTAGCTCATGATCCATAAACAATTTGACAATGATATGAACCTGAAATTAGCTCAAAATCAACCCAACAACACAACCATATCATCAATTTCAATCAATTTGGCTTTTGGCAAAAAACCCCAAATTCCGCTCCTAAATCAAACCCTAGGTTTTCAATCTCAATCTAAATCATTCAAACACTATTTTGTGCAAATATAATTTTAAGTTGTGCAAATATAATATTATGTTGTTCGTTTATAAACTACGGAATAATTTTGTAATTTATTAAATTTAGATAAGGGCATATTTGGGAAGAAAAGGAAAATATGGGTCAAAATTGTAATTTCATCATCATCTTCCTCACACCGCCTGTAAACCTCCGATTAGAAATGGCGGTTACACCGGCGGACTTCGGCAAGCTCCCGGTGCCAGGCTAGGGCACGACGGCGCAAGAGGGGGACAAATACCGGACCGTGGGGGCGTGAGTAGTCCGTTGGTTGCAATCGTTGGTGGCTTCGGTGGCGGCAAGGCAGTGGTCGCAGGCGGCGAAGGGAGCTCCGGTGTTGTTGGGAAAGGAGGAAATTGTTGGCGATTCCGACGATTCCGATGACGATTCCGGTGATTTCGAGGAGGAGAAGCCGGATCCACACCCGCCTTGTCGAATTGACCAATGCTCGATGCTCGATTCCGGCGATTGCGATGATTCCGACGATTGCGATGGAGGAGTTCGATTCTGATGATTGCGATGATTTCGACGAGGAATATTCCGGCGATTGACACCGCCTAGTCCGATGCTCGATGACCTGCCTCCTGCCATGCTCGATGCCCAGCAATTGAGACTTCGCCCAAGCCATGTTCGCTTCTCAATTTTTGCACAGAGGGAGGAAGGGGACGACCGGTTAAATTTTTTAAAACAAATCGGTTCAGTTTTTTTTAAAAGGGCACGGGTCCGGTTTTCCAAAATTTTACACCTTAAGCAAATTTTACACATTAAGGATGTTTTACATTTTAAAGCTTCCCTATATATATATATATATATATATATATATATATATATATATATATATATATATATATATATATATATATATATATATATATATATATTACATTTTAAAGCTTCCCTATATATATATATAAAATATGTAACTTGTGCACAAGGCTTAGGATGTGCATTGTGCACAAAATATTATTCGGTGAAATGTGAGTATTGTTTAGGGGAATGTGAAACATTATTTGGTGAAATTTGAGGCATTCCATATAAATTGTAACTATTGTTTAGGGAATTGTGGTTTCTTTTATTTGAAATGGATAAATAAAAAAACTAAATATTATTCGGTAGAATGTTATAAATTATTCAGTGGAATTGGGACGTTTTCATCTGAACTGAACGGAAAAAAAAACATAACAGTGTTCGGTAGAATGTTTCACATTTCACCGAATAATATTTGTGCACAATGCACACCCTAAGGGGTGTGCACTCTGGAACCACTCCCTATATATATATATATATATATATATATATATATATATATATATATATATATATATATATATATATATATATATATATATAGTTTTCTATTTTTTCTAATTTTCTTTTTCTCTTTGTTTTTTCTTTTTCTTTAGAGTCATATACAATGCAGTACAATGTGAGGAATAAAACATTACAATAACATCCCTTCTCTCATAGTCTCATATCTTCCAACGATATGCATTAACCAATAGTGGTCTCCTTTCCACTCAATTTGATTCACTATTCACCGACTTTAATCCTAATTTTCATATGGATAAGGCTTATTATCACGCATGCTATTTTATATGTTAAAAACTATATAAAATATTAATTTTTTAAATAATTTTTTTAAATAATTTCATATTTATTACTATTAAGTATGAGTATATAAAAAAAAGTAAAAAAAACTAATATTTTATATACTTTTTTATTACTCTAAAAAAATTTGGATGAATAGTAAACGATAAGTTTTAATTAACATATGAGTATTTATTTTTTGAAGCTTCAAAGAAAAGGCTAAAAAGCCCAAAAATTGGGTACCAGCAAAAGATATCACATAGGGTAGATATGGATAAAATGTGGCTAAGATAGTAATTGCCTCTATCACTTGAAACTCATTAGCAATTGATAATGCATATTTTAGATATGCATTATAGCTAGGTAGTTTTAGGTGAATTAGAATAGGTTTATTGCATGTTTATTAGTTAATTTTCATTGTTACTCATTTGGGGATTCGAGTTCGGAATCTGCGCTATTTTGTGCTTATTATGCAGATTTATGATCTAAGCTTGAAGATGGGCTAAGGTTGGACTAAAAGACACGAGAAGAGGCTGGTATTGAGCTTAAAAGAGGCCAAGAAGAGTTACAACAAGAGCCAAGAGGAAGAGAATTGAAGACAAAAGAGGAATGCATAACAAAGAAATATCGGTGTCCATCGTTTTACCATTGACGCCCACCATTATCGCAGATTCAGCAAACGTCGATCTTTATCTATATAATTAGTTAGAAAACTATTATTATATTTTCTAGAGTTTTATGAGGGTCGAATATTAGCGTATTTAGGTTGGTTATCAGTAGCTTTTAGCATAAGACTTACTTTAGGATTCAAGAAGAGAGTTTTCTCAAGTGTACGAGCAATTAAACTCATTGTTTCGCTCGCAATTCGAAGACATGGTTAGTTGAATTATGAGGATTTGATTTCTTAGTTATTCCTATGATTATTTCATCACTCGTGGGCTTATTCTATGTTGTTAATTCTCTCTTGATTGATCACCTTGATAGAATCGCATCGTGCTAGGGTTTTAATTGATTCACAAGAATAATTATGCCTATTGTAGCAATCACAAGCGAGTGATCCGTAAAAGGAGATCTTGATTGTGTAGGGTAATGACAACTTGGTTAAATATTGGTTTATAAGTTGCTATGGTTAAGTAATAAGTGACAACTCTTGACATCATACTAGTTGCTTAGGAGGGTTGGTACTGCCATTCTGCCAAGTACTTCGAGAATTTGTACTATTTGTATGCTAAATCCATGGAGGGCTAGGGTTACATATAGGTGTAAGGGATTTGAAGGACGTAAGGAATGTCAATCCATATAAACCAAAGTCGGAATAACTTAATTGAATTAGAATAACTAGAAAGTAAGTCAAGGATCTTGAACATCAACAATTGTTGAGAATTGCAGGTGAAACGCTTTACTCCTACCGGTAACCAATTAGCAATCATTCCTCTCTTTACTTTATTTGCATTATTTATTATTTCTCAATCTTGTTATTTAGTTCCTTTAGTTAGCATAAGAACATGCTCAAACAATATCTCTTTGTGGGTTCGACCCCTTACTTACACGCTATACTAGTTTGTTTGTTTGTTTGTTTGTTTGAGTTAGTATTATTATTATTGATAGGGAACAACAACCTTATGCCTTGTCAAATTTTGGCGCCATTATCGGGGAGATTAATTTATTTTTTGTGTGTTTTTATTGTTAACTTGGGTATGGACCACTCTACATGGTTTATACACGTGCTACTAATTCATCTCCTTTGCCTTATGATCCAGAGATTGAAAGATCATTTTCTAGGTTGAGAATAAGACTTGAGTTCAACCAAGAAGAACCGGAAGAGATGAATCCCAATAATGATGCTCCTTGAGGGGGAATTCCTCAAAACCCCAACAACCACAACAATGATGATGGGAATGTTGAAGCTCCTACTAGGAGAACCCTGAGAAGTCTAAATGAGCCCAATTTGATATCGCAACCGCTTACGATCAGGCTCCCTGCTCTCCCTGAGGGCTCAAGATTTGAATATAAGACTAACTACTCTACTATTTTGCTAGTTTTTCATGGAATGGATGGAAAGGACTCCAACTAGCATCTCGTAGAGTTCACTAGTATCTGTGATAGACCGAGACCCCAAGGCCTACATGACGATCAGATCATGCTCAGAGTGTTTCCTTTCACTCTGAAGGATGCAACATGTGATTGGCTTTACTACCTACTAGCAGAGAGCATTACTACTTGGGTAGGGCTGAAGAAATCTTTCCTCCCGAAATACGTCCCTGCCACTCGCCTCAACAAGCTCAAGAAGGAATTGACAAGCGTAGAGCAATCCCCTACAGAGAATCTATATGAAAATGTTGAGAGATTCAAGAAGTTGAAAGCAAGCTGCCTGCAACATGGCATACTAGAGGATGACCTAGTCCTCTATCTCTATGAAGGCTTCCTTGATCATGAGTGCAGTGTCATCAATGCTACAAATAGAGGGGATGTCTTATACAAGACACCTGAGGAGGCAATGCAGATCTTTGAAGGCTTAGTCAACGCTTCATAGCAATATGGAAAACATCAAGGCATTAGAGGAGTCTATAGATTGGGCAACCCTGGAGGAAGTCGCAGCAATGAGCTTGACAAGCTTGCTTACATTGTCGAGAATATGGCGCTGCAGATGACTAAAATGCAATACCCTAGACCTTGCACAATATGTGGAGATCCAACTCATCCCAACGATTGTTGCCCGATCATTCAAGAGAAGTTGTTGATGTCAATGCGATGGGAGATTATGGGCCTCGTTGAAACTTTGGTAACAATTTCTATAATTCTAATTACAATTCAAATTATCAAAGTAGTTTCAATGGCAGGATGAATCAGCAGCAACAACAACAACAACAACAACAACAATAATAACAACAACAAACACTATATCAAGGAAGGGGCCAGTTTGACAATCTCCCGAGGAATCCTTCACATGATGACTCAATAAAGGACGAGACCCTGAGGCTCTTATTGGACAAGATGAATGTCTAGGAGAAATAGATGAGCCAGATGGCTCAAGAGATAGGAGAGCTCAAAGTTGTCAAATATGTGGACGAGCAAAGTGAAAAACAAGATGATAGCTCTACAGACAAAACGGTGCTCGCTGCTAAAGACCGACGCCCGCCGTTCCACCAATAGCCGTCTTGAGTGATATCCCAAAAAAATGGTCCTTTTATGATTAAAAGCCCAAACCACCATTTCCATAAGCTCTAAAGGAACAGAGAAAATCGGATAGTGACAAGGAACTCTATGGCACATTTACAAGGTACGAGGTAAATATCCCTCTTTCTAATCTTATTAAATTTGTACTTCGCTATTGATAGCATGCATTTAGGTAGGCATATTGGGATGCATTTAGCATGATTTAGATGTGCATAACGTATAGTTTAAGCTAGATTTGCATTTATACTTGTGTTGTTGGTGGAGTCGGAATCTACACGCTTTTATGAATTATTTCAGGTATATGTGGATCCGATGAGGAATGAGAAAGCTCATGGATGAAGGAAGAGTGAAGAGGAGGAGGAAAAGTGAAGAGCACGGGAGCGGAATCGATCGAAGTTACAGAGCCTAAGTGAAGAACAAGTCAGCAGAAGTTGTCGCCAGACATGCTGAGCTTGTTTTGCACTTTCTGGAGGCCTCGGTGGTCCGATTAACTATTATAAGCATGAGTTAGAAAGCTCTTTCCGAGATCTACAACTTTTGTGTTGACATCGAGACCAAATTCGAAGAAAAAAAAATCGCTGTGAACAGTAAAAGCCGCCCCCGCGGCCAAGGAAACTGCCCCGCGGCCCGAAGCTCTGACGAAGGATTTCGCTGATCGCCTGGCCGCCCCGCGGCCTAGGTTTGTTGACCCGCGGCCTTTGTAGAAACGCCGAATCTGCTGAATAGGCTTTTTATCTCTTTAATTAGGTTTTTAGAATTATTATTTGGCCGACTCTTTTGAGGCTTTTTAAGGACGATTTAGGGCTTTGTTTTAAGCATCTAATTCATTAGTTTATGCACTTGGAGTTTAACAATTGAGAGAACACTAAAGGGGGAGACTCCATGGCCATGGAGTGCTAAACTCTTCCGTTTCGTCTATGGATTGAAGCTTTGGTTTGATAAAGTTGTGATATTTCTATTCTTATTCTATTCCTATTGATTCGTATTGATTCTTTTGCGAATATTGTTGATTTCTTCTAGTCTGTACAACTAGTTTAGATTATTGCTAGGATTTTGTAGATTCCTCGTAGCGAGCCTTAATCCATAGTAGCAAGCATGCCTTTTTAGGACTGATAGGACTAAACTAGTGTGTAGAGAATCAAATATATGTTAAATACTGACTCGTAGCTTGGTGTTGCATGTATCCTGGTTAATCCTTAATCTTAATGCTACTATTAGGTTAAATCTTGACCGTGTTAGGGTTATCTAATTAGTAAGGATTACTATGACTCGTAGGACTAGTAATTTACACAAGATCAGGACAAGAACAATAATAGGATGAAAAGAGAACTTGAAGAAAAATCGATGATCAATCAACCAAACTAAAGTGCATATTTATAGATGGAACAATTTTCTCAATTATTATCTCTATTAACTTGTCTATAGTTACTTTTCTTATCTTCAATCACCAAAAACCCTCTTTCCTACTAATTGGTAAATATACATTGCTTAGGAATACTTGATTCTCTGTGGGATCGACCTCTTACTTCCTTACTATACTAGTTTGTAGGTTTGAGTTATACTTTGATAGGAACAACGACATCTAATTTGTTGTGAACTTATCTTACGGTTCATAACACCTTTGCTACTAACTATTTACGATGTTGAGATTAGAGCAGTTTGAAGGCGAGAACTTTCACCAATATTTCACTAGATTGCAGATGTATGTTTACGACCATAGTTCATTGGGTTATCAATATGAAATGCGGGAAATGTGTGTGTGCATATTTGATGGGATGACTGCTGAAACACGTAGTCTTGTTGAGCACATGAGTAATGGAGACCTATTGGATATGGGACTCTCTGAGATTTGGGATTTTTTCTGTTATATGGATTGCCATGTTGCTCAGGAAGAATGGCTCGCCACGTTTGAAAAAAACGAGAGTTCCGTCTACGATGGAGGAGAGCGTCTAGTGCTTCCTGACTTGGAATCTCATGAGTCGACGTATGAGGTTACATGTGATGTGTCTCCTACTCCATCTGTATCATCCATTCTGAGCTCGCCCATTGATGAACCAGGTCTAGAGGCATCTGTTGGGGCTCAAGAGGTAATAAAGCTAAACTTTTGCACTTTTGAAGTTAATGGCGACTATGTTGATCCTTTTGACTGCTATTTTTAGAAGTTGTTGTTGCAGGAGGATGGTGAAGTATGAAATATAAATAAAATATAAAGCAAACTGACTCCTTGTGTCAGCAATTAAATACAAGACTTCCTCCCGATGTAGTAGAAGGTAGTCAGGATCGTATCCACGAGGAAGCGTGTCAGCACCCGCCTTTTCAGTTCAGAAACTCAGCGAATTCAACCAGAAGAGTCCTCGACTTCGAGTAAAGTACTCGACTTCGACCACCCTGTCGACTAAAACAGAAAGCAATACCAAGAAGAAACGAAAACGAAAGCAAAGTGCTCAATCTCGACCAGGCTTCCTCGACGTCGACCAAGTTTAGTCGAGTTCGAGTAAAAACAGAAAGAATGTTCGCAACTTTTCGCAAGACAGAACACGAAATTGACGAAATAAAATCAATAAACTAAAATACTTCCAAGATCAGGGTTTCAACACCACAACGATAACCATGTAAAATAACACCGAAAGGCATAAAAGATCATGCTTTTCATCAAATAACTTTCATTATTAACAAATAGGAAGACAGAGGCTTTCACATAACACAAACAAGGATCACCTTCAACTTTTGCAAAAGAATCATGCTCATAGGGATAGAAGACGAAATCGCATCAAAAGATTGTACCTTTACCGCATCACCTCACATGGCTACCGTCGGGCTCACCCCGACCCTAGAAGTTGGGTGACTACTCGTTCTTCATCATCAAGAAAGACATTACTAATAAAAGGGAACTAAATTGGATTGAATAAACTAAATAAAACTTACAACCGAATAAAGCCAACTCCGCTCTCGCTACACAAACTCCACTCGGCTCCAAGACTCTCTCTACTCCTACTCGACCTTCTCTCTCTATGTGGCTTTGTCTGGATTGATTGAATGAATAAAATCCAGCCCCTAATGCCTTATTTATAGTGTTCATTCCGTAGGAAATTAGGAAAGAAAACTATATCTCTATCTAAATCTATCTATCTATATCTAAAGATTAAATAATAGAAATAAAAGAAATAAATCTCTAAAGGGAACTATATCTAAAGTAGATAAATATCTCTTTCATCTTGATAGAACTTGATAAAATCTCCTCTTGTGGATATCTCCATTGGACATTGGATAGAACTTGGATTAGAGCTCGGATATGCTCGAAATCGGCCACTGGTTGTCACTCGATATCGACCAGCCTAGGTCGATATCGACCTCGTCTTCTCGGATCTGCTTCCTAACACTCGATATTGGCCTCTAGGGGTGAAAATCGACCAAATTCAAGTCGATATCGACCAAGTCTAGTCGATATCGACCAAGTCTAGTCGATATCGACCAAGTCTAGTCGATATCGACCAAGTCTAGTCGATATCGACCACCTCTTCAGTTCTCATCATTTTTTGGTCGATTTCTGGGCTTTTTGGCCGATTTGATCCACTCTATATCGACCAAAAGTGGTCGATATCGACCTCTGCAGCAGTTTCCAACATGCTACTCTCTTCTTGAAACGCACTTTCCCGAGTCCTCGTTCGTCGGATTGACGCATATTAGCATGCGTTGGAAAGCTATTTCCGAGGACTACAACTCTCACTAAGACATCAAAGCTTGATTTGGAATGATGAATGGCGAAAAGTGGGCTTTCCTCCAGCTGCACCATCCTTAGCTTCTTCATGACTTTTCTTTAAGCTCCAAAGTGCGTCCGATTTCTGCGAAATATAACAAAAACTTGTGTAGATCTCCATATATTGCGAATAAACATAAACTACACAAATTATGTATTATTCTAACCCAAATGTATGAAATGTATGCAGAAAACGATATAAAAGTAAGTATAAAACATGGCGAATTAGGCTCACAACAAACACCCCATACTTAAGCTTGCTTGTCCTCAAGCAATACCTTTAACGGCCATACAGGGGAAGAAATCAAAACTCTCAACATATTAGATTCATTGCCATATGTCCCTGCAGTCAATTGCCATCCTCGAAAACGTAATTTTATCACAAATCCATGCATGTGCAATAAAAAGCAACATCTACTCACAAAAGGAGGGTTATGCAAAAACATTTCATATGTGACAAAGCATTAGTAATGAAGAGGATTTAATTTAAGCTCAATAAGGAGTAGATTGGTAAAAGGCTAAAGGTGGGCAAATTTTTGGCAATGTGGTGCTAATGATCTGGGGACATGGAGTACTTTCCAAACTTTCATACCACATTCCCTGTTCCTTTGATTTCTCACCTTTCGCTTATTCGCTCAATGCTTTTTTCAGTATTATGCTTTTACCTCCTTAACCTCAGCACTGCCTTCTCGCAAGTCGCAAACATGGGTGTCATGAATGGCACCGGATACTTAGTGCTTTGGACTCCTCACCTTGTGTGTCCCATCTCGCCAAACTATTATCTCAGCGAGCAGGGTCGATCTACCTTTATCTCTTGAGGTGATCGGATTTTCTTTCACTCATTAAATTTTCCATATATTTTAAACATTCTTGCCAAACTCCAACACAATAACCATATAATAATCTCCATAATGTGACATCATTCTCAACATAATCCCCGGATGGAAATAAGGTTAAGAATGGGCAATATTTAGATCATGTGGAGCAATAATATGTAATAAGGCTCAATATGTCTTTTGTGATGCATAAGCATAGGTAAGGCTAGGATGTAACAATATGAGCATATATGGAAATATAAAGTCCTCCATCCTCTTATCATGAAACTAGTCAAAAGCAACTTCAAATTTACCTCCTTTCATGGTTTTCAATAAAATAATGCACTTCATTGTGACTTCCCTTTACTAGGCAATTTCATGCTATATCTTTAATGAATCCAATTTTGCATCGTCAAGTTCAATTAAAGCTTCCATGACACTAATCAAAATTTTCAATGGGGGTGGATTTTATAAACTTTTGGAAAACATGCATATAAGCACATAGATAAATAATGAGTTCCAAAATAGCCATGTATAAGCAATTCAAGAAATAAACTTTAAACATGCACGGAAAATGTCAAATATGTCAAATATGCACAAAGTAAGCCCTTCCCCCACCCCATACATAAATATTACAGTGTCCTCACTGTATAAAAAACAAGGGTAAAGAAAGAAACTTACTAGACAGGTGTGTGAATTTTCAAAATCGAGTGCAGTGCTATTGTAGGACTCTAGTCGATTTCGAGTGCACTGGTCGATATCGACCTGATGTACTCGATTTCGAATGGCTGCTTCCTTCCTTCTTTGTTCCTACAAAAAGTGTTAGAAGAGAAATACCAACAATAGAAAAACTTGTGTCCAAAAACAAAAACAAAAGCAACAATGTCCAAAAATCCCAAAAACTAAATGTCTATTTACAAGCTCTAGACTTTATAGTCGCTAGGCCGGCTTTTCTATTGGGCTCAAGGTGGCATCTGCAGGGCCCATGTAGCTTGGGTTTCAAAGAGGACTCCATTTTTGTCCATCAGCTGTATTCCTCCGGAATGGATCTTGTTCACCGTGAAAGGGCCCATCTTCTTCTTTTTGAACTTGTTAGGGAACCAATGATCATTTGACATGGAAACATAGACCTTGTCTCCAACTTCGTATTTCTTGGGCTCATCATTGGAAACCCTGCATAAGCGTACATACCAAGGCAAACCTCTCACATGTATAGATAGATCTATAATTGAAGTAAGAGAAGAAAGATCAATACCTTGGCTTACCTTTGCAGATTCGAACTCGGGGGCCTTCTGAGGGTCTGGTCGATATTGACTAATATCAGTCGATATCGAGCTCTACTGCTCTGGTGAAGACTTAGTCGAATCTGAAGAAGAGGGGTCGAAATCTCCCGGTCGATATCGACCTGTCTTGCTCGAAATCGGGTTGCTTTGGCTTGACAGGTGGAATCGGGTCGATATGCTCAGGTCAATATCGACCAAGTTCGGTCGATATCGAGTTATCTTGCTCGATTTTTCCTTGCTCAACTTCTGGTGGAGCTGATTCAACATGATCTGGTCGATTTTGAGCTGGTTGGGTTGATATCAACCTGTTCTCTGGGCTAGTCGATTTTTCCTGCTCGATTTTTCCTAGTCGATTTTTGACCTGGCAAAGCATCCGAAAAATAGTTAGTCCATATCGACTTACCTTGGTCTATGTCGAGTGGATTGTTTTCTTTTTTGTTCAGGATGGCCATGATCTCCTCCACATGGGCTTCCATATCCCTCTTTTCTAGCTCCTCGGGGGTCATATTTCTTACCATTGGCTCCCCGCAAGTAATGCCTTTCTTACGCTTATGTTGGCATCCCGCAAGTAATGCCTTTCTTACGCTTATGTTTGACCTGATATGGAGTTTACCTCTTCCATGGGACCTGTATGCCTTTCAGTTTTGTTAAAAGAGTACTCTATTACCTCATCACTGATGTTGAAAGTGAGCCCTCCCTTCCTTACGCTTATGTTGGCATCCACCATCGCCAAAAAGGGCCTTCCTAGAATAATTGGACAAGCAGGGTCCTCCGCCATATCAATAACTAACAAATCAGCAGGGACGAAGAACTTACCTACTTGTACTGGCACATTGTCTACCATGCCTGTTGGGATGACCACCGTGTTGTTCTCCATGTAAAGATTAGCATCGACAGGCTCTAGAGCACCTATTTTAATCTTGGACCAGATTGATAAAGACATTATACTCACACTGGCTCCCAAGTCACATAAAGCATTAAATTTATACTGACCAAATCCAATGGTTATAGCAAACTTACCTGGATCTGGCCTTTTCTCAAGAACGTCCATTTGGCTGCACTCCTCTGCGACCTCAGCCATTGATCGCTTTTTGCTTAGGATCTCCTTAAGGAACTTGACATAGGATGGCATCTCATTAAGAGCTTCTATGAAGGATATTGTGACGTTGAGCCTTTGAAGCATCTTTATGAAACGCTTGAACTTCTTTTCTGCTGGATCCTTTGGAGATTTCGCTGGGAATGGCAGCTTTTTCTTCGTCGAAGATGCAGAAGGGTGGTCGATAGGGGTAGAAGGGTGGTCGATGTCGACTAGGGTTTCCTTGACGTCGAGTACAATGGTCGACTTCGGGGCAGAAGTGGCATTCTGGTCGATATCGAGTTCCTGCTGGTTGATGTTGAGCAAGTTCTGGTCGACGTCGAATGGCTTGGTCGACGTCAAGGAGTTTCCTGCAGCTTCTTCTTCTGTGTTGGGATCGGGTGTTTGCATCTGTCGCCCACTCCTTAGGTTCATGGCAGCCACCTGTCCAGTAGATTTACCCTTAGGGTTACGTTCAGAGGTTCCAGGAAGCGTACCTGACTGTTTGGGGACGGATGAAGCCAGTTGACCAATCTGTGTGTCAATCGATTTCCTCCGGATATCGATTTCCCCAAGCCTAGGGTTGACACCGTGCATCTGAGTGTAGATGGAATTGATGGACTGGTTGGTGTCTGAATGATTTCTCCGCATCTCCTCAAGAATTGTCTGCAGGTCATCTCTCTTTCCTTCTCTGTCAGGGTGACCAGGAGCTCTATAGGGAGGGGGATTCTGATGTTGGGGTTGGCGATAGTAGCTCCAGTTCTTGTTCTGATGTTGTCCTGAGTATTGTCCCCCCGCATACTTTACCTCTTCGTGGGTTTGTCCTTGATGTACTTGATCGACGTGTGGGCACGAAGTAGTGTTGTGCCTCACAGACTCACATTCCAAACAAGCTTTATCTTTAGAGAGGAATTTTACCTGTTTGGTGAGACGGCGTACCTGATCGTTATGGAACTGTTCCCTGACGTCTGGATCAACTTCCTTGGGTGGCAAATACAATGGCATAGATGGGGCAGGCCTTTCATACTTTTCGTCAAAAGCGGCCGCAGAAGTCCCATGTCTTGTCGTAGTTGTCCAGTGTCTCAAATACCTCCCATGCACGGCGTGGGGTGTACCCGAGATACCCATAGGCAGTGTATCTAGGCAGTTGAAGATGATCTCCTGGATGACATAAGGTGGTTGTCCATGCGTAGGACAGAATTTCAGAAGCCTCTTGTAGCGTTCCCAGACTTGTGCTAATGGTTCTCTTGGCTTTTGTCTGAAAGCTGTAATTTGTTGTCTGAGGGCTGCTGTCTTTGCAGGAGGAAAGAACTTGTTGAGGAACAGGTCCTGCAGTTCGTTCCAGGTGCGAATTGATCGTGCAGGCAATCCTTCCAGCCACTGTTGTGTTATTCCTGTAAGGGACCAACGAAAAGCCTTTAGTTTTAAGTATTCAAGATTAGCACCATCAGATATAGCTTCGCATATGTCTATAAAAGTGGTGATATGCTCTAAAGGGCATTCATTGATTCTTCACCTAAATTGACTCCTCCTAATTTCAGTAATAAAAGAAGGACGAATTTCAAAATTAATAGCAGGAAGAACGATCGGCGATTCTAGAACTTCCAGAGTAGGATGCAGATACTCCTTTGCATTGGCTGGGATATTCCCAATCTGCTCCTCAAGTTCCCTTCTCTCGTTGACCTCGCGATCTACCCTTGCCTCCCACCGTTGCTGATTTTGCGTATGTTCCACCTCTTGTCGGGCGTATTCAGCTTCTCTGGTGGTGAATGCCTCAATTTGTTGGCGGAGTTGTTCAAGCTCCTGTGTAGGTGTGAGCGGGACCGCATTCTCATCGTTGATTTGCTACATGCTTCTGAACCTTTGTCGAAGGTGGAAGTATCGCTCTGGTTCTAGAAGCGGATCGATAGGCGTGCGATCAGTTCTTCGCATACACCTGGAAAGCAAAGAGAAAAGGAAAAAGCAAGTAAAAAAGAATTAAAAACAAAAACAAATATAAATAAAAGCAAAAGGAACTAAAAAGGGCGCAATTGATGGCTTCCCCGGCAACGGCGCCAATTTTGTTGTTGCAGGTGGATGGTCAAGTATGAAATATAAATAAAATATAAAGCAAACTGACTCCCTGTCTCAGCAAATAAATACAAGACTTCCTCCCGTTGTAGTAGAAGGTAGTCAGGATCGTATCCACGAGGAAGCGTGTCAGCGTCCGCCTTTTCAGTTCCAAAACTCAGCGAATTCAACCAGAAGAGTCCTCGACTTCGAGTAAAGTACTCGACTTCAACAACCCTATCGACTAAAACAGAAAGCAATACCAAGCAGAAACGAAAACGAAAGCAAAGTGCTCGATCTCGACCGGGCTTCCTCGACGTCGACCAAGTTTAGTCGATTTCGAGTAAAAACAGAAACAAAGTTCGCAACTTTTCGCAAGACAGAACACGAAATTGACGAAATAAAATCAATAAACTAAAATACTTCCAAGATCAGGGTTTCAACAATACAACGATAACCATGTAAAATTACACATAAAGGCATAAAAGATCATGCTTTTCATCAAATAACTTTCATTATTAACACATAGGAAGATAGAGGCTTTCACATAAAACCTAATTGTTACGAACCCTTTTTCGCATAATTAATCCAAGTTGTATTAAGGTCACTTTCACTTCAATAACACAAACAAGGATCACCTTCAACTTTCGCAAAAGAATCATGCTCATAGGGATAGAAGACGAAATCGCATCAAAATATTGTACCTTTATCGCATCACCTCACATGGCTACCGTCGGGCTCACCCCGACCCTAGAAGTTGGGTGACTACTCACTCTTCATCATCAAGAAAGACATTAATAATAAAAGGGAACTAAATTGCATTGAATAAACTAAATAAAACTTACAACCGAATAAAGCCAACTCCGCTCTCGCTTCACAAACTCCACTCGGCCCCAAGACTCTCTCTCTACTCCTACTCGACCTTCTCTCTATGTGTTCATTCCCTAGGAAATTAACATAGAAAGAGAATTTGGCTTCCATTGGTTGTAAGTTTTATTTAGTTATTCAATGCAATTTATTTTCCTGAAATCTTTGATCAGTTTATTCATGATGAAGAGCGAGTAGTTACCCAACTTCTAGGGTCGGGTGAGCCCGACGGTAGCCATGTGAGGTGATGCAGTAAAGGTACAATCCTTTGATGCAAATTCATCTTCTATCCCTACAAGCATGATTCTTTTGCGAAAGTTAAAGGTGATCCTTGTTTGTGTTATTGAAGCGAAGGTGATCTTAATACAACTTGGATTAATTATGTGAAAAAGGGTTAGTAACACTTAGGCTTTATGCGAAAGCCTCTATATTCCTATTTGTTAATAACAAAAGTTATTTGATGAAAAGCACGATCTTTTATGCCTTTATGTGTTACTTTACATAGTTATCGTTGTGGTGTTGAAAGCCTGATCTTGGAAGTATTTTTAGTTTATTGATTTATTTCACCAATTTCGGGTTTGCCTTCATTTTTTATGCAATCTAAAGCTATGGAAGCCCAGACGAAGAGAAGTACTCGATGTCGAGTAACCCTACTCGATGTCGCCCAGACTCCGAGGTTCCAAAATCCGAATATGCGAAGGTAAGCCAAGGTATGGATCTTTCTTCTCCTATTTCAATTAAAGATCTATCTATACATGGGAGAGGTTTGCCTTGGTATGTGCGCTTATGCAGGGTTTCCAATGATGAGCCTAAAGAGTATGAAGTATGTGACAAGGTCTATGTTGCCAAATCAAAGGATCATTGGTTTCCCAACAAATTCAACAAGAAGAAGATGGGACCGTTCACGGTGAACAAGATCCATTCAGGAGGACTGCAGCTGATAGACAAGAATGGAGTCATGTTTGAAGCCCAAGCTACACCGGCTCTGAAGATGCCACCTTGAGCTCAAACGGAGAAAGTCGGCCTAGCGACTATAAAGTCTAGAGCTTGTAAATAAAAGATATAGTTTTTGAATTTTTTACATGGTTGCTTTTGGTTTTTGGTTTTGAACATTGTTTTTAGGGTTTTGCTATTGTGGGTATTTCTTTCATAACGGTTTTTGCAGGTGAAAAGAAGCGGCAGAAGTACTCGACGTCGAGTACTCTACTCGATGTCGACCACCCATCTCGAGGAAACAATGCCTGTGGTCGAGGAGAATGGCCACCCTAGAGGCAATACTACTCGATGTCCAGTGGCCCTGGTTGAAGTCGACCACACCTACTCGAAGTCGACTACAACTACTCGAAATCGACCACTTCTGCAGCAACATTGCACTCGATTTCCGACGATCTTCACACCTGTCTAGTGAGTCTCTTTCTTTACCCTTGTTTTATACAGTGAGGACACTGTAATGTTTAAGTATGGGGCGGGGCAAGGGCTTATTTTGTGCATATTTGATTTTATTTGACAATATGTGTGCATATTTTTATGATATTTCTTGGAATTGCTTATACATAGCTACTTTGGATTTCATATTTTATTTATGTGCTTATATGCATGTTTTCCAAAGTTTATAAAAATCACCCCCATTGAAAATTTTGATAAGTGTCATGGAAGCTTTAATTGAACTCGACGTTGCAAAATTGGATTCATTAGAGATATAGCATGAAATTGCCTAGTAAAGGGAAGTCACAATGAAGTGTATTATTTTCTGGAAAACCATGAAAAGAGGTAAAATTGATATTGCTTTTGACATGTTGCATGATAAAAGGATGGAGGACTTTATATTTCCATATAATGCTCATATTGTATATCATTCTTAGCCTTACCTATGCTTATGCATCACAAAGGCCATATTATGCCTTATTTCATACATTGCTCCACATATTCTAAATATTGTCATTCTTTACCTTATTTCCTATCCAGGGATTATGTTGAGAATGAAAGTTGCATTATGGAGATATTATATGGTTGTTGTGTTGTTATATATATCATATATGGAGTTTGGTAGGAATGTTTCGAAAATATGGAAAATTTAATGAGTGAAAGGAAATCCGATCACCTCAGAAGATAAAGGTAGATCGACCGTGCTCGTTGAGATAATAGTTTGGCGAGATGGGACACAAAGGTCAGGAGTCCAAAGCACTAAGTATCCGGGGCCATTCATGACACCCATGCTTGCGACTCACGAGAAGGCAGTGCTGAGGTTAGAGAGGTAAAAGCATAATATTGAAAAAAGCAATGAGCGATTAGAGAAAGGTGAGAAATCGAAGGAAGAATGAATGTGGTATGAAAGTTTGGAAATTACTCCATTTCCCCGGATCATTAGCACCACATGGCCAAAAATTGCCCACCTTTAGCCTTTTACCAATCTACTCCTTATTGAGCTTAATAAAGTCCTCTAGATTATTAATGCTTTGTCACGAATGAATGTTTTGCATAACCCTCCTTTTGTGAGTAGATGTTGCTTTTTTATTGCACATGCATGGATTTGTGACATTAGTACCTTTTCGAGGATGGTAATTGATTGCAGGGTTATATGACAATGAATCTAAGATGTTGAGAGTTTGTTTTCTTCCCCTGTATGACAATTAAAAGTATTGCTTGAGGACAAGCAAGCTTAAGTATGGGGTGTTTGTTGTGAACCTAATTTGCCATGTTTTACATATACTTTTATATCAATTTGTGCATGCATTTCATACATTTGGGTTAGAATAATACATAATTTATGTAGTTTATACTTATTTGCCAAATTATGGAGTCTACACTAGTTTCTGTTTAATTTCGAAGAAATTGAAGCATTTGATACCAATTTGGAGAAAGGATGGAAAGCTCGTCAGCTGTAGAAAGTCCAAGGTCAGGAAGCAACTGAACCAGGACAAATCAAGCTAGAAGCAAGGAAAAGAGTACTCCACACAGTCTGGTCGATCTCGACTACTTCAAGTCGATGTCGAGTACAAAATTGACCAGAAATCAACAAAGTCGAGCAGCCACCACTCGAGGAGCTAAAGTTAGTCGACGTCGAGTAGACGTACTCGATGTCGAGTACATGTCGACGAGTCCAGAAGCTGCTCGAGCTCGAGTGCAATCCACGGAGATGAGATCCTACTCGATGTCGAGTACTTCTTGTCGATGTCGAGTAGCCCCATTGAGCAGTCCGAGTCCGAGATCGAGTTCGCCGAGAAGATAGAATTGCTTGCAAGAGAAGATAGGTGGAATTCTATCCATCTACATCAAGATCTATCAAGTCCAAGAGGATTTATCAACAACTAGTCCTAGTTTCCTTTTAGATATAATTCCTTTATCATAATGATTTATCTTATGTTATTATATAAATAGATTTAGATTTAGATATAGTTGTTCTTTCCTAGATTAGCTAGATGGAGCACTATAAATAAATCCCTAGGGGCTGAGTTTTAGGCATTCAATCTTACAACACACCATTCGAGACACATAGAGGTAGGAGAGAGAGAGAACTTGTAGCCGATTGGAGTGGAGTTTAGCAAGAGCAGATTTGGCTTCAATTGTTTGTAAGTTTTATTTAGTTTATTCAATGCAATTTATTTTCTTGAAATCTTTGATGAGTTTATTCATGATGAAGAGCGAGTAGTCATCTAACTTCTAGGGTTGGGGTGAGCCCGACGGTAGCCATGTGAGGTGATGCAGTAAATGTACAATCTTTTGATGCAAATTCCTCTTCTATCCCTACAAGCATGATTCTTTTGCGAAAGTTGAAGGTGATCCTTGTTTGTGTTATTGAAGCGAAAGTGATCTTAATACAACTTGGATTAATTATGTGAAAAAGGGTTAGTAACAATTAGGGTTTATGTGAAAGCCTCTATATTCCTATTTGTTAATAACGAAAGTTATTTGATGAAAAGCACGATCTTTTATGCCTTTATGTGTTACTTTACATGGTTATCGTTGTGGTGTTGAAGCCCTGATCTTGGAAGTATTTTTAGTTTATTGATTTATTTCACCAATTTCATGTTTGCCTTCGTTTTTATGCAATTTAAAGTTTCGGTTTTTACTTCTGTGTTACTCGAGATCGACTTGTTTTACTTGAAATCGACTGCTACAGTAGTCGACGTCGAGTATGGTGAGTCGACGTCGACCATCTTTCTGCTTTCTCTTTGCATTTTTATGTTTCTGTTTCTATTTTAGTCAATAGCCTAGTCGAAGTCGAGTACCTTACTCGAAGTCGAGTACACTTCTAGTCGAGATTGCTGAGTTTTTGAACTGAAAAGGCGGGCGCTGACACGCTTCCTCGTAGATACGATCCTTACTGCCTTCTACTACAATGGGAGGAAGTCTTGTATTTATTTGCTGAGACAGGGAGTCAGTTTGCATTTATATTTATTTATATTTCATACTTGACACATCCTCCTACAACAACAGTCCGGGAATTAGGAAAAGAGTTGGTGAATATCTTGATGTATTGATGGAGTTGCTTTGAGTTGAGAAATTATGTTGGGCGATTCATTTGTACTTCGTAGAGATGGTTTATATGTGCTTATTACTTGGGATCTAAGGAGGATAAAATTCACTTAGGGGTAAAAGTCAAGAAAATAAAAAAGAAAAAAATCATTATCAAAAGAAAAAAAATGAATGAGTTTGTGTGGATATTGGAAAATTGTGAGCGAATTTGTATTGTGAAGGAGTACATGTTATTGGAATGGTATATGAAATGATTTGGTGTTGGTGATTTTCTGGTTGTTTACTAACCATTTTTCCCGGATTTTTAGCACCACATAACCTAAATAATTTTCATACCCTATGTTCCTACCATGACCCCATTACAACCCATACAAAGACCTCGTGATTTTGGTTGCATGTGAAATCACTGGCGGTGGAGATTTAGACCACGGACGCAATTTTGTTGTAGCTAAGTTTTCAAGGATTGAGTTTGAGCGTGAATGTTTAAACCTAAACACATGAGCGAGAGGGAAAAAACATTTACTTGGTGAGGTTGAATGAATATGCTTGCTTTATTCCTTGGATTGCACCGATACATGTTACGACGTTAATTGCCAATCTTTGTTTCCCTATTTTGAGCTTTTGAGTGTTTTACCAAAGTTATTACATGGATATCTTGTCTGTGGGGTGTTGATTTGATTTTGGTTTTAATTGCTTGAGGACAAGCAAATGCTTAAGTGTGAGGGAATTTGATAGCATGCATTTAGGTAGGCATATTGGGATGCATTTAGCATGATTTAGATGTGCATAACGTATAATTTAAGCTAGATTTGCATTTATACTTGTGTTGTTGGTAGAGTCGGAATCTACACGCTTTTATGGATTATTTCAGGTATATGTGGATCCGACGAGGAATGAGAAAGCTCATGGATTAAGGAAGAGTGAAGAGGAGGAGGAAAAGTGGAGAGCCCGGGAGCGGAATCGAATTTAGAGAGCCTAAGTGAAGAACAAGTCAGCAGAAGTTGTCGCCAGACATGCTGAACTTGTTTCGCACTTTCTGGCGGCCTCGGTGGTCCGATTGACTATTATAAGCATGTGTTGGAAAGCTCTTTCCGATATCTACAACTTCCGTGTGACATGTGGAAATAATAGATTTAAGAAAGCTATGTTTGATATAGGAGCTTCAATTAATGTCATGTGACATGTGAAAATCATTGTGTTTCCTATCAAAATATAAATCAAACCTATAAACTAGGATAGCAAGTAAGTAAGAGGTTGATCCCATAGAGAATCAAGTATTTCTATATAATGTATATTTACCAATTAGTAGAAAATGAGGTTTTGGTGATTGAATTAGAAAACAAAATAAAATACACTATAACCAAGTTGATGCAAAACAATTTAGATAGAATAGTTCCACCTACAACTATCCACTTTATTTGGTTAAGTTGCTCTTGTAACTTCCTCTTGTCCTTTTGGTTTTCCTATTAATGTCCTTGTCCCTACCTAATTTAGTTACTAGTCCAATCAGTCATAGAAACCCTTAATTCTTGAGCAGTCCCTAAAGAAGGATTTAACCCAATCAATAGCTTTATGTTCAGATATTAACCAAAGTCTTTACAACCCCTAAAGAGGGATTTTACAACACATTGAACTTCCTACCCATCCAATTAGTCAGTCTGCCCTAAAGGGATAAGTTTGCTACTTAGGTTAAGGTTCGCAACCAAGCATCTACAAAACCCTAGCAATTGAATTGATTCTAACTAGTTGCGCGGGCTAGATAGAATAAAACAATCAAACATTCAAGCACAAAAAGTTGAAACATTCAATACAAAAAATAAGGAAAAAGATTAAGAAACTCACAACTTAATCCAAATAGAGCTTCAAGTTGAAGAACAAATAGGGTTTAGTCGCACATGGAAAACATCGCTCTCAAACTAAACTAAATTGTCTTGGATCTCTAATATAACTGAATGAATGAATTCTATGTTAATGGCTTATGAATGAATACAACCCTAGGGCTAATCCCTTATTAAATAATCCAAAAAGTCAGCATACGATAGATAAAATATGTTTATGAAAGAATCAAACGAAGTCGCATAAAACCTAGCAAAGTCTCGCTGACAGAAGTTGCTGCGTCCGCCGCAAATCATTCCTGTGGATATTCATGTGGCGGTCGCTGTATCTGTCATTCACGGAAAATGGTAATCGAATTTGGTCTTGACGTTAACATGAAATTTGTATCTCTCGGAAAGAGATTTCCAACGCATGCTTATTATATTCATTCGGACAACAGAGGCCTATAGAAAGTGCAAAACAAGATCAGCTTGTCGGGCGACAACTTCTGTAGAATATCTTATTCTTCATTTAGGCTCTAATCCTCTTCTCATGACCTCTTTATATCTTCATTTCAGCTTCTTTGATCAACTTGAATTTCTTATCCAATGCGTTACCAACCTATGTCTCATCCTCGGATCCACATTTACCTGAAATAATCATTAAAGTATGTAGATTCCAACTCCACCAACATAGAGAGTAAATTCTACTTAAATCATGCATGTTAAGCCTACCTAAATGTGTGCTACCATCATATCTTATAATCTGTATAAATTTCTGGGTCTGGATGCTATGATTGAGACATGAATAATAGTGCAGCTTGCTGATTGTCAACAAACTAAGCCTAGAGGCATTGTTGAAGATATTTGGTTATGGTTGATGATATAATATTCCCTGCAGATATCTTTGTCTTAGATATGAAATGTAGAGCACTAGAAACACCAATCATCTTAGGTAGACCTTTCTTAAGAACTGACAAGACTAAAATTGATTGTTGTGAAGGCTCCTTAACGATGGAGTTTGACAGTAAGAAGGTCGAGTATTCACTTTTCGATTATGTAAATTCTTCTCCCGGAAACTGCACTTTAAATTTGGTAGACATGTCAAATACTAACGAAATTGATTGTTGCAGCAATGGTCCGCATGCTATGTTAGAGATTCCTTATATAGAAAATCCACCTAATTCTATTCTGACTAACAACCTATAACAGTTTTCCTTGGAGAAAGAAGCCAAATCTAATATTGAAAGCTCTAGTAAGTCACAACATTCCATACTTTTGACTCATGAAAATTTATTTTCAAATAGTGTGCATCCTTTTGTGTTTACAAGAAAACCACTAGCGCCAAATCAAGAACATGAGAAGAAGTTAATTGAAAAGCTAGATGAGCACTTGGAGAGTATGATGCATCTTCCAAGGGTGCGTGCGCTTGTCAAGAATTGGATAGGATTGGGTGACCCATGTGGAGGAACTTAGAAAGAAGCAAGAATGTCGGGCCAACGACATGAAACAAATGCGCTTCTTGGGAGACAACCCAAGGTGATTAGTTAGGTTCCATGAGTCCTTTCTACACTTATGATATGGATGCACTGATGGGAGCCCACATGATTAAGAGAGTGAGGATTCCACATGCCACTGAGGGTTTTCGTTGGTTGTCTAGACCATGTAGGGAGCATCACCAGTATCTCCCTTCCCTTGTTCCGATTGGCCTTACCTTGCCGGCCTTCCGTATGTGGCACATCGTGCATGATGGAGATCTGATTCACTCCCTTGGGCTGATTTTTCGATTCTTAGGAGGAGCCTAAGAAAAGACATGAGGGGATGCGACACATCGTGCCTGACAAGGATCTGATTCTCTAGAGCATCTACAGTAGAGATGTTTCCAGAAGCTTGCTCGTCAATAGAGCATCCTTAGTCAGCAGATAGCCTAGTTACGAGACATACTCACCGGGCTCATCGACCAGCTTCCATCATGTTTTAAACTTAGACAATCAAAGAAAAAATAGAAAAATGTCGAAAATTACAAAAATATTATGCATTGTATTTCTGTTAATATCCGAACACCCATTTGGCTTATTCTGTCCTCTATTTCTATTTCTGCAAAATCATATAAGTTCCATGGAATTTTGGATGAATTAGCCCGGTCTTTTATCTTTTTGAATCATGATTTAGCAACATAATTGAGCATGTATGATCCAAATTCCTAGGCATGATTGAAATCAAACAAATATTTGTCCTAGAGAGAATCTGTTGCTTTATGTTAGGAGGAAAATCAAGTATGTAATATAAATCTAAAATTCGACTCCCTGTTCTCCGCAAATAAATTACAAGACTTCCTCCCATTGTAGTAGAAGGTAGTCAGGATTGATCCACGAGGAAGCGTGTCCGTGCCCGCCTTTTCAGTTCCAGATCTCAGCAGAAAATCAACCAGACAAATAGAAATAACAGAGAAAAGCAGAAAAAGAACAAAAGCAGGAACTTTGGTCGATTTCGACTTACCATCACTCGATATCGAGTTACAATATCGACTGGCAGTACTCAATTTCGACTCAAAACAGAAACAGAACACAAAGGCAAAAACTTGGTCGATATCGACTAGGATTACTCGATATCGACTCAGAAAATCGATTTGTAGAAACTCGAAATCGACTGGACAGAAACTTAAAACTTGAAATTTTGTGAAATAAATCAATAAAATAAAAGACTTCCAAGATCAGGGTTTCAACACCACAACGATAACCATGTAAAATAACACGTAGAGGCATAAAAGATCATGCTTTTCATCAAATAACTTTCGTTATTAACAAATAGGAATATAGAGGCTTTCGCATAAACCCTAATTGTTACTAACCCTTTTTCACATAATTAATCCAAGTTATATTAAGATCACTTTCTCTTCAATAACACAAACAAGGATCACCTTCAACTTTCGCAAAAGAATCATGCTTGTAGGGATAGAAGACGAATTGCATCCAAAGATTGCACCTTCACCGCATCACCTCACATGGCTACTACCGGGCTCACCCCGACCCTAGAAGTTGGGTGACTACTCGCTCTTCATCATCAAGAAAGACATCAATAATAAAAGGAAATAACTTTGCATTAAATAAAATAAAAGAAAGCTTACAACCGAACAAAGCGAAATCCCCTCTCGCCTCTCTTGCTCCACTCGCCACAAGCTCTCTCTCTCTACTTACTACCTCTTCTCCTTCTCTGGAATTTAATGACTTGAAATCAGCCCCTAAGGCATTATTTATAGGCTTCATTCCAAGCTAATCTAGGAAAGAAACTCTATCTATATCTATATCTATATATCTAAATTATTAAGATAAAAACATGGAAATAAACAAATAAATCTCTAAAGGAAATATATCTAAAGTAGACAAATATCTCTTCCAACTTGATAGATCCTAATAGAATTTGATCTTGTGGATATCTCCATTGGACTTTGGATAGAACTTTGATTAGAACTCGGACTAGCTCGAAATCGGCCACTGTGTGTCAACTTGATATCGACTAAGGTAGGTTGATATCGACCTACAACTTTTCCGTCTTCACTTCCTGACTCGATCTCGGCTCCAGGGGTGAAAATCGAGTTGATGTTACTCGATATTGACTTGACATAGTCGATATCGACTTCTTCCTTTCTTCTTCAGCTGGCTTGGTTGATTCCGGATCTCTGCTCGATTTTTGGGTTACTCGATATCGACTAACTGAAGTTGATATCAACCAACTGTGTTCTTCCTTAGTTGATTATGGCTTCTTCAGTGGAAATCGGCTTGACTTCACTCGATATCGACTTGCAGTACTCGATATCGATTTGTGTGTTTCGACTCGATTTTCTTGCTTCCATCTCGAATTGTCCTGGTTCCGCTACTCCTTGACCTCCGACTTTCTGTAGTTGACTTCGAGCTTTTCCTCCTTTCTCTGAACTGTTGTAAATTGCATCGATTTCTGCGAAATTAAACAAAAACTGGTGTAGATTCCATAATTGGCAAATAAACATAAACTACATAGATTCTGAACTATTCTAGCCCAAATGTATGAAATGCATGCAGAAAACGATATAAAAATAAGTATAAAACATGGCGAATTAGGCTCACAACAAACACCCCATACTTAAGCTTGCTTGTCCTCAAGCAATACTTTTAATTGTCATTCAGGGGAAGAAATCAAAACTCTCAACATATTAGATTCGTTCTTATATGTCCCTGCAATCAATTACCATCCTCGAAAAGGTACTAGTGTCACAAATCCATGCATATGCAATTAAAAAGCAACATCTACTCACAAAAGGAGGGTTATGCAAAAACAATTCATATGACAAAACATTAATAATCAAGAGGACTTTAGTTTAAGCTCAATAAAGAATAGATTGGTAAAAGGCTAGAGGTGGACAATTTTTGGCAATGTGGTGCTAATGATCCGGGGAAATGGAGTACTTTCCAAACTTTCATACCACATTCCTTCTTTTGATTTCTCACCTTTCTCTCATCGCTCAATGCTTTTTTCAATATAACGATTTTACCTCTCTAACCTCAGCACTGCCTTCTCGTGAGTCGCAAACATGGGTGTCATGAATGGCCCCGGATACTTAGTGCTTCGGACTCTTCACCTGTGTGTCCCATTTCGCCAAACTATTATCTCACCGAGCAGGGTCGATCTACCTTTATCTCCTGAGGTGATCGGATTTTCTTTCACTCATTAAATTTTCCATATATTTTTTTCAATTTCCTTCCAAACTCCATATATGATATAACAATAACACAACAACCATATAATAATCTCCATAATGTGACATCATTCTCAACATAATTCCAGGATAGGAAATAAGGTAAAGAATGGGCAATATTTAGATCATGTGGAGCATAGTATATTGTAAGGCATAATATGGCTTTGGTGATGCATAAGTATAGGTAAGGCTAGGATATAAACAATATGAGCATTGTATGGAAAATATAAAGTCCTCCATCCTCTTATCATGCATCATGTCAAAAGCAACTTCAAATTTACCTCCTTTCATGGTTTTCAAGAAATATGCACTTCATTGTGACTTCCCTTTACTAGGCAATTTCATGCTATATCTCTAATGAATCCAATTTTGCATCGTCGAGTTCAATATAAGCTTCCATGACATTAATCAAAAATTTTCAATGGGGGTCATTTTTTATAAACTTTGGAAAACATGCATATAAGCACATAGATATCAATAATGAATTCCAAGATAGCCATGTATAAGCAATTCAAGAAATAAACTTTAAACATGCACACAAAATGTCAAATATATCAAATATGCACAAAGTAAGCCCTTCCCCCATCCCATACTTAAACATTACAGTGTCGTCACTGTATAAAAAATAAGGGTAAAGAAAAAAACTCACTAGTCAGATGTGCAGGGCTTCAAAATTGAGTGCAAATGCTGCTGGCCCCAGTCGACATCAAGTAAGCATGGTCGATATTGACCTACTGTACTCGATTTCGACTCCTTGTATTCTTCCTTGTCCCTGAAAAAATTAGAAGAGAAATACCCACAATAGAAAATAATGTCCAAAACCAAAATCAAAAGCAACAATGTCCAAAAATCCCAAAAATAGATGTCTATTTACAAGCTCTAGATTTTATAGTCTCTAGGCCGACATTCTCCATTAAGCTCAAGGAGGCATTTGCAGGGCCCTTGTAGCTTGGGCTTCAAACAGGACTCCATTCTTATCCATTAGCTGTAGTCCTCCGGAATGGATCTTGTTCACCGAGAAGGGTCCCATCTTCTTCTTTTTGAACTTGTTAGGGAACCAATGATCATTTGATTTGGAAACATAAACCTTGTCTCCAACTTCATATTCTTTAGGCTCATCATTGGAAACCCTGGGTAAGCGCACATACCAATGCAAACCTCTCCCATGTATAGCTAAATCATTAATGGAAATAGGAGAAGAAAGATCCATACCTTGGCTTACCTTCGCAGAATCAAATTTCCGGACCTCGGGGTCTGGTCGATATCGAGTAGGGTTCGTCGATATCGAGTTCTGCTGCTCTTCTAGTGGAATCTCAGTCAAAATTGAGGATGGTTGGTCAATTTGGCCAGGTCGATATTGACTAGAGGTGGTCGATATCGAGTCATGCTGCTCTGTATTGCCTAACTCGATTTCTGGTGGGGATGACTCGACATGGGTGGGTTGATTTCGACTTGGTGAGGTCGATATCGACTTGTTTTCTGGCTCAGTCGATTTTCCCAGGTCGATTTTGACCCCATACTTAAGACATGGCAAAGCATCCAAAAAATAGTTAGTCCAAATCGACGTACCTTGGTCTATGTCGAGTGGATTCTCTACTTCTTCGTTCAGGATGGCCATGATCTCCTCCACCTGGGCCTCCATATCCCTCTTTTCTAGCTCTTCGGGGGTCATATTTCTTACCTTTGGCTCCCCGCAAGTAATGTAACCGGCTGATATGGACTCTACCTCTTCCATGGGACCTGTATGCCTTTCAGTTTTATTGAAGGAATACTCAATTACCTCATCACTGATGTTGAAAGTGAGCACCCCCTTCCTTACGCTTATGTTGGCATCCACCGTCGCCAAGAAGGGCCTTCCTAGAATAATAGGACAAGCAAGGTCCTCCGCCATATCAATAACTAAGAAATCAGTAGGGACGAAGAACTTACCTACTTGTACTTGCACATTGTCCACCATGCCTGATGGGATGACCACCGTGTTGTTTGCCATATAAAGCTTAGCATCCACAGGCTCTAGGGCACCTATCTTAATCTTGGACCAGATTGATAAAGGCATTATACTCACACTGGCTCCCAAGTCACATAAAGCATTAAATTTATATTGACCAAATCCAATGGTTATAGCAAACTTACCTGGATCTGGCCTTTTCTCAAGCACGTCCATCTAGCTGCACTCCTCTGCGATCTCAGCCATTGACCGCCTTTTGCTCAGAATCTTCTTTAAGAACTTCACATAAGATGACATCTCATTAAGAGCTTCTGTGAAGGGTATGGTGACGTTGAGCCTTTGAAGCATCTTGATAAAGCGCTGGAATTATTTCTCTGCTGGATCCTTTGGAGATTTTGTCGGGAAAGGCAGCTTCTTTTTCGTCGGAGGTGCAGAAGTCGAGTGGGGATGGTCGAAATCGACTAGCGTCTGGTCGATATCGACCTGTGTCTGGTCGATATCGACCTGTGTCTGGTCGATATCGAGTTGATCTGCTGGCCTTGGAATTTGTTGAGGAATTGGGTTGATTTTGACCAAGGGTAGGTCTATATCGACTGGGGACTGGTCGATATCGACTGGGTTGGTCGATATCGACTGGTCTTCAGTGCCCTTCTCCTCTGTCGTTTGCTCTGGCGTTTGCATCTATCGCCCACTCCTTAGGTTCATAGCAGCTACATGTCCAGTTGATTTACCCTTAGGGTTAGGTTCAGAAGATCCAGGGAGCGTACCTTATTGTTTGGGGACGGATGCCGCCATCTTGCCAATCTATGTTTCCATTGATTTTCGCCATATATCAATTTCCCCAAGCCTAAAGTTGACACCATGCATCTAAGTGTAGATGGAATTGATGGACTGCTTGGTGTCTGAATGATTCCTCCGCATTTCCTCAAGGATGGTCTGCAGGTCATCCTTCGCACTTGTTCTAATGGTTCTCTTGGCTTTTGCCTGAAAGCCGTAATTTGTTGTCTGAGGGCAGCTGTCTTTGAAGGAGGGAAGAACTTGTTGAGGAACAGGTCCTGTAGTTCGTTCCAAGTGCGAATTGACCGTGGAGGCAATCCTTCCAGCCAATGTTGTGCTATTCCTGCAAGAGACCAACGAAAAGCCTTTAGTTTTAAGTATTCCAAATTAGCAGCATCAGTTATAGCTTCACATAAATCTATAAAAGTGGTGACATGCTCTAAAGGACATTCATTGATTCTTCCCCTAAATTGACTCCTTCTAATTTCAGTAATAAAAGAAGGACGAATGTTAAAATTAATAGCGGGAAGAACGATCGCTGATTCTGTAACTTCCAGAGTAGGATGTAGATATTCCTTTGTTTTGACTGGGATATGCCCAATCCGCTCCTCAAGTTCCCTTCTTGCATTGATCTCGCGCTCTACCCTTGCCTCCCACCGCTGCTGGTTCTGTACATATTCTGCCTCTCGTCGGGCGTGTTCTGCTTCTCTGGTGGTGAGTGCCACAATTTGTTGGCGGAGTTGCTCAAGCTCCTATGCAAGTATGAGCTGGCCCACGTTCTCGTCGGATGTCGGCATGAGTCTCTTCCTAATCATTTGTTGAAGATTGAAAAACCGCTCAGGCTCGAGAATTGGGTCTATATGCGTGCGATCAGTTCTTCGCATGCACCTGAAAAGCAAAAACAAAAACAAAAAGCAAGTAAAAAGGAACTAAAAAGTAAAAAAAATATAAAGAAAAGAAATAGAACTAAAAAGGGTGCGATTGATGGCTTCCCTGGCAACGGCGCCAAATTTGTTAGCTAGAAAATCAAGTATGAAATATAAATCTCAAATTCGACTCCCTGTTCTCCGCAAATAAATTACAAGTCTTCCTCCCGTTGTAGTAGAAGATAGTCAGGATCGATCCACGAGGAAGCGTGTCATCGCCCGCCTTTTCAGTTCCAGATCTCAGTAGAAAATCAACCAGACAAACAGAAATAATAGAGAAAACCAGAAAAAGAACAAAAGCAGGAACTTTAATCGATTTTGACTTATCGTCACTCGATATCGACTTATAATATCGACTGGCAGTACTCAATTTTGACTCAAAACAGAAATAGAACACAAAGGCAAAAACTTGGTCGATATCGACTGGGATTACTCGATATCGACTTAGAAAATCGACTTGCAGAAACTCGAAACCGACTGGACAGAAACTTAAAACTTGAAATTTTGTGAAATAAATCAATAAAATAAAAGACTTCCAAGATCAGAGTTTCAACACCACAGCGATAACCATGTAAAATAACACGTAAAGGCATTAAAGATCATGCTTTTCATCAAATAACTTTCGTTATTAACAAATAGGAATATAGAGGCTTTCGCATAAACCCTAATTGTTACTAACCCTTTTTCACATAATTAATCCAAGTTGTATTAAGATCACTTTCGCTTCAATAACACAAACAAGGATCACCTTCAACTTTCGCAAAAGAATCATGCTTGTAGGGATAGAAGACGAATTGCATCCAAAGATTGCACCTTCACCGCATCACCTCACATGGCTACTACCGGGCTCACCCCGACCCTAGAAGTTGGGTGACTACTCGCTCTTCATCATCAAGAAAGACATCAATAATAAAAGGAAATAACTTTGCATTAAATAAAATAAAAGAAAGCTTACAACCGAACAAAGTCAAATCCGCTCTCGCCTCTCTTGCTCCACTCACCACAATCTACTTACTACCTCTTCTCCTTCTCTGGAATTCAATGACTAGACATCAGCCCCTAAGGCTTTATTTATAGGCTTCATTCCAAGCTAATCTAGGAATGAAACTCTATCTATATCTATATCTATCTATCTAAATTATTAAGACAAAAACATGGAAATAAAGAAATAAATCTCTAAAGAAAATATATCTAATGTAGACAAATATCTCTTCCAAATGGATAGATCTTGATAGAATTTTATCTTGTGGATATCTCCATTGGACTTTGGATAGAACTTTAATTAGAACTCGGACTAGCTCGAAATCGGCCACTGGGTGTCAACTCGATATCGACTTAGGTAGGTTGATATCGACCTACAACTTTTCCGTCTTCACTTCCTGACTCGATCTTGGCTCCAGGGGTGAAAATCGAGTTGATGTTACTCGATATCAACTTGACATTGTCGATATCGACTTCTTCCTTTCTTCTTCAGCTGGCTTGTTCGGTTCCGGATCTCTGTTTGAATTTTTGGTTACTCGATATCGACTATGTGAAGTCGATATCGACCAACTGTGTTCTTCCTTAGTCGATCATGGCTTCTTCAGTGGAAATCGGCTTGACTTCACTCGATATCGACTTGCAGTACTCGATATTAACTTGTGTGTTTCGACTCGATTTTCTTTCTTCCGGCTCAAATTTTCCTGGTTCCGCTACTCCTTGACCTCGGACTTTCTGTAGTTGACTTCGAGCTTTTCCTCCTTTATCTGAACTATTGTAAATTGCCTCGATTTCTGCGAAATTAAATAGAAACTGGTGTAGATTCCATAATTGGCAAATAAACATAAACTACATAGATTCTGAACTATTCTAGCCCAAATGTATGAAATGCATGCAGAAAACGATATAAAAATAAGTAAAAAACATGGCGAATTAGGCTTACAACACTTTACAGGGATTACATCGATTTTTTCCTCTACTTTTGTTGTGTGATTTACGCTTGTTATGCATTTATCTCTGAGTATTAACATGGGTATTATTATTGAGACCGATTAAAATACATGATCATTGCTTATGAGGTTCATAGGATAGAGGCAATTGTTTCTTAGCCTATATTTATGCATGTCTACCTTATATTATGTCTTTTCTTGAAGGCAATAGTTTAGCCTTCAACCTTTCCTTTTGAAGCTCCACAAAATACATTTATCTTTAGCCGATAATAAGCCTGACCCATCCGGGAATTAGGATTTAGAATTGGTTATGGGTTGATTATTTTGAGTAGAGAAAGAGAATTGAAGTTATGGTTTGTGCTTAATGTTTAAAGCTTTGCAAAGAATTCTAATGGTATGTGCTTTATTTTCCTCATATTGTATTCATTAGGTGGCTCTAAGAGAAAAAAGAAAATTATCGAAAAACAAAAAGAAAGAAAAAGAAGGAAATACTCACACACATATAATGCATTGAAATAAAGAGCCATAGTTTTATTCCTACGTATGAGAGTTGGATAAATGTTTGGTTAAGAGTTTATATTTTTATTTTTATGGAAGCTTGATGTAATTTTTGAGTTGTTTTGAGTTATGTGGATGTTTTAGGAATCTTAGTTCCTGAAATTGAAAGCACCACATGACCAAATATACTCCTTGCCTTTATATTTCTACCAAGCCCCATTACAACCCTACCCCGCGAAATGGAGTCTTCTTTGAAGATTTCCATTGAGCGAAAGTCCTCTTGATGTTGCTTATTTGCATTGATGTATTCGGTGGAAATATTTCAATATAAATGTCAATGCTTAAGATTGATATTTGTGTAAAGAATTGAGTTGAGAGATGTTCTAAAAGCCTAAACACATGAGAGCGAAAGAAACACATTTTTTCATGTGAGATTGGATGGATAGGCACGCAGGTTACTTGATCACCCAAATATATGCTAGGATATTTGTTTGCTTCATTCATGTTTGCACTTGTTATGATGTTGCTTTTGATGGGGTTAAGACATGAAGAGGTCTTCTATGGGATACATTGACATATGCTTTATTCTATTGTTGTTTGAGGACAAGCAAGAGCTTAAGTGTGAGGGAGTTTCATAATGCCTATTTTAGAGAGGGATTATAGTAGTTTTAGGTGCATTAAATAGGTTTATTGCATGCTTATTAGTTAATTTGCATTGCTACTCATTTGGGAATGCATTCGAGTTCGGAATCTATGCTATTTTGTGCTTATTATGCATATTTACGATCTCATCTTGAAGAGGGGCTAAGTTTGGACTAAAAGACATCAAAAGAGGCTGGTATCGAGCTTAAAGGAGGCCAAGAAGAGTCACAAGAGGAGCCAAGAGGAAAATAATCGAAGAAAAAAGAACAGAGGAAAGCACAACACGGAAATACCAGCGCCCGCCATTTTACCACTGTCATCCATCGTTATCGCAAATTCAGCAAACGGCGATCTTTATCCGAATATTTAGTTAGGAAACTATTATTATATTTTCTAGTGTTTTATAAGGGTCGAATATTAGCCTAATTAGATAGGTTCTAAGTAGCTTTTAGCATAAGACTTACTTTAGGATTGAAAAAGAGAGTTTTCTCAACTTATGAGCAAATAAACTCATTGTTTCGCCTGCGATTCGAAGACATGGTTGGTTGAATTGTGAGGCTTTGATTTATTAGTTATTTCTATGATTATTTCATTACTCTTGTGCTTATTATATGTTGTCAATTCTCTCTTAATTGATCACCTTGATAAAATTGCATCGTGCTAGGGTTTTAATTGATTCGCGAGAATAATTATAACTTTTGTAGGAATCACAAGCGAGTGATCCGTAAAATGAAATCTTGATTGTGTAGGGTAATGATATATTTGTTAAATATCGGTTCCTAAGTTGCTAGGATTAAGTAAGTGACATCTCTTGACATCATACTAGTTTCATAGGAGGGTTGTTATTACCATTCCGTCATGTGTTTTGGGAATTTGTGCTATTTGTATGCTAAATCCATGGAGGGCTAGGGTTGCATATAGGTGTAAGGGATTGACAGGACGTAAGGAATGTCAATCCATATAAACCAAAGTCGGAATAACTTAATTGAATTAGATTAACTAGAAATCAAGTCAATGATCTTGAACACCAACCATTGTTGAGAATTACTGGTGAATCGCTTTACTCCTATTGGTAAACCATTCACAATAATTCCTCTCTTTACTTTCTTTTCATTATTTCTCATTTCTTATTATTATTATTATTATTATTATTATTATTATTATTATTATTATTATTATTATTATTATTATTATTATTATTATTATTATTATTATTATTATTATTTTTGACACGGAATGATAGCGCCAGGATTCCCATGACTTCGGACGACAATGACGACAAGATGAGAGTGCCATTCGGTGGCCGGATCACTCGAGCTCGGGCAAAGATGCAACCAAGTCTCTTCTTGCTCGTTTAGGTTCTACCATGGACCAAGGACTTTGACCTTCATGGGTCACGATGGTTGATCAAGGTTTAACCTACGGTGCTAGGTCTTAGTCTTCGTCCCCATTCTACCTTAATAAGGGGCGAGACTAGATCATTTAGGTGTTAGGGCCAAATGCCGATGGCGATTTTAGAACATTTTATTTGCTTTCTTTTTATTAATTATTTAGGAAATAAAGTGAGGAGATATTTTATCCCCTTGCTCATTTAACTATTTTAGATATTTTTAGATAGATCTGCCCTGCATTGTTATGGGGGATCTTAACGAAATCCAAATTTCAAATGAGAAGTCTGGAGGAGTCCAGCCTTGTCTGAATAGATTCAACAAATTACGATCCTTCAAAGACCTCTGTTGTTTGGTTGATATTCCTACCATCGGCAACGGTTTCACCTAGAGAAAAAACAAGACAAACATAGCTAATATTTATGAGAAATTAGACAGAACGTTGGTCCATGACCTGATACTACAGTGGTACCCTAACATTGCAACCAAAAACCATGCATTCTCCTCCTCATATCATTGCCGAATATCGATTGAATTAGATTCGATTCAGAAAAGAAAGGCTAGACCGTTCAAATTTGAAAAAATGTGGATGCAAAGAAAAGAGTATCAAAATATTGTTACCCAAGCTTTGAGAGTGAACCGTGAAGGATCTCACATGTTTCAGTTAACCAAAAAAACCCAACTTCTCAAACAACTGACTAAAGAATGGAACAAATCAACCTTCGGGAAAATCTTTCGTCAACTGAAAGAAATCGAAGAAAAGCTTCTCGGGTTACAAAGAAACCCTAGCCAAGACCTACAAAATGATAATAACGACAAACAACTCAGATTGATTATCAAAAGAACAAATTATTAGAATACCATAAAGTATACTGGAATCAGAGAGCAAAAACAAAACATTTGAAATTCATACGAGAAATAGTAACCCCAGAAGGGACAACGATTATTGGAGAAGAGAATATTAAGAGAGAGATCCATAACGACTTCGACAAAAGATTCAGAAAAGAATAAATAAACGAACGATTACTAGAGGAATACCTACAATTGATAGATACTGAAATTTTGGATGGGGACAACAATCTCCTTATAAAACCAATCTCCAACAAAGAAATAAAAAATACGATCTTTACGATTGGGAAGAATAAGTCCCCGGGACCGGACGGAATGACAGCGGAATTTTACCAACGATCCTGGGACATAGTCGGCCCATCGATAATCAAAGCTATTAAGGGGTTGTTCCATTCAAGAAGAATGCTTAAGCAGATTAACCAAACTTTTATCATAAATTTGTTGTTGCAGGAGGATGGTCAATTATGAAATATAAATAAAATATAAAGCAAACCGACTCCCTGTCTCAGCAAATAAATACAAGACTTCCTCCCGTTGTAGTACAAGGTAGTTAGGATCGATCCACGAGGAAGCGTGTCAGCGCCCGCCTTTTCAGTTCCAAATCTCAGCAGAAAATCAACCAGACAAACAGAAATAACAGAGAAAAGCAGAAAATAACACAAATGCAGAAACTTTGGTTGATATCGACCTGGGTAACTCGATATCGAGTAGAAAAATCGACTGCAAACAACTCAATATCGACTGACAAAAACTTAAAACTCGAAACTTGTGAAATAAATCAATAAAATAAAAGACTTCCAAGATAAGGGTTTCAACACCACAACGATAACCATATAAAATAACACATAAAGGCATAAAAGATCATGCTTTTCATCGAATAACTCTCGTTATTAACAAATAGGAAAATAGAGGCTTTCGCATAAACCCTAATTGTTACTTACCCTTTTTCACATGATTAATCCAAGTTGCATTAAGATCACTTTCGCTTCAATAACACAAACAAGGATCACCCTCAACTTTCGCAAAAGAATCATGCTTGTAGGGATAGAAGACGAATTGCATCAAAAGCTTGTACCTTTACCGCATCACCTCACATGGCTACCGTCGGGCTCACCCCGACCCTAGAAGTTGGGTGACTACTCGCTCTTCATCATGAATAAACTCATCAAAGATTTCAAGAAAATAAATTGCATTAAATAAATAAAAGAAAGCTTACAACCGATCGAAGACAAACCGTCTCTCAACACCTTCTCTCCTCTCGCCACAAGCTCTCTCTCTCTCTCTCTCTCCTACTCGACTTCTCTTTCTCTCTCTAATGGCTTGTAGCTTGGATAATTGAATGAATAAAATCCAGCCCCTAATGCCTTATTTATAGTGTTCTATGTAGCTATTCTAGGATGGAACAACTATATCTAACTCTATCTAATAACATAAGATAAAACATTATGATAAAGAAAATAAATCTAAAAGGGAATTATATCTAAAGTAGATAAATATTTCTTCCATCTTGATAGATCTTGATAGAATTTGATCTTGTGGATATCTCCATTGGACTTTGGATAGAACTTTGATTAGAACTCTGACTAGATCGAAATCGGCCACTGTTGGTCAAGTCGATATCGACTAGGCTCACTCGATATCGACCTGTGTTTCCTCAGCTTCAGCTTCTTGACTCGACCTCTGCAGTAGTTTCCAGCATGCTGCTCTGTTCTTGAAACGCACTTTCCCGAGTCCTTGTTCCTCGGATTGACGCATATGAGCATGCGTTGGAAAGCTCTTTCCGAGGGCTACAACTCTCATGAAGACTTCAAAACTTGATTTGGAATGATGAATGGCGAAAAGTGGGCTTTCCTCCAGCTGCACCATCCTTAGCTTCTTCATGACTTTCCTTTAAGCTCCAAAGTGCGTCTGATTTCTGCGAAATATAAAAAAAACTTGTATAGACCTCCATATATTGAAAATAAACATAAACTACATAAATTATGTATTATTCTAACCCAAATGCATGAAATGCATGCAGAAAACGATATAAAAGTAAGTATAAAACATGGCGAATTAGTCGCACAACAAACACCCCATAATTAAGCTTGCTTGTCCTCAAGCAATACTTTTAATTGTCATTCAGGGGAAGAAATCAAAACTCTCAACATCTTAGATTCATTGCCATATAACCCTGCAATCAATTACCATCCTCGAAAAGGTACTAATGTCACAAATCCGTCCATGTGCAATAAAAAGCAACATCTACTCACAAAAGGAGAGTTATACAAAACATTCATATAAGATAAAGCATTAATAATCAAGAGGACTTTAATTTAAGCTCAATAAGGAGTAGATGGGTAAAAGGCTAAACGTGAGCAATTTTCGGCCATGCGGTGCTAATGATCCGGGGAAATGGAGTAATTTTTAAACTTTCATACCACATTCCTTCTTCCTTTTGATTTCTCACTTTTCTCTCATCGCTCAATGCTTTTTTCAATATTATGCTTTCACCTCTCTAACCTCAGCACTACCTTCTCACGAGTCACAAACATGGGTGTCATGAATGGCCCTGGATACTTAGTGCTTTGGACTCTTCACTAAATTTTCCATATAATAATTTCCATATATTTTTCAATTCATCCTGCTGAACTCCAATAATAATAATAACAACACAACAACCATATAATAATCTCCATAATGTGACTTCATTCTCAACATAGTCCCCGGATGGAAATAAGGTAAAGAATGGGCAATATTTAGATCATGTGGAGCATAATTTGAAATAAGGCTCAATATGACTTTTGTGATGCATAAGCATAGGTAAAGGCTAGGTTATAACAATATGAGCATTATATGGAAATATAAAGTCCTCCATCCTCTTATCATGCAACATGTCAAAAGCAATTTCAAAATTTACCTCCTTTCATGGTTTTCATTAAAATATGCACTTCATTGTGACTTCCCTTTACTAGGCAATTTCATGCTATATCTATAATGAATCCAATTTTGCATCGTCGAGTTCAATTAAAGCTTCCATGACACTTATAAAAAAAATTCTATGGGGGTCATTTTTTATAAACTTTGGAAAACATGCATATAAGCACATAGATATCAATAATGAATTCCAAAATAGCCATGTATAAGCAATTCAAGAAATAATGCACAAATAATGTCAAATATATAAAATATGCACAAAGTAAGCCCTTCTCCCACCCCATACTTAAATATTACAGTTTCCTAACTGTATATAAAAAAAATAAGGGTAAAGAAAGAAACTAATTAGACATATGTGCAGGGCTTCAGAATCGAGTGCAAATGCTGTTGGCCCAGTCGATACCGAGTAAGCATGGTCGATATCGACGTACTGTACTCGATTTCGACTCCTTATTTTCTTCCTTGTCCCTGAAAAAATTAGAAGAGAAATACCCACAATAGAAAATAATGTCCAAAACCAAATAATAAAAGCAAGAATGTCCAAAAATCCCAAAAGTACATGTCTATTTACAAGCTCTAGATTTTATAGTCGCTAGGCCGACTTCTCCATTAAGCTCAAGGTGGCATTTGCAGGGCCCATGTAGATTGGGCTTCAAACAGGACTCCATTCTTGTCCATCAGCTGTAGTCCTCCAGAATGAATCTTGTTCACCGTGAAGGGTCCCATCTTCTTCTTTTTGAACTTGTTAGGGAACCCATGATCATTTGACTTGGAAACATAGACTTTGTCTCCAACTTCATATTCCTTGGGCTCATCATTGGATATCCTACATAAGCGCACATACCAAGGCAAACTTCTCCCATGTATAGATAGATCATTAATGGAAATAGGAGAAGAAAGATTCATACCTTGGCTTACCTTCGCAGAATCGGTATTCGGGACCTCGGGGTGTGGTCGATATCGAGTAGGGTCACTCGATATCGATTTCTGCTGCTCGAATTCGGGTTGTGTTGGCTCAAGGGGAGGAATCGAGTCAATAGGGGCAGGTCGATATCGACCTGGGCAAGTCGATATCGAGTAATTGTGCTCGATTTTAGCCGGCTCGATTTCTGGTGGAGAAGACTCGACATGGGGAGGTCGATTTCGAGTCATGGTGGTCGATATCGACCTAGATTGTGACTCAGTCGAATTTTCCTGGTCGATATTGACCCCATACTTAAGACCTGGCAAAGCATCCGAAAAATAGTTAGTCCATATCGACGTACCTTGGTCTATGTCGAGTGGATTCTCTCCTTCTTCGTTCAGGATGTCCATGATCTCCTCCACATGGGCCTCCATGTCCCTCTTTTCTAGCTCTTCGAGGGTCATATTTCTTACCTTTGGCTCCCCGCAAGTGATGTATCCGGCTAATATGGACTTTACCTCTTCCATGGGACCTATATGCCTATCACTTTTATTAAAGGAATACTCAATTACCTCATCGCTGATGTTGAAAGTGAGCACTCCCTTCCTTACGCTTATGTTGGCATCCATCGTCGCTAAGAAGGGCCTTCCTAGAATAATTGGACAAGCACGGTTCTCCGCCATATCAATAACTAAGAAATCAGCAGGGACGAAGAACTTACCTACCTATACTGGCACATTGTCCGCCATGCCTGTTGGGATGACCACCGTGTTGTTTGCCATATAAAGCTTAGCATCCATAGGCTCTAGGGCACCTATCTTAATCTTGGACCAGATTGATAAAGGCATTATACTCACACTGGCTCCCAAGTCACATAAAGCATTGAATTTATATTGACCAAATCCAATAGTTATAGCAAACTTACCTGGATCTGGCCTCTTCTCAAGAACGTCCATCTAGCTGCACTCCTCTGCGATCCCAGCCATTGATTGCTTTTTGCTTAGGATCTCCTTTAGGAACTTGACATAGGATGGCATCTCATTAAGAGCTTTTGTGAATGGTATTGTGACATTGAGCCTTTGAAGCATCTTAAAGAAGCGCTTGAACTTCTTCTCTGCTGGAGCCTTATGAGATTTCGTTGGGAAAGGCAGCTTTTTCTTTGGCAGAGGTGCTGATGTCGAGTGGGGATGGTCGAAATTGATTGGCGTCTGGTTGATATCGACCCATGTCTGGTCGATATCGAGTGGATTGGCTGGCCTCAGGATATGCTGAGGAGTTGGGTCGATATCGACTAGTGTAGGGTCGATATCGACTGGGGAATGGTCGATATCGACTAGGTTGGTCGATATCGACTGGTCTCCAGTGCCCGTTTCCTCCGTCGTTTGCTATGGCGTCTGCATATGTCGCCCACTCCTTAGGTTCATAGCAGCTACCTGTCTAGTAGATTTACCCCTAGGGTTAGGTTTAGAAGATCCAGGGAGCGTACCTGACTGTTTGGGGACGAATGAAGCCATCTGGCCAATCTGTAGTTCCATTGATTTTCGCCATATATCAATTTCCCCAAGTCTATAGTTGACACCATACAGCTGAGTGTGGATGGAATTGATGGACTGCTTGGTGTCTGAATGGTTCCTCCACATTTCCTCAAGGATGGTCTGTAGGTCATCCTTCTTACCTTCTTTTTCAGGGTGACTAGGGGCTCTATAGGGAGGGGGATTCTAATGCTGGGGCTGGCGATAGTAGCTCCAGTTCTGGTTTTGGTGTGGCCCTGAGTAGTGTCCCCCTGCGTACCTTACCTCTTCGCGGGTCTTTCCTTGATGTACTTGATCGACGTGTGGGCACGCAGTAGTGTTGTGCCTCACAGACCCACATTCCAAACAAGGTTTATCTTTAGAGAGGAATTCAACATGTTTGGTAAGATGGCGTACCTGATCGTTGTGAAACTTGTCCCTGACGTCTGGATCAACTTCCTTAGTTGGCATATACAACGGCATAGATGGGGCATGCCTTTCATACCTTTCATCAAAAGCGGCCGCAGAAGTCCCATAGGTGTTGTCGTAGTTGGCCAGTGTCTCAAATACCTCACATGCTCGGCGTCGAGTGTATCCAAGATACTCATAGATGGTGTAGTTGTTGATCCGATCCTTAGTAGGCGCATCCAAGCAATTGAAGACGATCTCATGGATGACGTAGGGCAGTTGTCCATGCGTAGAGCAGGATTTCAGAAGCCTCTTGTAGCGCTCCCAGACTTGTGCTAATGGTTCTCTTGGCTTTTGTCTGAAAGCCGTGATTTGTTGTCTGAGGGCAGCTGTCTTTGCTGGAGGAAAGAACTTGTTGAGGAACAGGTCCTGTAGTTCGTTCCAAGTGCAAATTGATCGCGCAGGCAATCCTTCCAGCCATTTTTGGGCTATTTCTGCAAGGGACCAATGAAAAGCCTTTAGTTTTAAGTATTCAAGATTAGCACCATCAGCTATAGCTTCGCATAAGTCTATAAAAGTGGTGACATGCTCTAAAGAACATTCATTAATTCTTCCCCTAAATTGACTCCTTCTAATTTCAGCAATAAAAGAAGGACGAATTTCAAAATTAATAGCAGGAAAAACGATCGCTGATTCTAGAACTTCCAAAGTAGGATGCAGATATTCCTTTGCGTTGGCTGGGACATGCCCAATCGCTCCTCAAGTTCCCTTCTCGCGTTGACCTCGCGATCTACCCTTGCTTCCCATCGTTGATGGTTATGTGCATATTCCGCCTCTCGTCGGGCGTGTTCAGCTTCTCTAGTGGTGAGTGCCTCAATCTGTTGTTGGAGTTGCTCAAGCTCCTGTGCAAGTGCGAGCTGGCCCGCATTCTCGTTGTCGGATGTTGAGATGAGTCTTCTCCTAAGCCTTTGCTGAAGATGGAAAAACCGCTAAGGCTCGAGAATTGGGTCTATAGGCGTGCGATCAGTTCTTCGCATGCACCTGAAAAAGCAAAAACAAAAAGCAAGTAAAAAGAAACTAAAAATAAAAACAAATATAAAGAAAAGAAATAGAACTAAAAAGGGCACGATTGATGGCTTCCCCGACAACGGCGCCAAATTTGTTGTTGCAGGAGGATGGTCAAGTATGAAATATAAATAAAATATAAAGCAAACTAACTCCCTGTCTCAGCAAATAAATACAAGACTTTCTCCCGTTGTAGTAGAAGGTAGCCAGGATCGATCCACGAGGAAGTGTGTCAGCGCCCGCCTTTTCAGTTCCAAATCTCAGCAGAAAATCAAACATACAAACAGAAATAACAGAGAAAAGCATAAAATAGTATAAATGCAGAAACTTTGGTTGATATCGACCTCGGTAACTCGATATCGAGTAGAAAAATCGACTGTAAATAACTCAATATCGACTAACAGAAACTTAAAACTCGAAACTTGTGAAATAAATCATTAAAATAAAAGACTTCCAAGACCAGGGTTTCAACACCACAACGATAACCATGTAAAATAACAAATAAAGGCATAAAAGATCATGTTTTTCATCAAATAACTCTCGTTATTAACAAATAAGAAGATAGAGGCTCTCGCATAAACCCTAATTGTTACTAACCCTTTTTCACATAATTAATCCATGTTGCATTAAGATCACTTTCGCTTCAATAACACAAATAAGGATCACCTTCAACTTTCGCAAAAGAATCATGCTTGTAGGGATAGAGGACGAATTGCATCAAAATCTTGTGCCTTTACCGCATCACCTCACATGGCTACCGTCGGGCTCACCCCGACCCTAGAAGTTGGGTGACTACTCGCTCTTCATCATGAATAAACTCATCAAAGATTTCAAGAAAATAAATTGCATTAAATAAATAAAAGAAAGCTTACAACCGATCGAAGACAAACCGTCTCTCAACACCTTCTCCCCTCTCGCCACAGGCTCTCTCTCTCTCTCTCCTACTCGACTTCTCTTTCTCTCTCTATTGGCTTGTAGCTTGGATGATTGAATGAATAAAATACAGCCCCTAATGCCTTATTTATAGTGTTCCATGTAGCTATTCTAGGATGGAACAACTATATCTAAATCTATCTAATAACATAAGATAAAGCGTTATGATAAAAGAAATAAATCTAAAAGGGAATTATATCTAAAGTAGATAAATATTTCTTCCATCTTGATAGATCTTGATAGAATTTGATCTTGTGGATATCTCCATTGGACTTTGGATAGAACTTTAATTAGAACTCGGACTAGCTTGAAATCGGCCACTGTTGGTCAAGTCGATATCGACTAGGCTCACTCGATATCGACCTGTGTTTCCTCAGCTTCAACTTCTTGACTCGATCTCGGCCTCCAAGAGACAAATCGACTAGATTCAACTCGATATCGACTTAGGTAGGTCGATGTCGACCTTCACTTTTCCTTTGCTCCACCTCTAGTCGATTCCGAGATCTTGACTCGATTTTGGGCAACTCGATATCGACTTGGCTAGGTCGATATCGACCTCTGCAGCAGTTTCCAGCATGCTGCTCTGTTCTTGAAATGAACTTTCCCGAGTTCTCGTTCGTCAGATTCACGCATATGAGCATGCGTTGGAAAGCTCTTTTCGAGGGCTACAACTCTCATGAAGACTTCAAAACTTGATTTTGAATGATGAATGGCGAAAAGTGGGCTTTCCTCCAGCTGCACCATCCTTAGCTTCTTCATGACTTTCCTTTAAGCTCCAAAGTGTGTCCGATTTCTGCGAAATATAACAAAAACTTGTGTAGACCTTCATATATTACAAATAAACATAAACTACACAAATTATGTATTATTCTAACCCAAATGCATGAAATGCATGCAGAAAACGATATAAAACTAAGTATAAAACATGGCGAATTAGTCTCACAACACACGTTCATACCAAAATGTGACAATCCGAGAACTACCAACAACTATAGACCAAATAGCCTTTGTTCGATAATTTATAAGGCCATTGCAAAAAATTTGGCTGATAGAATGAAAAAAGTTCTACCGAGAATAATCCACTCTCTTCAAGGTGCGTTTATTTCTGAAAGAGCCATCCAAGATAATGTTCTTATAGCACACGAAATTTTCCATTCCTTCAAAAGTAGAAAAGGAAGAGATGTATGGATTGTAGTAAAATTAGATATGGAAAATGCCTATGACAGAATGGACTAGGATTTCCTGCTTGCAGTCATGACTAAGTTTGGATTCTGTCAGAAGTTTTGTGGGTGGATTAAAGAGTGCATTCAAACTGTGTCTTTCTCTATTTTGGTGAATGATGAACCAACCAAAACATTTAACCCACAGCGAGGACAAAGACAAGGCGACCCTATATCCCCGTACCTATTTATTCTAGGTGCTGAGATCCACACTATCTGATTCACACTATCTAGAAACGGACCCCTCATTCCATTTCTATCATTTGCTGACGACATTATGATATTTGCTAAATCAAATTCAGAAGCATGTGTTACAGTAAAAAAACATATTGGATGACTATTTTCAAATATGAGGACAAAAAGTTAATTACCAAAAATCAGCCTTCCAAGCTACAAAAGGGATTACTAATGAACAAAAACAAAGAATTCAATCCAATCTACAAATTTCTAACCAAGATGCGCTTGAAAAATATCTCGGTTGCCCTATCATTATTGGGAGGGTAAATAGGAACTCTTTAGAAGATGTTCTCGGGAAAACAAAGAACCAGCTGACGAAATGGAGGGCCAATGAACTTACCCAACAAGGAAGAGCAACATTAGTTAAGACAAATCTAGCTGATAAACCCCATTCCATAATGCAGAACTTTATGCTTCGAGTAGCTGTGCATAAAGAACTTGATCAAATAAACAGAAGCTTCTTTGGGAAAAAGGACTCGAAATATAAACCACTCATTGGATGGGACAAAGTTTGCAGACCAAAGAAGGAAGGGGGACTAGGACTTCATCATACAAAAGACATGAACAAGGCACTACAAATGAAATTGCTATGGAAAATTCTTGCAGAACCACAAAATAAATGGGTTAAAATTGTAAAAGAAAAATACCTTAAAACACTGAAATATGGGATTATACTAAGATAAAAAGCACGTCATGGCAATGGGCAAAACTGATAGATCTAAAAGAAGAGTTATGCGAATGACTGATTTGGCATATTGGAAATGGGAAAACCATAAAAGCTTGGAAGGATAAATGGATAAACTCAGATCTTAATCTTCTAGAAAAAAGAGTGCATGACCAAATTGAACAACAGGAGACAATTGATCGATACATTAACCCAGATAAGACCTGGAATAGAGAAAAGCTGAGAGAAAACCTCCCTCGTCATGTGGTGGACCAAATATGTCACGTCTTTATTCCTACTAATGAGATTGAAGATCGCCTATATTGGAAATCTAGTAAGAATGGATGGTTTTCAACGACCGGCGGAATTGATCACACCACACGAGCAAAAAGAGCAAACTTAGACAAATTAGAGTGGATTTGGAAAATAGATTGCCCGCCATAAATAAAAAACTTTCTTTGGAAAAATCTATTAAATGGCATACCAACGAAGATCAGATTGAGAAACAAAGGCGTTCATGTGCCTCTAGAGTGTCCACTCTGCGATCACGCCCAAGAAGACGCGACTCACATTTTTTCTGAATGTCAGGTTTCGTTGGCCTTTGTGGGAAAAATGGATAAGAAGATCGAACAAATTGTGCAAAGCACCAACAAACTAGACAAGACATACGAAGACATACTTACGGAAATTTTTACAAAGCTGACCCCTAAACAAAGTTCGATTCTAGCCTACTCCCTTTGGGGAGTCTGGTCCTTCAGAAACAAAATCTTGTTTGATAGTAATGACATGAGGAATGGGGATGATTGGATCAAACACATAAAACAATTGTGAATAAGTTGGAAAAAAGCTCAATCAGAGCCCATTGACGAAGATACAGAAACCAACAAAGTAAACACTCTCCAGAAGGGCATAAGAAGAAAAAAGACCGTAAAATGGGGAAAACCATGAAATAGGTTCGTCAAACTTAATTTTGATGGAGCAAAAATAGCCTCAGGCCTTGTTGTATCAGGTTTCATTATTCGGGAATGCGATGGTATTGTTCTTGCCTAAGGGGCTCAGCCTCACGGTTCGGCTTCTGTCTTACAAGCGGAATGCTTCGGTCTCCAGAATGTTCTTCGGGAAGCCATTAGGATGGGCTACTCACGGTTGGAGGTGGAGGGAGACTCTTTGTCGACTATCAATGCTATCAACGACTCTTGGGAAGTTGAGATGCTGATTTCAGATGCCCTTGGCTTGTGTCGGGCATTTGACGGGGTCACCTTCAAGCACATTTACAGGGAAGGAAACAGTGTTGCTGATAGGCTGGCGCATATCTGGCTCTCGATGACTTTGAGTGATGCGCCCCCCTGTGGAGATTGATAGTCTCGTCCGTCGGAACGCCCTTGGGCGCTGGTCCAACCGAGGTTGATCAACCCCAAACTTTCACCTTGTATAAAAAAAAGATATTTTTATATAGATAAAAATAGGAGTATTTATCTTATGTTTTAATTATTTATTTTTAGATAAAAATGAGAGGGCTGGGTTCCTTTGCAATGAGCCACTCTCATTCACCATTAAACCTTATTTAAGTTGTATTTCTCTTAACTTTTATTCTTACGTTGAAATTAAAAGAGAAGCGTTTTCCTAAGTGTTTTCTCTTCTTCAACCCTAACTACGCTCTTCATCTTTCACATTACTCATATCACGTTCTTACCTTCATCTTCAATCAATTCAAGTTCATTGCTTAAAATCTCAATCAAAGATCATCACTACAACCCTGACCCTAGTCGAATCCATCAACCCTATCCCTAGACCGATTCGCTCGAGCCTACACTATGCCAAGATGAACCCTAGGTCAATCAAGGTCTCGGCCTTTTGGTTTCTAGGGGTTGATCTTCTTGTTTCCTTGGGGGTCGAGGGGTTTGTGAAGGTTGGGTCAAGATTCCATCAAGATCCTCAAGAACGCTTCAAGAATTGACTTAGTACATCGCAAGATCCGAGCAAAACAAGTCGTTGGGAATTACAACGCATCACGGAAGAACAACCTTACACCCCGTCAACAATGAACATGTATATAATCGGCTATTGGCTTAAAAAAAAGCACGTAAATAATATTTTTAGGGAAAAAAACTACCCCTAATTTGCTTTGCCCCAATTGATCGATCTTCTCCAAATCCCTAATATAGTAGTAAGTAAAGGCGGCCAATTCTTCTCCTACATCTGGCCGGGTTGGAGGTTGTTTACCTGTTAGCCGTCGACGAGCGCTACTTCCGACCGGCCTCCCAACTTCCGACCCCCTGTTCGCCTGTTGACGAGCACCTACCAACCACAATCAGGGACCGAAAACTGTCGGTAACCCCGGAGAAGCCGAGTGATTTTTGACATCAACGATGGATTTCGGAGGAAGTGGATGAATTGGAAGGCCTAGAAGCCGAATTGGCCAAGTATACGACAGAGGAAGACCAGTCGGAAGAATCTATGTCAGATTCCGACCCTTCGGCGTCGTTTCTCTCTTTGAGTGTGAAGCCGGACAGAAACATGGCTTTGCTTGATGATTATGAAATGGAGGAGCTTGACTGTGGTTCTCATCCCAATCACCTTCTCGGTTAGTTTCTTCCCGACTTCCCCTATCTTTCTTATTTGTAATGGTTGAGTTTTATGTTTCAAACTCGCAAATTAGGAATAACTTGGAAACAGTTGGCGATGAACTCCCAGTATTCACTGCTGCACCATCAATAATCTATTTTTTTGTGGTGAATTTATGTCAGTTTAAGTGTGTTAACCGTACGATGATACCTCTGGCTAGGTGTTTTTTTTTGTCTTGTCGGTGATATTTTTATGGACAAATTGACAGTGATGATGATACCTGTGAATTTGATAGCTTCACCATGAAATTTTCTCTGAGTACGAGGCAAATGTTGGTAATAGAAATGTAATAAGACAAAAGGCATTACATGTTTCGTTTTGTTTTTTAAGTTTCTTGTAGTTGAAGAAGAGTAAGCAGTATTTTGTGCTTTCAGGAATGTCTTATGTAAAAATTTTCTTTTACTTGCCTGCATTCATTTAAACAAGGCTATAATGTACTATGATGTTATATGTTTTATTGAGCTCGTGGTTGAACTGACAGGATATGGTGCTGTAGCTGGAAAGCCAAATGTTGGAAAAAGCACTCTTTCGAACCAAATGGTTGGTCAGAACTTCTCCATCGTCGCTGATAAACCCCATACCATAAGACATCGGATCCTTGGTATATGTTCTCAGGTTAGAATTTCCTACATATGGTTCTCTTTCTGTTGTATTGCTTACCGACTTGTGTTTTTATGTTACTATCTCTGAGTTAATTTGAGATTTCAAAAGACATTAGTGTTCTGTCTTGTGCCTTTCAGCTGGTTTGACCATAGAGTATGAGAATGGGGTTGAAGAGTTCATTACATTTGGAGTTCAGAATGCTAAAAATCATAGAAAATTTTTTTGTCCTTGCACAAAATGCATAAATACCAATCAAAAGAGTATTAGAGATGTGAGAGGTGATTTGTTTGCACATGGAATTGATAAAAAAATTGGCTTATGTTGGTTCAGAACTTGTAAAGCAGGTTGCAAAGGCGACAAATACTGCTGGAGGAGATGGTACTTACACATTTTCCATTTATGCATTCCTTCTAAATTATAAACTTGCAAGAACTGAAATTAGTTATTATCTGGTCATGACATTGTATTAAAATAAAGAATACCATCTTTTTATTATCGGAAATCTTCTATCACCATTGGTCATTCTGATAGGACTTGAGACTTAATAATCCATAAAAAGTGTTGCATTCCATCGTGTCATGGTATTTGATATCAATCTCTTCATGTTAGTGTTACTATGTTGTATCTTATGTGTTCGATAAGAGATAATTACATTTAAGGAGTGAGCTAAGGATCTCATCCTTACTTTTTCAGGCACAACTTGTGCAACCGTGTTGACCCAGGCGATATTAATGGACGGCTGAAAATCCATAGCTACAGGTGTGAATGCCATGGATTTACGGAGTGGGATCAACATGGATGTCAATGTTGTTGTATCAGACCGGAACAGCAGAGCAGTGATGATAAGCACATCAAATGAAATTGCACAGGTTTTGCCTTCTTCTAAATGCTTTATTAACCCTCTCTTTTTTATGTGAAATGAAGGGATAGAAATTGCCTTTATAATGAAGGAACTGGGAACCTGATAGCTGATTGCATACTGAACTGAACTGGGGTGTTAGTGGACCATGTAAGTCTTTTGGGATAGAATAGAGGGAATTGTGTCAAAAATAGGAATTGAGTGATTTTAGTGTTTTGCTTGAAATACTAGTATGATCCCCGCGCCATGTCGCGATTTTTTTATAAATAAAATCTTACTAATATATTAAATTTATATTATAACATAATTGTAAAAGTTCAGATAATTAAATATTTTGAATTAAGCTCATGGGTTGAGAAAACGATTAAAGTAGTATATATAGATATATATAGATATAGATGTAGATTACTAATATTAATTTTATATTTTCTTATTATTAATTTTATGTTTTGAATTAATCCCATTGTTTTTTTAGAGAGAAAAAACTACTAAAATTATAATTTAGGCTAACATTAATGTTTTGAATTAAGCCCAATAGTTAGTAAATATAAAGAAAAAAGAGAATTAAAGAAAAAGAAGAAGAAAAAATTAGAATTAAAGAAAATCAAAGAAAAATGGCAAAAATAATGATTGGTCGAGACTCCTAAAACTCCTCTAAGCTTGACACATCATCCTAAACTCTTCTAAATTAAGAGTTTATATAGATATAGATTGTTTTTTTAGAGAGAAAAAACTACTAAAATTATAATTTAGGCTAAGATTAATGTTTTGAATTAAGCCCAATAGTTAGTAAATATAAAGAAAAAAGAGAATTAAAGAAAAAGAAGAAGAAAAAAATTAGAATTAAAGAAAATCAAAGAAAATGGCAAAAATAATGATTGGTCGAGACTCCTAAAACTCCTGTAAGCTTGACACATCATCCTAAACTCTTCTAAATTAAGAGTTTATATAGATATAGATTATTGAAGAGCTTAAATGTGATTATTACTCTTAGAATATAGATAGATAGGTGTTTCCACTAGCGTTTGGGCAGCATCTATTGCTGCCATGTTTATTATTTTGTGGTTGTCTATTCTACTTGCCTTCTGTTAAACAACTGTTATATCATTCCAACAGGTTGCAAACATCTCTACTAATGGAGAATATGAAATTGGCAAGCTTATTGCAAGAGAGGTGGAGAAAGTTGGGAAGGAAGGAGTTATCACTGTTTATGTAAGAAAACCTTGACCACATTGAATTTAAAATTTTTCCTTGTGTGAAGAATTACTGTAGAAATTGATGCATTTCATTTTCATTGTGAGAATTCAAGTATTTGATAACTCGCGTGAAAATTGATTTTTTTTGGGTTCATTTGTTCATTTGAATACCCGGTGTAATGGATTATCTATATTTATAAGAGGGATATATTGCTAAATGTATATATTGGCTGGCAGCAAAAAATAAAAAATAAAAAATAGATGGACAGCGGTTATCAGTATTAGCCGCTATGTGACGCTTCTTTTTTTTTTAAAAAAAAACGATAGACAACGGTTCTTATTAAAAACCGCTGTCCTTTAGCGAATTTTGTTTTTTTAGAAAAAAGAAGTTTGAAAGCGGTTTTCATAAAAAGCGATGTCCTTGTGCTTTTTTACAACGCTTTTTTATTTCCGCTCTTACACATGCTCACAACACATTAGTTAACATCTCATCAATAAGCGTTGTCCTTTCCTATAAAAAAACCGCTCTTAATTAGTAGGTTTGTACTAGTGGCGCCACACGTGATCAAAATAAATAATAAATTTTGAACCGATTCCGTCCTATAAAAATCACATGACACGAGACATTGAACGACTCTCATCCCATCCCGTCCCGTCCCGTCCCGTCCCATGTTCACCGTTAATGATAAGAGTCATTTAACTATAAAAGTCTATATATAAATTCTCTATATATTGCGTTCGTTATAAAATTTGCCTTTCTATAAATTTGAAGGACTGGTGAATTTTGTGGTGCGAAATGTACGTGGGAAGTGGGAACAAAGTGCCACTTGTGACTTGTTGCATAAGTAGTAATACTGCTATCTCAAAATATTGTTTTTTTTAATCGAGTAAAAACTCTATAAAAAAAATAAATATTTTAATTAATTTTGTTTACATATTATTATGAGTATATAATATTATTTTAAAAGTTAATGAAAAAAATATAATATTTTATTGATTTTTTAGTTATTTTTAAATATATAAAAAAAACTTAAATTTTCGGACAGATAGAATACTAATTAAGTAATTCAAAATAGGATTATTATTTGCCTTCCCCTATCAGATTCAGCATAGGGACCGTTCTCGATCGGTTTACTGCTAAAGAGCCAATTATATGATTTCATTAAATGAGAACCGGTGGGGAAAAAAAGAAAGAAATGCCTTTTTTCGTGGTATACTCCGTATAAAATTCTAAGATATTTAAAAAAAAAAAAACTGTTGCGATATTTTTTCTAAGAATTTGAGATTATCCGTGGTGTAAATATGTAGTGATATATAGAGTACATAATATTTAGAGGGTGTTATTTTCTCTTTTTTCATGAACTTCTAATTTTTTTTAAAAAAAATGAGGCGGGTTGGAGCGGATCTCGGCTAGCCGCCCCTAATTAAATAATATATATTTATTGACAAACATAATCGATTTTGGTAGAGGGCCTTTTTTGAATATTCAATTAGTCACTTAGCCCCTAAATCAATTTAATTAGTTTTGCCCTAGACCCCTTCCCAATAGGATGGGTTGGTCAATGGTCAAACGTTTGACCATTGACCGGTCAACGGTCAAACGTTTGACCATTGACCGGTCGTTGACCGGTCAACGTTGACCAACCCATTTTGATGCCAACTTTTTTTTTTTTTTTTTAGTGATGTCATATTTTACCGTTTTGATGTCAAAATTTTACTATATTTTATTTTCACTTTGATGCCACTTTCTAATGAAATGATTGGATGTCACTTTTTTAATGTCACTTTTTTTAAACCTTGATGACATTTTTTGTTTACAGTAATGTCACGTTGATCATTGATGCCATTTTTTTTGCTGTTAACGACTGATGCCACTTTTTTTTTATGTCAATTTTTTGATAATATTTTTTTTACCGTGATGCCATATTTTTTATGATATTTTTTCAAAAGTAGTATTTTTGATGACATTTTTTTCTTTAATGTGATACAAATTTTTCAAACTGGCATCAATGGTCAACGTGACATTAGAGTAAACAAAAAATGTCATCAAAGTTTAAAAAAAGTGTCATCCAATAATTTAATTAGAAAAGTGGCATCAGAGTGAAAATAAAATGTAATAAAATTTTGGCATCAAAACGGTAAAATATGACATCACAAAAAATGTCATCAATGTTTTAAAAAAAGTGGCATTAAAAAAGAGTCATCCAATCATTTCATTAGAAAAGTGACAATAAGGTGACAATATTTTGATTCCACGTTTTAATCTCTTATGCCATCAATTATATAAAATTGTCACCATAAAATTTTGACATCAAAACGGTAAAATATAGCATCACTAAAAAAAAAAAAAAATTGGCATCAAAATGGGTTGACCGGTCAACGGTCAAGAAGACTTAGCATGCTAAAAAAACAATTAATAGGCCTATCTAACTAACCAAATATGTTTAAAGGTCCATTTGAACAAAATCCCTCTTTATAAAAAGGACTTAAATTATATCTTTCAAATTAGTTACGGAGTATATAAGAAGCAATTATCTATTAGTCAATTATTATAATCATTATTATATATCGATATGCGTACTAAAAAAGTCAATACTTATGGTATCCCCACAATATTTGATGTAATAGTTTAAGCAATAATTAGTAAAAAGAAAAGAAAATACTAGTCTCAATGCAATTCATAAAAGCTAATTATGCATCCCAACTCCGGCCCCCGGCCTCCTCGGTATCCATCCGACTCCGGCCTGGGGTTGTGGTCTTCCCGGCGCCGACCAGGGTGTGGCCTTGGCTTGGCCCCCCGTTGATTTCTCCGGGTCGTGATTCCCCCGCCCGCACCCTCTCCTCCCCTCCCACCTCGGAATCCTTTCTCTCGTCCGGGGTGTGGTGGTTCTGGCAACTCCGGCGCCACCTTGGTGATTTCCGGCCTACCATCTCGCGGTTCTGGCCGCTCTCACGGTCCCGGTTCTGGATCTGTCAAATCCCGCTCGCCGCTAGCCGCTCGCCTGCCTTCCCTCATCTCCTGGTGTGTGGTCGGCGGCGGCTAGGGTTACAGATCCCCTTCCTGGTTGAAGATGGTGTCAACGTGTGATCTCTTTAGCCCCTGGGCTGGGCTCCATCGTGAGCTTTGGGCCAAGGATATATTCCTTGGGCCCAAAGTATTAAAAAAAAAAAAGACCACTGTAAGTGGTGTTTTTTATATGAATTGATCTATTTATTTTTTTAAATTTATCAATTCATATACATAAAAAATCGTTCCTACAATTTGTCAACAACCATTTAAATAAGTTTAAAACTTAATAAAACTATATTTATATATGTGTAAATTGCATTAATTAGCTATAAATAAATTCCGGATTTTCTCTCGCTTTTCGCCCTACTCACGGCCGTGCTTCATTTTCTCGTTTTGGTTGGTGTCCGTCTGTTGGTTTGTGGTTAGTTTCGGTTGAGGAGCAATTCTGCGGCCCTGGTTGATCGAAGTGATCGTGTTGGTGGTGTTTGTGGTCTCCGAAGATCCCTCATCTAGGTGGGGGGAACGTCGTGGGATCCACACTTCCCCAGGAGTCGCCTTTGCCTTACGAGGATTTCTGCTTTACGTCTTTCCGGCGGCGAGACATCGTGTCAGCAGGTGTTGTCCCATGCGCTCGCTATCCACTTTACCACGTCGGACTTCCTTCCTCTAGACGATTGTGTCCGCTTGTTCGCTTAGGGTTTGAGGTCTCTCCGGGTTTACTTTGGGTGCTATTTTGATGTATTTTATGTTATATTTTCTATTTCGTTGTTGTATGTTTAGACGGCTTGCCGTCTGCCGACTTTGTCGGCCTCTCGAGGTCCGGGCCTGTCCGGCCTCGAATTATTTCCTTATCAAGAAAAAAAAAAAAAATTATGCATCCCAACTGATGAACCATTTCTTGTTTAGGGCACAACTAATATGGAAGAGATGAGAGAGAGAAAGCCCCGCGACCCTTCACTGTTCATCTTCAACACAAACCCTAGCCCCCAAACTGACGGAAGCCATCCCAAATCACCTCTGAAACCGAGTAATGATTTCAATTGGGATCAAATTCAACCCAAATCCCAGAGAGTTAATGCCTTAACCTTCAGAAATTGTACTTTCAACTGCCAAATTCGCCCAAATTCGACTAATTCGAAACAAGCTCCCTCACTGTTCAACAATGGAGCATTCAATTGGCACCATGATTGCTGCGGATCTAGTCGCGTTGCTTGTACGGCGTTCAGAGGATGGTGGTGGTGGGAATGTGACTGGATTCTGCCGCCCTCACACAAGATCGAGTCACCTCAAACTGGGGCATTCAATGTGATGAGAGATTGGGAGCGAGAAGGCTCCTCCTTGCGAAGCAAGTTTTGGCGCAAGGTGATGAAGGCTAGGGTCTCGAAGGGGTGTCGCTTCTTGGGGACTCATCAAGTCTCGGGCTTGTCTGGCTATAAATATGGGTTAGCAGTCGCGTTTGATTATCATGCTCGAAATCTTTACTGTGATTTTCTTACCTCTCTAATTGCTTCTACTAATAACATACTCGTCTTGATTCTGAGAATGGTGACCCGCACTCCGGACAAAGGAAAGGGCAAAATGGAGGATGCTAAGGAGGTGCTGAAGAACAGGACTACCAAAGGAATCACTATCAACGAGCCCACTGAAAACTCTGATGGGATACCAGACCCAAAGGAGAAGAGTGTTAACCCACTCAATGAACCCATTACTGGAAAAAAGAAACCAACTCTCAATGTTGCCAGGCTCCGTTCCCGGCTCTCGGGAGTCAAAGAGAACATCCTCAAATTACAAAAGACGACCCTTTACGCTACCATCATCGGCGAACCAGTTGAACTCAAAGAAATCAGAAAGAAGATCAAATTCGATTGGAAATTCGTTGAGGGAGGAGTCCAGGTAACCCCTCTTTCTCACAATTGGTTTGAAATCAAGTTTATATTACCTGAGGATCGGGACAGGGTGTGGAATGGGCGACCTTTCCACATCTTGGGGCAACTCCTACTACTCAAACCTTGGAAACAAGGATTTGATCCTGCCTCCGAATCCATTTCCACTTTGGATATGTGGATTCGGATCCCTGGACTTCCATCTGAATACATAAGTCAGGATGTTCTTGCCACTATCATCGAGGAAAATGGTCTCGAAAAGATTCTAAAACTTGATGCTTTCACCACCAAGGGCGTTAGGGTTTGTTACCCGCGCATATGTATCAATGTTGACATCACTATGATCTCGGACAAGAAGGTGATGGTGCTGGATGAAAACGACAACCTTAAGGAGTATCCGGTGTGGTTTGAAGAATCCCCGGAAGGGTGTGGAAAATGTGGTTCTCCCGAGCACTTCTTCTCGGACTGTCCACATCGGCAATTGGCTCACAATCCGATCACCGTAACATTCCCCAAACCCAGGATGAAGGTGCAAAGACAGGAGACTCCGCAGAGCAATGATGACGACGGAGACTGGATCATGGTAGCTTCAAAGAACAAAGCTGTCGGTTCATCTTCGAAGGTAGGCAATCCAAAGTCTGAGCTGCTGAAGAACATTGGAATTAATGTCACTTACAAGTCGGAGTCTTCCTCGTCTAAGATGTCCGGCAAGACGTCCAGCATATCCTCTCATGTGGGTGGGGATGTGACCATGGAGCCGAAACCTGTGGATGATAAGTCCGTTCCGAGCATTGAAGCTGCCAAGGAGAACCTTCCTCGTGATGATCCCAATGGAATGCAGGCCGAGATTCCCCCGATGCCATTCCTCTTGGACACTGGTAATGAGGACTTTTACGACTACGAAGACATCCTGTGTGAAGCGGATCTTGCTGAGCCAATGGACTTCATGTGCCATGAGACCATGGAGGATGTCTTGAAGGGGATACCCACAGGAGTAGAGTTCCAAATTTCGAACCTCTATGAATCGGCAATGAAGCTAGAGCCGCTGAAGGTTGCTGTTGCCACTCCCACTGAGTCCGGCTCCTTCGTTCAGCGGCTTGAGAAGCTCGGTATGACGACCACGTCGACGTCTGAACCAGGGAAGAGAAGGAATGGCAAGGGAGATTCTGACACGGCCTCGTCCTATCTGAAGGAAGGAGGCGGAAAAAAACCACGGAATGATGAGTGATCACCCTACACCATGGAGTAGCGACAAGGAGAAGTCCCAACCTCACCAGAACCAGAATTATGAAGTACTATTATATTTACAATGTCACCACCTACCTAAGGATGTCTTTGGTCTTGTTTATATGTCGGTCAGTATGTTTAAAACTGTGTGTGGTATGAATCTCTATTTGCAACCCATGAATTATGAAATGTATTATAGTAGGAGTCAAGCAAGTATCAATCTAGGGATATGGTCTAGAATATGGAAGCGGAAAGTTTGTATGGATCACAACTATTAAATGTTTATAGATGCATATTTATATTACCTCTTGTGCTGCTTGAGTTTAAGTTTGGCTGTTGAAAGTGCAGGTCTTTCCTTTCGACCTCTTTCTTTTAACAGTCTCAAGAATAACCAAATACACAACAAACAAGAACAACACGATGTGATCAAACTACAACGCCTTTGTCCCACACTAAAACATTACAACGCTCATACCCTTCACAACTCGAACACATCACTTGAATATAACTCCGCACCCACACTCGTTATGTGCAAGTATCATATAACCTTGCTCTCATGCCTCGCCAAAGGTATGGGTTGTGCGGTAACGAAAGATAACCCATTCCAACTTAAATTTGGTCTCTACCTCCATAACGTAATCAAGCCAAGACAAATGCCAGCCCTTAGCCGATTGGCAAACCGACACCTCATTATCTGCCCGACCAATGGAGACAGCAGATATCCAAAGACTTTGAATCAAATTGAACCGGCTCAAGCTGAACTCTGGCAGCGGTTATATAAGCAACATACCAACAAGAAGATAGGAAATACAAGAATCGGTGAACGAAGCAACCTACAGCGAAAATACATACCTTGGGGCAGTTGGTACTGGGCCACTGTATCTGAATATAAATTAGAACAAACCAAACCGAAGCACAAATGCTCAACGAAAAAGTATCATGACAGCAAAACGTGCGGGAGATATAATGATGGTGGGCTGCGAGGATATGGCTCGCGCTCACAAATTGTAAATTTTAATGAAGATTAGCTTCTGGAATTATAGAGGATTAGGCCGTCCGACATTTTGGACTGAAATAACTACCTGGTGTAAATCAGAGCACATCCAACTATTGGCATTAGCCGAGACTAAAACAGAAAACACCCCCTCACCCTCTTGCTGGTTGGGTGCGGGATTTGATAAAGCTATTTGGTCCCCTGCAGTGGGAAAGTCAGGGGGTTTGGGTATCCTTTGGAAGGAGAATTGCCTACTAAACGAGACAATCGAGGTTATAACACACTGCAGAGAGCAATAGCTATAAGATACACCAACACCTTGGATGGATTCTCATGTATCATATGGTTCATATACACACCCCCACAAGAACATAACAAACCACAATTTTGGGACAAACTACTAGAGGAAATAAATCACACAACACTCCCATGTATTGTCATGGGGGATTTTAACGAAATAGGCTGCTTTGACGATAAGGAAGGGGGTGCGGTGACTCACCCCCGTCGATTTGCAAGGCTAAGGGAAATTAAAGATCGATGCTCCTTGGTAGACATCCCTACTTGGGGAAACCCCTTCACCTGGCGAAAGAACCAAACGGATATTGGAAACATAAAAGAAAAAATAGATCGAGTCCTGGTCCACCATGACATAGTCCACCAATATCCCGCATTATGTACTAAAAATGGTGCATTCACATCATCAGATCACTGCTCGATCACCATTGAACTAAACACAAGCCAAACTTTCAAACCCCCTCCGTTGAAATTCGAAAATATATGGTTACTAAGACAAGATTTCAAGAATATTGTAAAACAAGCGTGGCGACTTAGGTGCCATGGGTCAGCAATGTATCAATTAACTAGGAAAACACAATTACTTAAGACTCAAGCAAAAAAGTGGAACAAAAACACCGTCGGCAACATCTTCAGGCAACTGCAGAAGGTTGAAACACAAATACTCGAAATACAGCAACGTCGATCCACTAAGCTACATCATAAAACACAAATGAGAGAATTGAACCTAATAAAGAAAAAGGAAAGACTATTACTATTCCAAAAATCGTACTGGAATCAACGAGCCAAATCCAAACATATCAAGCTATCAGATTCCAATACGGGGTACTTTCACAGAATCGCATCGGGAAGGAGAAATAGGAAATTCATCCGGAGTATAACAACCATGGAAGGAACACTGATAACAGGCGATACCAATATAAACACTGAAATTAAAACGGACTTCCAGAAAAGATTTACAAAACAACAAATCAATAGAAGAAAGTTAAATGAATTTCTAACCTTAATATCCCCTGACATAACTAACGCTGAAAATAAGGAACTCATTGCCATACCCTCTAACAGCGAGGTCAGAAATGCTGTCTTTGGTCTTGGCAAGAATAAGGCTCCTGGGCCGGACGGCATGACTGCGGAATTTTATAAAGCATCCTGGGACGTTGTCGGCCCATTGGTCACCAGAGCTGTAAAAAACTTCTTCCTATCAGGGAAATTGCTTAAATAAATAAACCATACCTTTATCTCACTACTACCAAAAACTGACAAACCAACCACAACTGCTCATTACAGACCGATAAGCCTTTGTTCAACTATCTACAAGGTCATCTCCAAAATACTAACAGAAAGATTAAAAAAAGTTTTGGGAAAACTAATTAACCCACACCAAGGAGCCTTCGTATCAGACAGAGCAATTCAAGACAATGTACTAATAGCACACGAAATCTTCCACTCTTTCAAGTCAAGAAATGGAAAAACGGGCTGGCTGGCTCTCAAGCTAGACATGGAGAAAGCATATGACCGGGTTGATTGGGAATTCACGGAGGCGGTCCTGTCTAGTTTTGGTTTTCACCCAACCTTCATACACTAGATTAAGGAATGCATAACAACGGTCTCCTTCTCAGTTTTAGTGAACAATGGGCCGACAAACTTGTTTACCCCAACAAGAGGCCTACGACAGGGGGATCCCCTATCACCGTTTTTGTTCATTCTGGGTGCAGAAGTCTTGGCTCGAAAACTGGCCGCGGAAGCCTCGAATTCCGATAAACTGGTGGGTTTCCGGTTTGGAAATTCTGGGCCAAGTGTGCCCTTTTTAGCCTTCGCAGATGACATACTAATCTTCCTTAAAGGTAGCAATGACGCATGTCTCAAAGTAAGGAATATCCTAGACGACTACTGTCAAATCTCTGGGCAACAAGTTAATTACCACAAATCGACCTTCCAGGTGACACCGGGTATCACCCGCCAAAGAACCATCGAGCTTGGACGAATACTGGGCATTACCCAATCCCACTCGGTGGAAAAATATTTGGGGTGCCCCATCATCAACGGCAGAGTAAACAAGGATACCTTCAAGGAAGTAGTCACAAAAACTAAAGATCAGCTGAGCAAGTGGAGGGCGGACTCCTTGTCTCAACAAGGCCGTGCTGTTCTTATTGGTTCGAACCTCGCTGCAAAGCCACTGTACATTATGCAGAACTTCATGCTCCCGACAACAATGCACAGTGAGCTAGACACAATTAACAGAAGATTCTTTTGGAACAAGGATGCCCAACATAGGCCTCTTATAGGATGGGACAAGATATGTAAATCAAAGAAGGCTGGTGGCCTGGGGATCAGAAAATCCAAGGAAATGAATGAAGCCCTACAGCTTTAACTTTTGTGGAAGATATTAGCAGAACCAAGTAGCACTTGGGTTCAGGTAATCACGCACAAATACTTGAAGGAAAAACATATCCTGACTTACGAGAAAACGGGCAACATGTCCTGGCAATGGGCAAAACTAACAAACCTACTACAAAAATTCAAAAACGGCATCATATGGTCTATTGGAAACGGTAAATATGTAAAATTTTGGACAGGCAACTGGATATCAGAAAAGCCACTGGTGGGAAGGCCTGAGTGCCCGACTCAGATTGACAGAAATGAGACAGTTAGTGAATACATTGAGAATGGCCAGTGGAAAGAGCATAAACTCATCAAGGTCCTCCCTAGGGCTATGGTGGATGACATTCTTGGGATCCAATTGCCGGTTGCTTCCTTAGAGGACAGGCTGTATTGGTGGCCGGATAAACATGGATGGTTTAATACATCCTCTGCCTACAATATGCTCACAAATGCGATTGGTTCGTCTACTTGTGAGTATGGATGGATTTGGCGACTCGATATTCCATCAAGAATAAAGAATTTCATATGGAAATTAGCAAATTCAGGCCTTCCGACAAAAGCACGGCTTGCCGCAAGGGGGGTTGCTGTCCCCTTTTCTTGCAATCGGTGCTTCGGGTGTGGGGAGGACGACATACATATACTAACGGAGTGTTTCCCGGAACTAACCCTCCAACCCCTAAATCAATCAGAACAACAGCGGCTTCACCAAACGATATCCTGTACCAGAGATATTACTGCACTCATACGCTGGTTACACAGTCTCCCCAAGCATAAGATCCAAGTGATCTCCACCAACTGGTGGAGTATTTGGTACTTCCGGAACATGGTCACATTCAGAAACCAACAACCACCGACAACAGCCAAGATTGAAGCCTTTGCTAGACGACATATTGAAAGTTGTAAAAGTGCAAGCAGTATGGAAGATAAGGATCTGACAAAACCACAAACAAATTACTCCGCAAAGGAAAAACAAACATCACGAGCAACGGACAGAAAACAGCTGACATGGAAAAGACCGCCACATGGTACGTTCAAATTAAATTTTGACGGTTCTTCATTACTTAATGGAGTCGGATCAGCGGGGATTATCATTAGAGACTGGAAAGCCAATGACAGGCCTAAGGTCGTTATGCCAAATCAAAGTAAATTCCTAAGATGCAAACTATAACAAGTATAGTAGGTAAGTTAGGGTCGAACCCACAGGGAAACAGAATCAATTGTAAGAGCAAGTATTATTACCCAAAAGTAACCGATTCAAGGGGGAGTTTTGTGTGTAAGCAATGGTGACAAAACAAGTTGCAATAAGAGGTTGCGAATATATGATGGAAAAGTATCACACCAGGTAATTATCCGCACAACAATTGAGATGGTTCATCATCGCATTCTATGAATCTCAAGTTCTAATGTCCAGTAATTGTTCTCAATTCAGATCATGTAATAGCTTTTAGTCCTACCAGTCCTAAAAGCACTTATCACCAAATTACAAGGGAAAACCTTCACCGAATAATAAAGCGATAGCATTCAAACATGAATTATAATGAGATACAAGCGATTCTAACAACCCGTTAAAATAGCCTGTAATCGAATCTCCTTCACAATCTACCACAAGCAACCCGCGTATGGTGATTGTGTTTGCTACAATGAATCTACAACCCCAAACCTGGAATTGGAAACCCTAGCAATATGACTAGTATCGATAAACCTAGGTGATCAATCCAGATTAACCAATAATAAGCAATCAAGCAATAAGCTCAGGAGATCGAAACAATTAACAAAGGACCAACAAGAGTAGAATACTCACAACCAAATCAATTGAAGGCTTCAAAGAACCAAGTGTAACAAAGGAGAGTTAGTTCTCCATAGGGTTTGTGAGATGAACCAAAGGGAAAATATGTCTCTCGAAAATAACCTCCTCCCTCTACTGCTGCCTTCTCGGCCTATATAAACTAATTAAATCGGGTTTAACATCCCGTAAAAATATATAAAAATATAATATTAAAACTAATAAGATAGGGGAAACTCGGATAGGAATCCGACTCCAGGGACCGACGCGGGCGCGCCATGTAGCAGCGCGGGCGCGCCAGCCTTTGACTTGCTTCTTCTGTCTGGTGAATCGACGCGGCCACTTCCTCCTAGCAGCGTGGGTGCGCCGGGTAGCAGCGCGGGCGCGTCGGGTGCAGCGCGGGCGCGCCAGACTCACCAGCCTTCCAGCTGCTTCCGAACTTCTTCACTTCAGCTCTTCTGTAACTTGCATGATTTCTTCAACTTCTTCAACAGGTTCCGAATCACCAAGTTCACACAAATATCTCTCATAATGACATGTAAATGATGACAAAAACTACTAAATGCGCTATAGAACATATCGCATATCAGCCAACCCAATTCAAATCGCATTTAAGAAACTAGGGCGACACTCTCCTATAATGGCTGAAGCTTTGGCCCTTCGGCTGGGTGTGTTGGAGGCCAGGAAACTACACATCCAGAACATGATCTTAGAAGGAGATTCCAAAATCATTATCGACCACTTCAAAAATAACACACGCTGCCCCTGGGAAGTGGAAATGATTCTATTAGATGTTAAAACAATGCTTAGAACCGTGAGTAAAGTCTCCTTTTCTCACATTCCCCGTAGTAGAAATAGAGTGGCTAATAAGCTTTGGCCCTTCGGTTGGATGCTCTTGGGTAGTCTTCTACCCAAAATCTTACCTAATCAAAAAAAAATAAAAATAAAAATAAAAGCTAATTATGCATTAAACAAGAAAATGAATTTTTTTCCAATTGACTCTTTCATTTGTTAGGTTTCCTATAATAGATTAATGGTTATACCTTATAAAATTTATTATTATAACACTTCATTTGTCCACTAAAATATGTCATTTTAGTTTCATGTACATTTTTTTAAGAAAATTAACAAATACTAAGTATATCATCATTTATTATAATTTTTTTACTTTTTAAAATTATAATTAATCATCCACTAATATTCATAAGGATGTTTTCATAAAATTAAGACAAAAGTATTTAGAATGATATTTTTTACACAAAAATGACATTATTAGAGCATCTAGGGAAAGTATTTATCCTCCCTAAAATTAGGGAATGAAATGTAATAAATTTTATATGCGGAATGAGGGTAATTATTAGAATATATATTGATCAATTAATAACTCTCGAATTTAAATATGGATTTAGCTTTCCCTACAAAAAAAACAAACGGAATGAATTCAAATATATTGAAAGTTAAAATTAGTTAGATTATTACAGTTTTTGAAAATCTCCTTAATTACATTATTTCTTGTTACATTTGGGGTATAATTAATTATAAGTTCTCTCAATACAAGCTAAATAATCTCATTTCCACTTATAAGTACCAGTAATATAACATATATAGAGATCGATATGACAAGTTGAATTTCTAATAAATAATTAAGCACACATATTTCAATGGAATAAAATGCTATTTTACTTAATAATTCAATATACATATTCGAAATGCATATTGCCATTTTCACGTGTTTATAAATATCTTTAACAGATTTATTTAAATTTAATGTATGTTTTAAACTTAAGTTTAAAAATACAGATTTAAAATAGAACTAGTATAGTCTCCGTGCCATTGCACGTTTTTTTAAAATAAATTCATAAAAATCTAATAAATTAGTATTATAAAATCAAATAAAATATTAATAAAAGTTTGCATAAGATTAAAAAGGTATCTGATAAGTTGAAAAAACTACAATTAATGTGGTGATAATACCCCATCAAAAAGTTTCTGATTTAGAGAAATACACATATCTGTTTTAAAATGATCTCATTAGAAAGAAAAAAAATAATATCATGTAACAAAATTTTAGAAATATAAGCAAAGGTAATTTTATAAAAAGGGTCTCCCTATATACACCGCAAATCCGCGGTTAAACGCTGCTAATACAACGTCGGATATAACGTTGCAACAACGTTGGATGTGACGTTGCTACAACGTAGTGAATTGGAAGACGATGGAGCGGGTCGGGCACTTTACAACGTCAAATTAGACGTTGTAAACTGGGCCTGGTCGGGCCACATAGCAACGTCGGATTTGACGTTGTGATATGGAAATTAAACTCCCTTAACAACGTCCAATCAGACGTTTTTATTAGGCCATCTATAAATACCGCAACACTAGCTTGTTTCCCAAGGCACGTCACCTTCCATACACTAAACACACATCATGGTATCAAGTCCAAATAGTTTTGTCAAAGATGGCATGTTAAGCGATGGGACCCGTTTCATTGTTGAAGTAGGGAGACATCGTCGTCCGCTTGAACATGATGCTTGTAACTGCAAGCACGTAAAAGAAATATAAGCATTTATTTCGATGCAATCTATTTTATGTGCAGGGTTGCCGCATCCTCGAGAGGTCAACACAGTTGTAGTTCGGGTGTAAAGAGTGTAACGACGACCCTGCGTCGTACTATATGCGGATCAGTGAGCAGATAAAGGATATGCTGACCGTTTTGTACGACGACGTGTCTCCCGCGCGTTGTCATAGAATAGCACAGTATGCAGTTGATATAGTAGAGCGCCCTGCCCAAGATGAGACGACATACGCGTTCCAATAGGTGCATATTCGGATATACCCAAACATTCCTAAAGAGTCCGTCGGTAGCTATTCCGTTTAAAACAACAACCCTTGCCTAAGTCAAAAAATGTTTGTAATTTTAGATTTGGTGCCAACTGATGTTCGTTTTGCTTGAATGATTGATTTTTTTATCGTTTCTATGACTTGATAACAACAAACATTCAACTGTCAACTCTTGACTTCATAGACAAGAAAACAAACAAATACAACACAGATAATAACAACTTTTATTAGCAACGTGCAAGGATGACTGGCTATTCAAACGATCTATCTCCAAGGCACCCGGAGATCATGCACCTGACATTCATTAACTCAAAGAATAACACGATCATTCACCTGACATTCATTAACCCGATCTATCATGATCGAATCGGGTACCTTACCCTGAAGAATAACACGTAGGTTATTGAGCACCCAAGCGTACGTGTCCTCGTCCTCGCGAGCCATAAAGGCATAGGTGGTGCAAAAGTTATTTTCCGTTGGCGTTAAGCCGACTATCTTGCACATCGCAACGATGTACCTGTGGACGCAGTGTAACAACGTACTCACATTAGCATAACACTCTATATGGAAGAAATATACGAGGGTCCGTGGACATGGGTGCAGGATGCAGCTTAGTCTGGTCTACTAGGGCTCCTTGATTTGAACTGGGACGAAGTGGATGCCCAGTTGTTGACTGTGTTCATTGAGCACTGGCAGCCGGAGACGAACTCTTTTACCCCTCTCATGGGGCGAGATGACCATCACACTCCACGACGTCGCTTGTTTGATGGGGTTGCCAATTGACGGACTGCCTTGCGAGCCTCTTTCTGACTATCTGCCACTACAGCTGGAGCCTCGACTGCAGCAGATGTTTGGTTGGAACGCGGCCCAGCTGAAGAAGCACAGGACCGCTTGCGGAGCGCCCATCCTGGAGTTGACTGCGGCGTAGAGGTAGATGAATGGCTGCTGTCAGGATCAATTCGCCGGCAATAACACCGAGGTCAGAGAGCACCACCACTATCTCGCCGTTTGTTTCTTGGCTACGCTGTTGGGTGCGACGCTCTTAATCGACAAGTCCTAGAGCCGCGTACACGTCTTGTTATTCGGGCTAGTTTGGGATTTGGCGCACTCTGGAAGAGTAGCTTGGGGAGCAAAAATGCTTGCCTTCTTCTACCGGGGATTAGGGGAGACAACAAGAGGCGAGGCTAAGGGTCTACGTGGGTGTGCTGTGCTGTTGCAGGTAAGTGTGGGTTTATTACGGTAAATATGTTGCTCTACTTGCGAGTTACATATAATAAGTGCTCTAATGGTTTATTATGTTTAGGCATGGATCTGGTCGTACTTCCGTTGTTTTGTGGGTCTGCTACGCCCAGACATGGATGCACTAGCTGATGATCCCCGATACATGGCACGATTCGACCCGTCGAAGACCGCGACGAGGGGGAACGACGTGGAGAGGCGCAAGCATGAGAAGAAGCTTCGGGCACAGCTTGAGCGCATGACCATCGATCAGGTAACATGTTTATCACTTTCTTTGATTTTAACTACATATGTCAAGTAAGATTATTTCCCTAATATCATTTTTACAACATAGGTCGAGTGGATGCCTTTTGGTAGAGACTTGGATTTTGGAGGTCAGTTTCGCTCCTCCACCTATCGAGGTACCATCTGATTCGGTGGCGTCTTTGAGCCGTACATGCCAAATAGGGTGCTCCGACAGTTCGGCCGCGTGAAGGAGATCCCATTCGGCGTCATCACTCCCACCTTCGCGCTTCGACCGTTTCGCCTACAGAGGCGTTACATCGTGACATTCGGTCTACAGCATCACCATTGGGCATCACATGATCCTGAGAGATTCCACCCTGTCATTGGTCACTGAAGGATGAACGAGAGCTGTCGGGGGGGGGGGGGCGTCTCAATTAACTACCTCGCTTGGTTCTAGTCCCAGAGTCGAGTTCATTTGTTGCCCACGATAGTGGTACTAGATGATGATCCACCGGCTGCACCTACCCACCCAGACGACATCATCGGACTAGATGAGGATGAGGCTACTGCGCTAGGCCCGGGTCGACGAGATGACCCAGGGTATTCAGTCATTGGTCGGGCATCCCCAGCTAGACCAGATGTACGAGCAATTCATGAGCTACATGAGATCTATACAGTAGATACATTATATTTTGTTTGTTTATGATATACATTTTGTATTTTGTGGGTATACTATATTTGAGTAGTTCGTGTTGCTTGCGTTATTGTTTTCGATGGTTTCTACCTGGTGACAACAACAAACAATCACATGCAAATGCTTAACTTCATTTATAACGATTAGATAACGATTAGATTACACATCGAGGCATTACTAAAACTAACAAATACACTACGGATAGCAACTTAATGTTTTTAAACAATAGACCAGGCTATACTTAATTCGTCTTCGGAATGAGTTCAATCTTTAACTCATTGAATGCAAAGCTTCGGACCTCCATATTTACTTCCCTCAAAAGTATCCATGCCATTGGAGCTACTTAAACATGGTCATGTCTTTTTAAATCGGGGAAGAACGACCAAATACATTGAAGAAAAAGGTCCCCAACCCTCCACTTATACGCTTCAGTAATGCCCTGATGAAAATGATTGCAGTACACACACCCGAACTACAAGGGTGTGGAAATGTGATTCTCATTTTCACGCACGACTCGAAAGAGCGCGCAAGGATGAATGCCACTGTATTCTGAAATGCGGAAAGTACAATTGGACTCCTTTGGGGGCATTGGGTAACGAACCCATTTGATTACAAAATCAATTTTGGGGCTTGATCCGCGAGTTTCAGTTTTAACCGGCTCCATGGAAGGAATAAAAATGTGGACTTGTTGTGTTGCATTTTCAAATGCGGTCCTCATCCCCTTTTATAAAGGTGGCTGACTTACTGGGCATACAACGTCCTAATTGACGTTTCAATAACGTCGGATGCAACATTATACTCACTCCCTTATTTTGCCTTAGGGAAATTTGGACGTAGTAACAACGTCAAATCTGACATTGTTACAACGTCCAAATGGATGTTGCTAAGCACGATGGAGCCCGCTGGGGTTCCAGGCTGCAACGTCCAAACCGATGTTGTAACAACGTCGAATCTGACATTGTTACAACATCTGATCTCTTTCCCCTACGGCTAATACACCACCAAATACAACGTCTAATCCAATGTTGCTACAACGTACAATCCGACGAAGTATTTGCGGTGTATATAGGGAACGCGTTATAAAAATCACTTTGATGAAGGAGAGAAAGTATGATAGGTGATATTTGCAAAACCCCATCCCACATCGAATATCATAAGAGTGTTTGGAGTTATTTATGAGTAATTCAAGTCCTACTCGTATCACAAGAGCTCTTTCTTTTCATGCTTCAAGTGAGAACATCAAACCAGAGAGGGCTAGGTGGAATGGGTTGACGTCACTTAAGACCCCGAGTCTTACACATAGTATCAGAGCTAGGTTTTGGGCTTGGAGGTACTGCAATAGTGTGCTCGGGTACGTTCCACCCGGAACGCAATCCCTTGGGCCTGACGAGGTCGTCAGTGTTTCAACTAGGGGAGATTGTAACACCCACATCGGATATTGGATATCATAAGTATGTTGGGAGAGCTCTTCTTTTTTAGGGTTGGGTGGCATGGGCCATCGTCTCTTAAGACCATGGGTCTTATAGATGAGAAACCTTTTGTAACATCCCCTTTTATAATTCAAGGTAATGTCACAGTGTCAGTGATTACTTGGACTTTAAAGGTCTTTGTAATCACCATAGGTTTATAGGGACATTCAACCATGCTCCCACAAACAAGATGATAACAAATAAATATTATGTAACATAAATTGAAGTAGTGGAAGACTTGAAAATAAAATAACTCAAAAATTTATAACTTGATAGTAATACTGCGAAAGACTTTTGAATGAAATATTTAAACTCCTATATAGTATATCTAGAAATTTAAACTTTAAATACAACATTAAAAGTAACTTAAATGTCTTCTCAACTTCCCTTATATTCTCTTCTGAGACTCAACCTAAACCTGCCAAAACTGGCATGATGTTCGGGTATGATGAAAGACACCAACCATCCAAATAAAGGACTGTTAGTTCGCGAGAACTAGCAAATGACGACTTGAAAACTGGGACTTTTGTATGCATCTAAACTCAAATGCGATTATTAAGAATATTTTGTGACATTTTAAAATATGACTCGTTTGACACGGATAACCCCGAATGATTGAGTAAGAAAAGATGTGAGCGACAAGCACTCTTAGGAACCATACTCCGAGTACGAATGGAATATGATACAAGACTAATTGTAATCACTATGGAAACATTTTTTAAAACATTAATTCACTCACTTTCTCACGTTGAATAACTTTAAAATAAATTTACTTTACACGTTTACCACTTTTAATAAGAGCCAGTTGCTCCACGCCACATGTTGTTCATTATAATATGATACCGGCATCTGCCCTCACTACCAATTTGTAGCCTACTACCGATTTCGGTATGATAGCATTTCTTAGAACTGTTGTTTGAATCATGAAACCCTTTATAGACCAGGTTCTCGAAGCCCCGACCTCTTCCCATTACTTTCATTACTTTACATGTTAATTTCACTTTACTTTGCATTGATTGATACATTTTACTTTAGTTGATATTGATTCAATTGAGTTCCAATCGTAACGCATTGTTAACTATTTACTTAAGACATCCTAGGTGATCACAAAACACAATAATAACACATGTTATTTATAGGTAACATGGATGACAAATGAAGTAAAATAAAATAAAGGATGAAAACATCAAAGAAAAGAGTATATTCCATACCTAACCAATTAGCATGAAAGAGGAAGGATAAATCATGCTTTAACGAAACAGTGGGTAACTATGTTATTACTTTAGGTTAAGGTCACCCAATTATACTTACAAATTTGAAACGGAAAGTTAAATAAATCACACAAGCAGGTGAATTGCAATTTATTTTAATTAATTTGGAAAACAACCAAAAGAGAGAAAATAACTTGACACGAATGGCACCAAATGAGTAGAAAGGCTCGGAAAGTCACTTGTCTTATTCGTCTTGTTGGATTTCGGTACCCACTATGGACTTCAAAGCATTTGGTGACAGAGTTGACGAAGTTTACGGACAAATCTATAGGTATGAAATAACAGACAAGGAAGTATTTATTAATTGAAATTTTAATAACAGAATTGACTTATTTAATTCCAATAAAAACTCGAATTAGTGTAAAAAGTCAAAAATAATACCACTACAATCTTCTTTGGTATCAAATTAGCTAATTCGCAAGCCGTAGTGGATTCGATAGTATACGTAATGACACGCGACCGGTGGCTACAACTCCGGCAAATGGAAATGCGCTAGCAACTCCGACAAAGGGTTGAATCAAAATTATGGGTTTTGAAACGGGGTGATTTTGGTAAACTTTTGTGACGGGAATTGATGCTATAGGTTTTTAGTACATAATAGAGTAGATTAAAAACTCGGATTTGCTTTCTAATGGGCGAATTTTGACCAACACCAATCCTCGTATTTATAGTCGATGTCAAACGCAGCCAAATTGGATTAAATCGAATCCATATGGATAAATAAAAATCTCCCAAAAAGCTATCCAATTAGCTAATTTGATAAAAACCTATTCTGATTTGGGTAGATTAGATAAAACTTCGAAATTAGGGATAAGCCCGTTTGAGTTCGTTTGGATCAGAAATCACAAATTGTTTAAAGATATTCAGATAATAATGTATGAGCAATGTTCTAGAAGCAAATTGGTTCAGATTTTGGCGAGATTTGAGGAGGTGAAAATCACTCGATGTCGAGGAAACCTAAGAGTGTTGGGATGCGTTTTGGACGAATCCTAATGTGCGCTCAATTTGCCATGTTTTTCGCTTACATCTATTTCGATTTCTGTCCATATTTTATATTTTTGAGTTGGAAAAGCATAAGATTTGTGTAGTTTATGTTTATTTTCAATATATGGAGATCTACACAAGTTTCTGTTTAGTTTTGCATAAAATGGAAGCATTTTAGAGCAATTCGGAGAAGTGGCAAAGAAGTTGTCAAGTCACTCGATTTCTACCCAACCACTCGACATCGGCCCAGTGACTCTATGTTAAGTCCCCTGAAGGTCTGAAATCGACCAAGCACTCGAAGACCACAGGAAGGAGTCGATATCGAGTCTTATTACTCGATATCGAGTGAGGCCAGACTCGACACCACGCACAAGACCCGATGTCGAGTGAAGATCAACTTGAGACAACAAGTAGAGTCGATATCGACTCTTTGACTCGATATTGAGTAACCTACAGAAGCAGTCTGATGCGCTTTTGGAGTCCAAATTTGGAGGAGATTACTTCGCCATTAAGAGAAGATCTTTTATCTCATTTGATGAACTTCTATCCTCTTTGGTGAATTCCATATTTACCTAGGGGAATTTATTTGTTTTATTTATTTAATTAAGGAAATTTTTGTCTTTTAAATAGATAGATATGCTCTTTCCTAGATTAGCGAGGATTGAGCCCTATAAATAAATGTTATGGAGGGAAACTAGTCAAATAAATAATTAAATATTAATATAAACCAACTAAACCAACTACCTATGCAAGCAAATAAAATACAAGAATCCCTCCCGCTGTAGTGGTAGGGTTTCAGGATCGTATCCACGAGGAAGCGTGTCAGCGCTCGCCTTTCAAGTTCCAAAATCGCCCTCGAAATTGTCTAGAAGCTAACTCAACGTCGACTAGAGTAGTCGATGTCGACTTAACCTATCGAGTTCCGGTAAGGCTACAAAAAAAAAAGACAAAAGCACTCGACGTCAAGTAAAAGTGCTCGATGTCGACTAGGGTAATCGATGTCGAGTTATCAGTGCAGAAAAATCGTAACTTTGCAAATAAAATAAAGAAAGAAACAAACATAGATTGGTAAGATTCGTATCAATAAGATAAAAGCTTCCAAGATAAAGGTTTCAACGCCAAAACGATAACCATGTAAGAATTATGCCAAAGTATAAAAGATTATGCCTTTTCATCTAATTACTTTTGTCATTAACAATTAAGAATATAGAGGCTTTCGCATAAACCCTAATTGTTACTACCCTTTTTTATTGATTAATCCAAATTCGCATTAAGATCACTTTCGCTTCAACAATACAAATAAAGATCACCTACTACTTTCGTAGAAAAACCATGTACATAGGGATACAAGATGAAATCGTGATAAAAGTTGTACATCCGATGCATTGCCTTACATGGCTACCGTCGGGCTCACCCCAACCCTACAAGTAGGGTACTTGCTCTTCCTTGTCGCAGCAAACATCAATAACATAAAAGAAACTACTTTCATTAAATTAAACAAAAGCTTACAACCGAACAAAGCCAAAACGTCTCGTCTCCGCTCCCTTTCTACTTGGCCTAGCTCTCTCTCTCTAGCTCTATGGAAACACAATTGCTTGTGTGCTTGGATCCTAAAACTCAGACCCTAGGGCTTTATTTATAGTGTTCAATCCTTGCTATCCAAAGAAACAACAATCAATCTCTATCTAAATTTATCTATCTAAAACCTTAATGATAAATGTTTAACAATTAAGTAAAATAAAACAATTAAAATTCCCCTAAGGTAAAAGTGGGAATTACTAAAGTGGATAAATTCTTCCAACTTGACAGATCTCTCGTGCCTTGGTGTGTAAGCAATCTCTCACTCGGATTCCTACTCGATCTCGACTCGAATTCGCTCCTGGGATGTACTCGACATCGACCAAAGTGGTCGACGTCGACCAGTCTTCATGTCTCGGCTCAGTCTTTACTCTATCTCGATCCCTGAAGGTGATGTCGACTGGGTGGTTACTCGACATCGACTAGGTGTAGTCGACGTTGACTTCATTCATCAGCTGGTCGATTTCTGGTCCTTGGGCAATCGACTTCTGGGTCAGCTTCCACTCGACCTCGGTTTGCTGAAGTCGACCTCGAGTGCTTTGACATTTTTTTTCTCTTCTCCGAATTGCTCGTAAAGTGTCTCAATTTCTGCGAAATTAAACAAGAACTAGTGTAGATCTTCATAATTAGTAAATAAGCATAAACTACACAATTCATGCATTATTGTAACCTAGAAATATAAAATGTATACATAAATCAATATAAATGTTAATGCAAAATATGGCAAATTAGGCGCACATCAAAACCCCATACTTAAGCTTGCTTGTCATCAAGCAATACTTTTAATGGTCATACAGGGGAAGAAATCAAACTCTCAACATCATAGATTCATTCTCATATGTCCCTGCAGTCAATTACCATCCTCGAAAAGATACTAGTATCACCAATTCCATGTCTGTGAATAAAAGCAACTTCACACACAAAAGGAGGGTTATGCAAAAACCATTCATATGTGACAAAGCATTTGATAATTAGGAGGATTTTTATGCGCATGGTGAAGAAAAGGTAAAAGGTAAAGTGGTGGGCTATTTTTGGGCAATGTGGTGCTAAATCCGGGGAGAATTCTTCAAACTTGCTTTCTTGCTTTGATGCACTTTCTCCTTCATATGATATTCCACATCATTCATCCTCTCATAATTCGCTCTTTGCTTTTTCAACTTATATGCTTTTACATTTTTAACCTTAGCATTGCCTTCTCACGTGTCACAAACATGGGTGTCATGAATGGTCCCGGATACTTAGTGTTTCGGACTCCTCACCTTGGTGTCCCATCCTACGGAACTAACATCTCAACGCAGGCAGGGTCGATCTACCTTTATCTCCTGAGGTGACAGGATTTTTTTTCTCTTATTAAAATTTCCATAAAACATGATGATTCTCCTGCCAAACTCCAAATATAATAATACATCAAAACACCATATAATAATCTCCATAACATGACATCAATTTCTCAACATACTCCCAGGATGGGTAAAAAGGTAAAGAAATAGGTAATTTATAGAACATATGGAGCAAAATATGAAATAAGGCATAAATCTGGCTTTGTGATGCATATATGCATAGGTAAGGCTAGGAATAAGGTAAGAATGTATGGAAAATAAAGCCCTCCGTCCTCTTATCTTGCATATGTCAAAAGCAATTTCAATTCACCTCCTTTCATGGTTTTCAATAAATAAAGCACTTCATTTTGACTTCCCTTTACTAGACAATTTCATGCTATATCTCTAATTAATCCAATTTTGCATCGTCGAGTTCTACTAAAGCTTCCATGAAACTTATTCAAAATTTTCAATAGGGGTGATTTTAATAAACTTTGGATAAAAACATGAAGCATATAGATAAATAATCATATATCCAAAGTAACAATGTATGGAGCAATTGAAGAAATATCAAACATGAATAAAATAAAATATAAGTAAGTCTTCCCCCCACCCCATACTTAAATATTACAGTGTTCTCACTGTATAAAAGCATGGGTAAAGGAAGAAGCTTACGAGACAGATGTGCAGAACCTCAGAACAGGTGTTGAAAATCGCTGCAGGCTTAGTCAATGTCGAGTAGGTTAGTCGACGTCGACTAGACTTACTCGACATCGAGTGTCTTAGAACTTTAGGGTGGTCTTGAGTTGACCACATGCTCCCTTCCTCTCTGCGTGTGTAGTCGACATCGAGTAATGTACTTGACGTGGAGTACCTTCTGTAGCGTCTTGTACCTGCCATCATGTTAGACAGAAAAAAAAATCCACAAAGCAATCCACTTAATGTTTAAATCCAAAACCAAAAGTATCTAAAACCCTAAAAATTATTTGTCTTGTTATAGGCTCTAGACTTTATAGTCGCTAGGCCGACTTCTTCTTTTGCGCTCAAGGTGGCATTTGCTGAGCCCATGTGGCTTGGGCCTCGAATAAGACTCCATTCTTGTCCATCGGCAATAGTCCTCCAGAATAGATCTTATGCACCGTGAAGGGTCCCATCTTTTTATTGTTGAATTTATTGGGAAACCAATGATTCTTTGATTTGGAGACATACACCTTGTCTCCTACTTCGTAGTCTTTCGGATCATTATTGGAAACCCTGCATAAACGCAAATACCAAGGGAAACCTCTTCCATGTATAGATAAATCTTTAATGGAAATAGGGGAAGAAAGGTCCATACCTCGGCTTACCTTCGCGGCGTCCTCATTGTTCAGCTTTTGTGGTTCTGTTCAACGTCGAGTATGGTTACTCGACGTCGAGTAACTTTCTGCTCTTGGTGGATCACTCGATGCATGTGAAGTCGATGGAGGCTTGAGAGTTGGGTCGATGTCGAGTTGCTCACTCAACGTCGAGTGAGTGTACTCGATGTCAACCCCATTCTTAAAACCTGGCATAGAATCTGAAAGAATGTTAGTTGATGTCGACTTACCTAGCTCGATGTCGAGTTGATTTTATGTTTCTTCATTCAAGATCACCATGATTTCCTCCACTTGGGCTTCCATAGCCCTCTTCTCCAATTCTTCGGGAGTCATTGTTATTACCTTAGGCTCCCCACAAGTGATATACCTTTCTGTAATAGACTTCACCTCCATAGGACATATATGCCTTTCAGTTTTATTAAAAGAATACTCAGTTACCTCATCGCTGATGGTGAATGTAAGCACCCCCTTCCATCCGCTTAGATTGGCATCCATGGTTGCTAAGAAGGGCCTTCCTAAAATGATGGGACAAACAGGGTCCTCTGCCATATCAATAACTAGGAAATCAGCAGGGATAAAAAACTTACCTACTTGCACCAGTACATCGTCCACCATGCCCGTAGGGATGAAAACTGTGTTGTTCTCCATATGTAATCTTGTATCCACAGGCTCTTGCGCTCCTATCTTGACTTTGGACCAGATTGATAAGGGCATGATGCTGACGCTGGCTCCTAAGTCACACAAAGTGCATTGAATTTATTTTGACCAAATCCAATAGTGATAGAAAACTTACAAGGATCTGGCCTTTTATCTAGAAGCTCCATCTTGGTGCATTCCTCTGTGATCTCAACCATTGATCACTTCTTGCTCGGGATTTCCTTGAGGAATTTGACGTATGAAGGCATTTCATGAAGAGCTTCGGTGAAGGGAATGGTGACGTTGAGCCCTTGAAGCATCTTCATTAAACGTTGGAACTTTTTCTCCACTGGGTCCTTCAAAGATTTCTTTGGGAACGGAAGCATTTTCTTCTTTGGCGGTGATGGAGTTAGGCCGACGTCGAGTGGTGTAGAGTCGAAGTCGACTGAAGGAGTTGACTTCTGGGGGCTTTCTGCTTATTGGTCGACATCGAGTACGGGGTGCTCGACGTCGACTACATCCTGATGTTGACGTCGATTTGTCTTCAGTAGCTTCTTCCTCCATGTTTAGCTCATGTGTTTGCAGCTGACCCCTACTTCTCAGGTTCATGGAAACCACCTGACCTGCAGATTTTCTTTTAGGATTAGGTTCAGAATATCTAGGGAGCGTACCTGATTGTTTGGGGACTGATGTTGCCAATTGACCAATCTAGGTCTCTATAGTTTTCCTCCAAACATCGATTTCTCCCAATCTTGAATTGATGTCATGCAGTTGAGTGTGGATGGAATTGATAGATTGCTTTCTTTCAGTGTGATTCCTCCGCATCTCGTCAAGAATGATGTGCATGTCATCTTTCTTACCTTCTCTATCAGGATGACCGGGAGCTCTGTAGGGCGGGGGGTCTCTTTGGTGTTGGGGCTGGCGATAATAGCTCTAGTTTTTTTGCTAGTGTTGCCCTGAGTAGTTTCCCCCTGCATAGCACGCCTCTTCGTGGGTCTCTGTAAGCTGCACTTGGTCGGCATGTGGGCGCTAGTCCAAACAAGGTTGATTATTAGAAAGGAATTTAACTTGTTTGGTGAGACGGCGTACCTGGTCTTTGTGGAACTGGTCCTTGACGTCTGGATCAACTTCCTTTGGCGGCTCGTAGAGTGGCATAGATGGGGCAGGCCTTTCGTCAAGGGCCGCATTAGTCCCATTAGTGTTGTCGTAGTTAGCCAACGTCTTAATGGTATCCCAAGCGCGTCATGGTGTGTACTCGAGATACCTATAGGTCGTATAGTTGTTGATCCGCTCCTTTGTTGGTGCATCCAGGGAATTGAAGATGATCTCCTGGATCACATATGGTGCATGTCCATGTGTAGGACAGGATTTCAGCCATCATTTGTAGCGCTCCAAGACCTGTGCTAGTGTTTCCCCTAGCTTCTGCTTGAAAGCCGTGATCTGCTGTCTGAGCTGCGCTGTTTTGGATGGAGGATAGAACTTGTTAAGAAACAAATCACTGAGTTCGTTCCACTTGTGGATGGATTGTGGAGCCAAAACCTCGAACCAATGTTGAGCCTTCCCTGCAAGTAGAACTGGGCAAACGCGGGTAGGCCCGCTCGGCCAGCCCCTTTCACCCAGATTAGCGGGCGGGTTTGGAAATAGGAAAAAGCCCACGCGGGCTGCTAGGCCCAGCCCGTGCCCGCAGCGGGTACGGGATTGGACATAACGGGTACCCGCCTGTTTTTATTAAAATTAATATATATATATATGTATATATATATATAATAACTAATATAAATTATTCATTTAAAAAAACATGTAATATATACATACATACAATAACTCTCTCTCTCTCTCTATATATATATATATATATATATATATAGATGTATAATACATACAATAACTATTAATTATTCATACAGTAACTCTCTATATATATGTATGCATGTATTCCTTTTAATATATAGTAGCTATATGTGTTATATATATAAATAACATTAATTATTCATTTAAAAATAAAAAAATAACTATATATGTATTTTTTAATATATATATATATAACACGTGGATTCGAATAAATAAGATAAAAGCTTCCAAGATCAGGGTTTCAACGCCAATTTGATAACCATGTAAGAATCATGCAAAAGTATAAAAGATTATACCTTTTCATCAAATAACTTTCATCATTAACAATTAAGAATATAGAGGCTTTCACATAAACCCTAATTGTTATTACCCTTTTTAATGATTAATCCAAATTGGCATTAAGATCACTTTCGCTTTAATAATACAAATAAGGATAACCTACTACTTTCGTAGAAGAACCATGTACATAGGGATAGAAGAGGAAATCGCGATAAAAGTTGTACCTCTGATGGATTACCTTACATGGCTACCGTCGGGCTCACTCCGACCCTAGAAGTATGGTGACTACTCTCTCTTCCTTATAGCAGCAAACATCAATAACATAAAAGAAACTACTTGCATTAAATTAAACAAAAGCTTACACCCGAACAAAACCAAAACGTCTCGTCTCCGCTCCCACTCTACTCGGCCTAGCTCTCTCTCTAACTCTATGTAAACACAATTGCTTTTGTGCTTGGATCCAAAAACTCAGCCCCTAAGGCTTTATTTATAGTGTTCAACCTTTTCTATCCAAGGAAAGAACAATCTATCTCTATCTAAATTTATCTATCTAAAACCTTAACGATAAATGTTTAACAATTAAGTAAAATAAAACAATTAAAATTCCCCTAAGGTAAAAGTGGGAATTACTAAAGTGGATAAATTCTTCCAACTTGATACATCTCTCGTGCCTTGGTGTGTAAGCAATCTCTCACTCGGACTCCTACTCGATCTCGACTCGGATTCGCTCCTGGGATGTACTCGAAATTGACCAAAGTGGTCGATGTCGACCAACATTTGTGTCTCAGCTCAGTCTTCACTCGATCTCGATCTCTGAAAGTGATGTCGATTAGGTGGTTACTCGACATCGACTAGGTGTAGTCGACGTCGACTTCATTCCTCAGCTGGTCAATTTCTGGTCCTTGGGCACTCGACTTCTGGGTCAGCTTCCACTCGACCTCGAGTTGCTCTAGTCGACCTCGAGTGCTTCGACAGTTTTCTTCTCTTCTACGAATTGCTAGTAATGTGTCTCAATTTCTGTGAAATTAAACAAGAACTACTGTAGATCTCCATAATTGGTAAATAAGCATAAACTATATAATTCCTGCATTATTCTAACCCAAAAATATATAATGTATACAGAAATCGATATAAATGCTAATGCCAAACATGACAAATTAGGCGCACATCAGTAAAGCCCTAGGGGCTGAGTTTTAATGCATTAAAATACACAAGAAATTGTGTAAACACTAGTTAGACAATATATATATATATATATATATATATATATATATATATATATATATATATATATATATATATATATATAGAGAGAGAGAGAGAGAGAGAGAGAGAGAGAGAGAGAGAGAGAGAGAGAGAGAGAGAGAGAGAGAGAGAGAGAGAGAGAGAGAGAGAGAGAGGATGATTGGAGTTGTGAAGCGAGAGCGATTGCGGCTTTGTTTGGTTTGTAATCTTTTGTTTATATTTCAATTCAAGTTATTTTCCTAATGATTATGATGTTTCATATGGTGATGAAGAGCGAGTAGTCACCCTACTTCTAGGGTCGGGGTGAGCCCGACGATAGCCATGTGACTTTGTGCTTATAGGCATGATCTTTTATGCGATTTCATCTTCTATCCCTATTTGCATAATTCTTCTACGAGAGTAGTAGGTGATCTTTATTTGTAATATTGAAGCAAAAGTGATCTTGTTATGAATTTGGATTAATTATCAAAAAGGGTAGTAACAATTAGGGTTTATGCGAGAGCCTCTATATTCTTAATTGTTAATAACGAAGGTTATTTGATGAAAATGCATAATCTTTAATGAATTTCGCATAAGTCTTATATGGTTATCGTTGTGGCATAAATTCCCCGACTTTGGAAGTTTTTAGTTAATTGATATACAAAACAACCAATTTGCGATATTTCTGTTCATCTATGCTTCTTATTAATCCTTATACTCTTCGGACGATCTTTCCCGACACTTACTTTTAATTTCTCCACGTTTTATGTTTCTACACACTCACTCAATTTCGATCTTATCAGTCGATATCGAGTCCTTCTGACCCGATATCGAGTCCTCCACACTCGACGACGAGTCTTTTTTTTTTGTTATGCTGGTGTTCATTGGAAATCGATTGATCGAGTCAATATCAACCCTTATAGGTCGATATCGAGTGATCTGCTGGTCATCGTTAAGTTTTCTTTTCAAGAAACTATTTAGGCGAGCGCTGACACGCTTCCTCGTGGATCGATCCTGATTTCCTACCACTACAGCAGGAGGGTTTCTTGTATTTTTTTTTCGTGGACTAGAGATTCGGTCTGAGATTTATATTTTATATTTATTTCATACTTGATTTATCTGCTAATAAATTTTGGCTCAGTTGCCAAGGAAGCTATCAATCGCACCATTTTGTTTCTTTTTACGCCCATTTTCTAGTGTCTGTTTTACAGGTGTATGCGAGGCACTGATTGCACACTGAAATTTGATCCTCACCTCGAACCAGAACGCTTCTTTCCTCTTCAACGAAGACTAAGTAGAAGACTCATGTCGTCTGACAACGAGAACGAGGTACAACTTACTCTAGGGCAGGATATTGAGACGCGCCGCAAGTAAATAGAGGAGCTCACCACCAAGAAAACGGAATTCGCCCGGAAGGAGGCAGAATTTGCACGAAATCAAAAATGGTGGGAGGCATGGGCGGATCACGACGCCAAAGCCAGCAGAGAGCTCGAAGAACAACTACAGCACATCCCTCAGAATGTGAAAGAATATATGCATCATACTCTAGTAGTGCTAGAATCTTCTATTATTCTCCCTCGCGTTTCTTTGGAGATTAGATCTTCTTTTATTTATGAGATTATGAGGAATCAATTTGAGGGAAAGCTCAATTAATGCCCCTTAGAACATATTAGTGTATATCTAGATTTGTGCGAAACTATTGTTGATAGCCCTAATTTTGAGTATCTGAAACTAAAGGCTTTTTGTTGGTCACTTGCAAGAAAGGTGCTACATTGGTTTGAGGGTTTGGCCCCACAATCTGTCCACACGTGGATCGAAATTAAGGACTTGTTCCTCAACAAGTTCTTTCCACCAGCAAAGACGGTGCATCTCAAACAAAAGATTACGGCTTTCAAGAAAAAGCTAGGGGAAACACTTGCTCACACTACCAAAAACACAGGAAATAGCCACGGTCAAATAGCCACGAATCGGCCACGAATGACCGTGGCTAAACGGTTTAGCCACGGGCATAGCCATGAATTTGACGTTCGTCGCCATTCGAGGCTATATGCCTCGTCACTAACAGCCACCAACTCAATATCCGTGGCTAATAGCCACGATCTTACAAGGTCGTGGCTATGTCCGTGGCCGGTTTAGGATCGTGTCATCCGTGGCTGTAGCGACAAAATTAGCCACGGTGTATGTCGTGGCTGATTTCGTGGCTTGGCACGTGCGGGAAGTCTAGCGTCTTTCGTGGCTGATTTCGTGGCCAATTAGGTGGCTAAATTCGTGGCTTTATTATTGGTTATGGGCCTTATGGCCATGGCTATTCCCGTGGCGATATTCGTGGCTAAGTTCGTGACTTTATTATTGGCTATGCCCGTGGGCCATGGCCTTATTCCACATTTTGAACGCATTATATATATATATATATATATATATATATAAATACATCAATAATAATAAACTAGTATAAGATCGACCAAATCCAACCATACATAAATGGAGTACAAAAATAAAGAACAAAATTTAGATACAAAAAAAACAAATTGGAGAACATATATTCTGTCCTCATGAATTTCCTTATCTCCACAACATCCTTTGTATGATTACTCCTGCAGGAACAACAAAATGCAATAAATCTTCAATAATTTGACCAACAAGGCAAGAAAGTCATTACAATTACTAAAAAGCACAAGGACTATTGTAATTAAGCAGAGTTAACACTCTTAAATAAATCTACCTGTGCAATTTCCATTGAGATCTTAGACAAGCTGTAGGAGAGAAATAAAATTTATGGAAGATGCCAACAAGATGTAAGTTAATGATTGAAGGTATTGCCTCATGATGGTAAATGTGTACAACTAAACTTGCTTAAAAAATTTGATAAATGGATATTTTTTATATATAAGGTAAAATTTCAGCTAAATGAAACCTAGTCGATAGCATCCGGGGATGTTTGTTTTCATTTGATTAGTCTTCTTGTTACAGTTAAAAAAATTGCTGCCTCTTCCTCTCAAAGATTAAGGATGCTTGCATTTTGAAAGATATATTGAAGGTCAATCAGGTCTAATATTAATCATATTAGATGATTTAGAATAGTTATTTATTGGCCTTCAATGTATCTTTAAGAATAAAAAACCCAAGGAAAATAACACTTCCACTTGAATAGGATGTCATGAGCATGATGTTTTCACTGTATCTGCACCTACCTTAGTTATCAATGGTAGCACCAAACACTCAAAACAATGGCCTAGTAGATGACATGATTTTGAACTGCAGATAAGTTGTGCCAAAAATTTTCCATAGAAACATGGTCATCAGCATTAAACCTCAAGTTTGCATGAGATATTAATTCATACAGAAATTTTCGAGCCTCATAACAGAAGTTTACCTGCACTTAGAATACATCCAAGGCAAGAACCGTGCTGTAGCCAGGAGCAACGTCCAGATAGAAAGGAGTAGCAGAAGTTTAACTGTTGCTTTTATGCCGAGGACAGCAGCACCCATCCCTAAAAGATTTACAATTATTCCATTTTTCAGACTTTTCCAAAACATCAGCACGAGGAGGAGCCTTTGAGGGATTTCAAAAGCAAAGGCTTAAAAAGAGGATTTGAGAACATTCAAATACCTAACAGGTTGAGCAAAAACCGGGACCAAATCCAAGCGTGTGAGAGCCATGGCCGATTGAAAGAGGGATTGATGCGAAGCTGAAGCAGCAAACAGCGAAGATCTTCCTCAATTGGCGCTCTTTCTCGTGTTTCCTATTCTCAAATGCGATGAATTAAAAAACCATATTCACATCAGCAGCAAAATATAGAAAGAGAAGGACGGGGAAAGCGAGAGTAGAGGAGGAGAAAAGGGAACGAGCTCACCTTCGGCCTTCAATGGAGGGAGATCCGGGACCAAGTAATGTGTCTGAACATCAAGGACGAAGGTCGTTGGGTTCGAGATCTGAAGACAAAGGTCGTTGAGTGGTGACAGTACTTTGCATATCCGAGGAGACGACGGCAACACAAGAAGCAAGAGGATGCAACGGGGATATGAGACCAAGAGGAAGGAGGAAGGAGGAAGGAGAAGCACCATGGACAGAAGAGGCGAAACTTGAGAGGAGGCAGGAGACGCGCCTCTACCTTTGTGAAGCGGTCGACTGCAAAAATTAGGGTTAGAGCCCCTATTTGAGACCGCTTTGAATTTTGACCAAAATTTTGGGGGGAAATTTACCGCTCAAAATTACAATAGGCGGTAAAATAATTTCATGAGTGTGAATTTTTTTTTCCCTTCACAATTCATATATAGAAAATAAATATCAATATCCTTATCTTATGTGAATGATTTTACCCAACATCATTAAACTAGTTCAGTATCCGTATTTTTTGCGAATTTTTTAAATATCAGTTTTAATATTTTTAGGTTTGGTATAAAAAATTCATATAAAAAGAATGTATAAGTTAGTATAATGTTTTATTAAACATTTATTAGTCAATTATATGATTTTTCCTCTATACATACTCTTATATTAATCAAATAAGAATTTACTAGTTAATATAAGATTTTATTCAACATTTATTAGTCACTCATATGAGTTTTCGTCAAAACATACTCTTATATATACTATTCTAATAAGATTATAGTAGTTGATATAAGATTTTATTCAACATTAGTTAGTCACTTTTAAGAGTTTTCCTCAAAACATACTCTTATTTTATTCTAATAAGAATTTAGTAGTTAATATAAGGTTTTATTAAACTTTTATTAGTTACTTATATGAGTTTTTCTCTAAACATACTTTTATACTATTCTAATAAGAATTTAGTAGTTAATATAAGGTTTTATTAAACCTTTGTTAGTTACTTATATGAGTTTTTTCTCAAAACATACTTTTATAGTATTCTAATAAGAATTTAGTAGGTAACATGAGGTTTTATTGAGCATTTGTTCATTACTTATAGGAGATTTCCTCAAAACATACTCTTATAGTATTCTAATAAGAATTTAGTAGTTAATATAAGGTTTTATTAAACATTTGTTCATTAGTTATATAAGATTTCCACAAAACATACTCTTATTGTATTCTAATAAGAATTTAGTAGTTAATATAGGGTTTCATTAAACATTTGTTAGTTACTTATACGAGTTTTATGAACCATTTGTTCATTACTTTTATTAGTTTCCCTCAAAACATACTCTGATAGTATTCTATTAAGAATTTAGTAGTTAATATATATAAGGGTTTATTAAACATTTGTTAGTTACTTATACGAGTTTTTCTCAAAGCATATTCTTATAGTATTCCAATAAGAATATAATAGTTAATATAAGGTTTTATTGAACATCTATTAGTTACTTAAATGAGTTTTCCTCAAACATACTCTTATAGTATTTTAATACTACCTCCGTCCAAAAATACATTGCCTTTACTATTCACGCACGTTTTTTTAAGAAGGTAAAAACTATATAAAATATTAACTTTTTTATTAATTTTTTTTAATAATTACAAACTTATTGATAAAAAAAATTAATAAAAAAATTAAAATTATATATAGTTTTTAAGTCCTAAAAAAGCGTGCATTAATAGTAAAAGTCCATGTATTTTTGGACAGTGGGAGTAAGAATTTAGTAATCAATATAATGTTTTATTAAACATTTGTTCATTAGTTATACAAGTTTTCTTAAAAAACTACTCTTATATTATTTTAATAAGAATTTAGTAGTCAAAATAAGGTTTTATTAAACATTTATTCGTTACTTATATTAGTTTTCCTCAAAACATACTCTTATAATATTATAATAAGAATTTATTAGTCAACATAAGGTTTTATTAAACATTTGTTCATTCCTTATATGAGATTTCCTCAAAACATACTCTTATTGTACTCTAATAAGAATTTATTAGTTAATATAAGGTTATATTAAGCATTTGTTCATTACTTTTATGAGTTTTCCTCAAAACATACTCTTATAGTATTCTATTAAGAATTTAGGAGTTAAAATAAGGTTTTATTAAACATTTATTTGTTACGTATATGATTTTTCCTCAAAACATACTCTTATAATATTCTATTAAGAATTTATTAGTTAATATAAGGTTTTATTAAACCTTTGTTAGTTACTTATGTGAGTTTTTTCCCAAAACATACTTTTATAGTATTCTAATAAGAATTTAGTCGTCAACATAAGGTTTTATTAAACTTTTGTTCATTACTTATATGAGATTTCCTCAAAACATACTCTTATTGTATTCGAATAAGAATTTATTAGTTAATATAAGGTTATATTAAGCATTTGTTCATTACTTTTATTAGTTTTCCTCAAAACATACTCTTATAGTATTCTATTAAGAATTTAGGAGTTAAAATAAGGTTTTATTAAACATTTATTTGTTACGTATATGAGTTTTCCTCAAAACATACTCTTATAATATTCTATTAAGAATTTATTAGTTAATATAAGGTTTTATCAAACATTTGTTAGTTACTTATATGAGTTTTTCCTCAAAACATAATCTGATAGTATTTTAATAAGATTTTAGTAATCAATATAATGTTTTATTAAACATTTGTTCATTAGTTATATGAGTTTTCCTAAAAAAAATAATCTTATAGTATTCTAATAAGAATTTAGTAGTCAAAATAAGGTTTTATTAAAAATTTATTCGTTACTTATATTAGTTTTCCTCAAAATATACTCTTATAGTATTATAATAAGAATTTAGTAGTTAAAATAAGGTTTTATTAAACATTTATTCTTTAATTATACGATTTTCCCTCAAAACACTCACTTAGATTATTCGAATAAGAATTTATTGTATAATATAAAGTTCTATTCCACAATTATTAGCTACTTATATGATTTGTTTCTCAAGATAAACACTCATAATATTCTCATATGAATTTATTAGTTAATATAAGGTTTTATTCAACGATTATTAGTTACTTATATGATTTTTTCCCTCAACACACATTTTATTTAACAATTATTAGTTTTGTTTATATTCTAGTATTTATTTAGATATAAATACATATACCATTAATGGGCCTATTGGCGAAAATTATAGCCGTATTTGGGCCCATAATAAATTAAAGCCCATTAGAAATTAAAGTGAATCATTTGAGGTTAACTGTAAATAGCCATGGCATTAGCCACAGATATGACCGTGGCTATTAATTGGGCTTCTTAATATGTCGAGAGTTATTAATTGGGCTTACATATTCATTGGGCTTTGACTAATACTAATGAGCTTGACCCTTTTTGGGCTTTGACTCTCTAAAATTGGGTTTGACCATGTATAGGCCATACCTTTTTTTTGGTGAGATTTTGGGCTTAAAAATTGATATTTACTTTCAAATTAATTTGCTTTAATTTTTGAATTTCCTCAATTCGGATACACCAAAGTGATAAGGGCGTCTCCATGTTAGCGTCGAATACAGCCACGGATAATCCAACAGTGGCTAAATTCGTGGTTGTTCACCTTCAACTCGGGTCATATATTGCTAATTGCCTCACATTCTTAGCCATGAGTATAGCAACGGATATTATTCGTGGCTAAATTCGTGGCTACACTGACATGTCGGGTAAGACTCGCCAAAAATGGCGTCAAAATCGGCCACGGAAAAGGTGACTGTGGCCAAAGTCGTGGCTAATAGCCGCGAAATTTCGGACACGAAATTATTTCTTCATCCCTAGCCACGGGCTTTGCCACGAATATTTTCATTCGACGCTGTTATAGCTACGGCTTGTCAGGTCGTAGCTATAGTCGTGGCTATCAGCTACGGATTTGGCAACGACTGTACGACGTGGCTAAAATTCCGTGGCTATTTCCTGTGTTTTTGGTAGTGTCAAGTCTGGGAGCGCTACAAACGCCTGTTCAAATCTTGCCAACGCATGGTCAAATGCCATATGTGATCTAGAAAATCATCCACAATGCCCTAGATGTGCCTACTAAGTATTGGATCAACACCTATACATCTTATAGGTATCTCGAGTACACTCCACAACGTGCTTGGGAGACCATAGAGAGATTGGTCAACTCCGAAAACACCTATGGGACTTCTGAGGCTTTTGACACAAGGCTTATCCCATCTATGCCACTCTATTAACCGTCGAAGAATATTGATCCCGACGTCAAGGACCAATTCAATAAGGATCATGTAAGCCGCCTTAAAAAACAAGTTAAGCTTCTTACTAATAACCAACCTTGTTTGGAATGTGGGTTCGTCAAGCACAACACCACCGCCTGCCCTCATTCTGACCAAGTTATGCTTGCACAAACACATGAGGAGGCACGCTACGCGGGGGGTCCTAACTACTTAGGACAACATCAGCAATAGAATTGGGGTTATCGTCAACCCCAATATCAAAGGACCCCCCACCTTACAATGCTCCTGGACACCCGGATAGAGAATCAAAGAAAGAGTACCTACACATCATCCTTGACGAGATGCGACGAAACCATGATGAATTCAAACAAGACAACAACTCCGTCCATACTCAACTGCATGGCATCAACTTGCGAAAGGGAGAAATCGACGTTTGGTGGAAGAACATTGAGACCCAAGTGGGTCAATTGATTGCATCAATCCTCAAACCGTCCGGATTGCTCCCTGGATCATCTAAGCCTAATCCCAAAGGTAAGTCTACTAGACACGTGGCTGCAATGAACCTAAGAAGTGGCCGTCAAATGCAAACGCCCGAGTAAACGATGGAAGAGGAAGCTCCTGGAGACGACTCGATATCGACTCATCTAGTCGATATCGAACAACCATCACTCGATGTCGAGTCCCCACTCGATGTCGAGTCATCATCTTGTCAGCAATTAGAAGACAACTTCTCTAGTCGATATCGACCTTGCAACACTCGATATTGAGTCTCCTGGACTCAACGTCGACCCACTCCACTCGACCTCAGTTACAAAGAAGAAGAAGACGATGCCATTCCCCACCAAATCTTTGAAGGACCCCACAGAGAAAAAGTTCCACCATTTTGTAAAGATTCGTCAAGGGCTCAACGTCCCCATTCCCTTCACCGAAGCTCTTCATGAGATACCATCCTATGTAAAATTCCTCAAAGAAATCTTGAGCAAGAAGCGGTCGGTGGCTGAGATCGCAGAGGAGTGCAGCAAGATGGAGCTTCCTGAGAAGAGGCCAGACCCAGGTAAGTTCTCCATAACCATAGGATTTTGTCAACATCGTTTTGACACATTTTGTGATTTGGGGGCAACCATAAGCATCATGCCCTTAACAATTTGGTCAAAGGTGAAGATTGGCACATTAGAGCCTGTCGATTCAGATTATACATGGCGAATAACATTGTGGTCATACCTACAATCATTGTTGATGATGTACCCGTCCAAGAAGGTAAGTTCTTTGTCCCTGCTGATTTTCTTCTTATTGATATGGCAGAGGACCCTGCTTGTCCTATTATTCTAGGTAGGCCCTTTTTAGCAACTGTCGATGCCAACATCAGCTTAAGAAAGGGAGTGCTCACATTCACAATTAGCGATGAAGTAATCGAGCACTCTTTCAACAAACCTATAGAGAAGCAGGACGGTCCTATGGAGGTCAAATCTGTCAAGGGAGGCTACATCACTTACGGGGAACCAAAGGTAAGAACCATTACCCTTGAGGAGCTAGAGAAGAGGGCTATGGAGGCCCAAATGGAGGAGATCGTGGCAATCTGTAGCGAGCACACTACAAATCTAGTCGACGTCGACTCAGGTAACTCGATATCGACTCACCTTTTCCAGATTTTGTTGCAGGGCCTAAGTATAGGGTCAACGTCGAGTCAACTCACTCGATATCGAGTGATCCACTTGTCATCGACCAAAAATCCACAACACCTCCATCGACTAAGCCAGAAGCAGAGAGCCACTCGATATCGAGTCACCCACATCGAGTCTTTTATCCCTGTATCGACTGATCAACCACCAGGCAAGCAAACTGACTTGATATCGACTGATACTACTCGATATCGACTAGAACCTCAGAAGCCGAATGAAGAAAATGCAACGAAGGTAAGCTAAGGTATAGATCTCTCTTCCCCTATCTCAATTCGGGATTTATCTATACATGGAAGAGGTTTGCCTTGGTATGTGAGATTGTGCAGGATATCCAATGACGATCTGAAAGACTATGAAGTTGGAGACAAGGTGTATGTCTCCAAATCAAAGAATCATTGGTTTCCTAACAAATTCAGAGAGAAGAAGATGGGTCCATTCATAGTACACAAGGTCCATTCGAGCGGAATGCAACTAAAGGACAATAATGGGGTCCTATTTGAGGCCGAAGCCACGTGGGTCCTATAGATACCACCTTGACAATCTAAAGAAGAAGTCGGCCTAGCGACTATAAAATCTAGAGCTTGTAACAAGACAATGAGCTTTTAGAGGTTTTGAATACTTTTGGTTTTGTTTCAAACTTCTTTTGGATTGTTTTATTTTGTTTTTTTTTTGTTTCTTTCTAACAAAATTACAGGTGTGAAGAAAGCTGCGAAGAGGACTCGATATCGACTGCAAATCGTGTGAACTCAGTCGATATCGACTGGTTCACTCAATATCGTATTCATGATTATTTCCCAAATTGTTTCTAAAGCTTGGAATCCTAAAGCTTGGAATCAGCAGAAATCGTGTGAACTCAGTCGATATCGTCTGGTTCACTCAATATCGACTCATCTGCAGTGCACCTGTTTTGAGATTTTATGCCATGTCTAGTAAGTTTCTTTCTTTACCCTTGTTTTTATACAGTGACTCAGTGAGGACACTGTAATCCTTAAGTATGGGGTGAGGGAAGGGCTTACTTTTATCGTATTCATGATTATTTCCCAAATTGTTCTTTACATGGTATTTTGGATATGATCTTTCATCTATATGCTTTTATGTTTTTATCTAAAGTTTATTTTTATTACCCTCACTAAAAATTTTGATTAGTTTTATGGAAGTTTTAATAGAACTCGACAATGCAAAATTGGATTCACTAGAGATATAGTATGAAATTGTCTAGTAGAGGGAATTCACAATGAAGGGTATATTTTATAAAATCCATAAAATGAGGTAAATTTGAAGTTGATTTTGACATATGCATAATAAGAGAATGGAGGACTTTATTTTCCATACATACTTATTCTCACCTTATTTCTATCCTTACCTATGCTTATATGCTTCACAAAGCCATATTGAGCCTTATTCCATATTTTGCTCTACATGTTCTGTATATTGCCTATTTCTTTACTTTATGACCCGTCCGGGGAGTATGTTGACAAATTGATGTCATATTTTGGAGATTGTTATATGGTGTTGTGTTGTATCATTATGTTTGGAGTTTGGTAGAAGAATGATATTTTATGGAAAATTTAATGAGAGAACGAAAATCCGGTCACCTCAAGAGATAAAGGTAGATCGACCCTTCTCGGCGAGATGGGACACCAAGGTGAGGATTCCGAAGCACTAAGTATCCAGGACCATTCATGACACCCATGTTTGCGAATCTCGAGAATGCAATGCTGCGGTTAGAGAGGTAAAAGCATAAATAGTGAAAAAAAAACAAAGAGTGAATTATGAGAGGATGAGGGACGTGGAAATATCATATGAAGGGAGAAAGCAAAAAAAGTAAAATTGAAGAGTTCTCCCCGGATTTAGCACCACATTGCCGAAATATAGCCCACCAATATGCCTTTTACCTTTTCTTCACCATGTGCATAAAAGTCTTCTTGATTATTAATGCTTTGTCACATATTAAATTATTTTTGCATAACCCTCCTTTTGTGTGCGATGTTGCTTTTATTCAAAGGCATGGATTTGGTGACATTAGTACCTTAGCGAGAACGGTAATTGATTGCAAGGTTATATAAGAATGAATCTATGATGTTGAGAGTATGGGGTGTATTGCTTGAGAACAAGCAAGCTTAAGTATGAGGTGTTGATGTGCGCTCAATTTGTCATGTTTTTCGTTTACAAATATTTTGATTTCTATCCATATTTTATATTTCTGGGTTAGGAAAGTATTAGATTTGTGTAGTTTATGTTTATTTGCAATATATGGAAATCTACACAAGTTTCTATTTAGTTTTTCAGAAATCGAAAGCATTTTGGAGCAATTCGGAGAAGTGGAAAAGAACCTGTCAAGTCACCCGATTTCTACCCAACCACTCGATATCGATCCATTGACTCTATGTCGAGTCCCCTAAAGGCCCGAAATCGACCAAGCACTCAAAGACCATAGAAAGGAGTCGATATCGAGTCTTATTATTCGATATTGAGTGAGGCCATACTCGACACCACACACAAGACCCGATGTCGATTGAAGATCAACTCGAGACAACAAGTTGAGTCAATATCAACTCTTTCACTCGATATCAACTGACCTACAGAAGCAGTTCAACGCGCTTTTGGAGTATGAATTTGGAGGAGATTAGTTGGCCATTAAGAGAAGATCTTTTATCTCTTTTGATGAACTTCTATCCTCTTTGGTGAATTCCATATTTACCTAGAGGATTTTTATTTGTTTTATTTATTTAATTAAGGAACTTTTTATCTTTTAGGAATAGATAGGTATGCTCTTTCCTATATTGGCAGGGATTGAGCCCTATAAATAAAGTCCTAGGGGCCGAGTTTAAATGCATTCAAGAACACATGCAATTGTGTAAACACTAGTTAAGCAATATAGAGAGTAGAGAGAGAGAGGCTAATTGGAGTTGTGAAGCGAGAGCAATTGTGGCTTTGTTCGATTTGTACTCTTTCGTTTATATTTCAATTCAAGTTATTTTCCGTATGATTATGAAGTTTGTTATGATGATGAAGAGCGAGTAGTCATCCTACTTCTAGGGTCCGGGTGAGCCCGACGATAGCCATGTGAGTTTGTGCTTAAAGGTATAATCTTTTATGCGATTTAATCTTCTATTCCTATTTGCATGATTCTTCTACGAGAGTAGTAGGTGATCCTTATTTGTAATATTGAAGCAAAAGTGATCTTATTAAGAATTTGGATTAATTATCAAAAAGAGTAGTAACAATTAAGGTTTATGCGAGAGCCTCTATATTCTTAATTGTTAATAACAAAGGCTATTAGATGAAAAGGCATAATCTTTCATGAATTTGGCATAAGTCTTATATGGTTATCGTTGTGGCATAAATTCCCTGACTTTGGAAGTTTTTAGTTAATTGATATATAAAACAACCAATTTGCGATCTTTCTGCACGTTCTAAGTTTCTGCACACTCGCTCAATATCAACCCTATCAGTCGATATCGAGCCTTTCATACTCGATGTCGAGTCTTCTATTTTCTGTTGTGCAGGTGTTCACTAGAAATCGACTGATCGAGTCGATATCAACACTTCTAAGTTGATATCGAGTGATCTGCTGGTCGACGTTAAGGGTTGTTTTCAAGAAACTGTTTAGGCGAGCGCTAACACGCTTCCTCGTGGATCGATCCTGATTCCCTACCACTACAGCGGGAAGGTTTCTTTTATTTTTATTTGCGTGGACTAGAGATTCGGTTTGATACTTATATTTTATATTTATTTCATTCTTGATTTCCCTCCTAACAAATCCTAACGGGAAGGAGATTACTTACATGAGAAGAAAGGATTTTTTTTATCTCCTTAATGAACATCTATCCTTATGGGTTAAATCTTATTTACCCTACGTAACTTTTATTTGTTTTATATTATTTTAAGTAGGAAGTTTTATCTTAGGAAATTAGATAGATATTTCTTTCCCTAGCTAGAATCACCATAAATAAAGCCCTTAGGGGCTAGATTTTAATCATCTTTTCCACAAGCAATTGTGCACCATAGTAGTTAGAGAGAGAGGAGTAGGCCGAGAGGGGTGGAGAGAGAGAGAGATGTTGTGTGGAGAGCAGTTTACGGTTGTACTTTTACTCTTTTATTCAAGTTAATTTCTTTTATGTCAATGGTTATGATTGAGATGATGTAGAGCGAGTAGTCGTCCCACTTTTAGGGTCAGGGTGAGCCCGATGATCGCCATGTAAGTATGCTTTATTCATGATTCTCATATAATTTTTATCTTCTATCTTATGTGCTTAAATCCGCTGCGAGAGTAGTGCGAAATTCTGTATTTAAGATATTGAAGCGAAAGTGGATTTATTATGAATTTGGATAAAATTATGAAAAGGATAGCAACACTTAGGATTTATGCGAGAGCCTTTATATTCTTATTTTTTAATAACGAAAGTTATTTGATGAGAAACATGTTTCTTTCATGAGTTAATTACATTATTTGCATGGTTATCGTTGTGGTAATTCACCCTTACATTCTTTGGACGTTCTTTTTCGACAAGTTGCTTTCTGTTTTCTGCATTGTGACTCAACATCGACTGCCTTCAGTCGATATAGAGTTAGTCTAACCCAATATCGAGTGCTCTACTCGATGTCGAGAGTGTGTTTGTGTGTTCTGCATGTTGTGCACTAGAGATCGACTGCTTTACTCGACATTGACTGACTTTATTCGATATCGAGAGCTTCTGGTCGATATCAGAGAGCTATTTTGGAGACTAGATCAGCGAGCGCTGGCGTGCTTCCTCGAGGATCAATCCTAACTCCTCCCACTACAGTGGGAGGAAGTCTTATAATTTATTAGCGCAGACAGAGGATTTGGTTTGATTTTATATTTCATATTTATTAATACTCGATTTCCTCCTAACGTGATTATGGACGCCACATGTGACACGTATTATCCATTTGTCATTGTCGTATTATTGACCTTTGAGCTCAAATTCACACCTCATTTTCCTAGACGTCACAACCCTAATCGATGTAGGGGAGAAATCCAAATCAATGTTGGGTGGTTCCCTGCGCTCACCGTAGTGCTCACACACTAGTCTAAAGGTCGAAAATTCGGTCCGTTTGTTCTTCCATGATTGATGTATCACTAGAATCATGTTTTTAGCATCACCCATATAACGAGTCTCCCATTTGATATTCTTCTCATTATACCACACTCAGGCAAGCTGAAACATCGATGAATAATATGTGCCCCCTTCTAAATGTTGGTGTTGACTCTACGTTATTGTGGATTATAAAATATATTAATTATTATTTCACAACTATATCAAATGGCACCTCAAATATCATTTTACAACTATAAACTCTGTTTTTCGAATAATCAATCACTTTCTTTTCGAATATTCTATACTCCCTCCGTTCGGAAAAACATGTCACTTTACTATTCACGCACACTTTTTTAAGAGATAAAAACTATATAAAATATCTAGTTTGTTTTAATAATTTTTTTTAACAATTTCAAGTTATTATTAAGAAGTACAAACTTGTTTAAAAAAAGTTATAAAAAAATAAACCGTGAAAATGTAGGCGGTTACAGTTCCTAAAACTGTGGAAAGTATCGATGCTAAACCAACTTCGATTCGAGGAAACAATGTAGTTCAATTTGGATTTTCCGAGGGTCATAATTCGGGATAGATTTTCGGGATTCGTAGTCGGAACCTGCGGGACCATCTCTCTCTCTCTCTCTCACCCATAAAACCCACTTTATTGCCCTTTATATATACAAACACCAATCCCAAAACCCCAATTCTCAAACTCACCTCAAATTTTGAGCCACCAAACACAAACCCTACTTTCTCTCTCTCTCTCTCTCTCTCTCTCTCTCCCTCATTTGAAGTCCCAAGGAAGAAACCCTCACCTCACTCTCCTCTCCCCTATCTCCAATCTTCAAACGCACCTCCAAATAATCGGTTTTGTGTTTATCCAAGCCCCCAACACCCCAAACACTCTTCCCACCTCTTCCCTTTTAAGATCAAATGCAAAGGAGTCATCACCGATGCCAAAACCGAAGAAAGCAGAAGCTGCTGGACCCAGTCGGCACTGCGAGATCTCTGTTACCACCATGAGGAAGAACACAGGTGGTACTCTGTTTGTCTTTGCTCAAGGTAATCCCCTCGTTCTCCTCTATTCTTTCTTCATTTCTCTTCCAAACCCCTTAAAGGTGAACCTTTACTAAGTTTTCTACCTTCCAAGGTCATAGGGAAGTAGATCCAACCCCTGGAAGTGCAAAATCAACCTCTTCTTCCCTCTTTCCCCTGTTTTTTGAAGGTAAGGTTCATCTTTCTCATTCTTGTTTGTGTTGGTCTCAAATTTTTGTAAAAGAGGAGTTTTACTCATCCTCTATCCTTCCTAGGCTCGATCGTTTTTTTCCTTATCGATTTGGAGCTTGGAGGACCGCCATTGAAGCTTTTGAAGATTTCCTTGAAGACCTTTGGTAATCCTTCTTCCGCTCTCCCCATCTGGTCCTTGTTGGTGTAATTGTGTGTTGTTTTTTGTCGGGGAAGGTTTTACTTTATTTTAGAATTGGTTTGACAAAGAACTGAGTTGATCAAAGGTAAGAATGAGCTAAAACATTCGAATCTCGCCGTGGTGAAACCATGGTCATCGCAGTGAGTTAGAACATGAGCCAGAGGAAGAAAATACGCATTTTGCGGCCGCAAATGCCCTTTTCTCTACGGCGAAAGTGGACTCTTGCGGCCAACGAGAGCCTATCTTCGTGAGGAGCCTAGGATGGGTTTCGCCGCGGCGAAACCAGCCCTAGCAACCTTGGCCGAGGTAGCTCCTTTGAGTACTTTGGATTGTGGCTGGGTTTTGAGTTGAACCAACCTATGTTGGGTTTATTGTTGATTTGTGATTTTAAAATATGGATTTTAATTATATTATTTTAAGGGCTTATTATAATGTTTAAAATGTGATTTTAAGGATTTTGAAAAGTGTTCGTTTGTATTAAATTAAATATCTCAAAATGTTTTGGCTGCTTTAAGGCTTTTCAAAAGGTGTTGAAACCTTAGTTGTTGTTCAATCATTTGACGATCCATGGAACTTGTATTTCGAGAATGTTTTGGAAGGTTTAGTGTCTTACAACTGAGATGTCGGGATACCTTTACCGATGGCTTTGACGAATTAACTGGACTTAGTGATTTGAGAATGACCTCGAGTTAACTATATTCCGTGGACCTTGTTTAATGGATTGATCTAACCTATCGGACTTTTGGACTTCTTTTAATTGGATTCCTTTAAACTGTTTAACTGAACTTGACTTAGACTTGCCTTGAAACTTGATTGGACCGACATACTGGATATGATTGGACTGGACTTTGAGAATTGGGCATGTGAATGATGATGAGTTATGAGAATTGATATTAAATGATATTCTTTGGATATCTCGGCTTTCAGAAGTTTTCTCGTGTTTCGAATGATTTGGAAATGTTTTGACTTATCGGAGGATTTTGGAAATGCTTTTGAGTATCTGTTCTCTTAGTGGTTAGTTAGTGGGATTGTTTCACTTATCGCATCATCATTATTATTATATATGTTAGATGCTTATTGACTTGTTGGACTTCTACTACCTACTATTGCCTTGGTTGTTAGGTGTTGCAGGTAAGTTCCCTCGTGGAGCTTACTCAACTTGATTTCAATATGCATGTAGCAACATGATATACTAAGGGTTGTATGTGCATAAAAGCATGATCATTGTAGTATCATGCTTAGTTTGCAGTATTTGAATGAGCATTTGTTTTCACAATGTGTTTGATAGAGAACGGTCGTTATATGTGAGTCATGTATATATATATATATATATATATATATATATATATATATATATATATATATATATATATATATATATATATACATATATAGAATAACTTTCCAATGCCTTCACTCGTTACAATGCATTCATGAGACCAATTTTGATCCATTGGATTGAATTTTGATGGATGGATAAAAAAAAAGATTTTTCTCTCTCCTAAAATCATCCACGTTAAACTTACGTGAATATTTGATATATTCGTATGAATATCCATATTCATGTTCATATGAATATGAATATATGTATATTCATATATTCAAATAAATATTCATTTGAGTGCGAAATGTGGAGTTCGCCTCTCTTTAGGCCAATATTGTCTCTCCTCTTCATTCAAATGAATATTCATTTGAATATCCCTATTCATTTGATTGAATATGAATATTAGTTGTCTAAATATTCATTTGAATGTATCTAGATTTGAACGTTTAAATTTTCAACCTGTTTGAGAAATTGGTGAGAGAGAATGAGAGATATGGAGAGAGAGAATCTAATTAATTTTTTTAAAGGATTTTTAAAGTTTATTTCCAATATTTTTTGGTGAGATTTCATTTATTTTTAGTTTAAAATCCATCCATTCATTAAAACTCATCTAATGGCTCACAAATGTTCTCATGTGTGCATTGTAAGGAGTGAATGCATGTAAAATATCCTCTTTATATATAAAAAGCATGACTTGAGTGATTTAAATTCTATTTTGCATTAGAAGCATCTTTATTTCGGTATGGCATATATGTGTGAGCATAGTGGAACCGAGTCTCGTGTGTGAGACTCACTCTGATCTCATTCCCTATTTTTTTAAGGTATACTTGCAGATACTTGATTGCTCAATGCTTCTATGATGAGGTTGTCTTTGGGCGTTCCATCGATCGAGAGACTGACTTCACCAGACTTATAAACTTGGATGATCTTGACTCATTTAATTTACTCGTGTTTGGCTTTGACCCAGCCTTGTTGTGGCGAGTTGTACTCTGATTACTGTTTTATATGTTTCGCACTTAAATTGTTTTGAGGGACTTAGTCAAGTAGGACAAGTTTGGGTTACCCAACGACCCCAACGCGCATTTTGGGGGTTCGAAGTCCCTTCTTTCAAAGCTAACCTTTATGGATAGAAAACTCGACACGTACCTGGATTGCAAGATCAAAACGAAGGTATTCAACCTTCGAAACGTAACCCGAATTTATATTTGGGCCATTACAGCAATTGTGCATCTTATTCCTGATGGTTTTCGAAACTGTGGCCGCTAGTTTTTTTGCGGTTTTTAAAAACCGTCATCGCCACCATATCTTTCACGTGATTTTATCCGTTTAATCGGAAAAAAAATACTCCCTCCCTCTCAAAATTAAAGTCACTTTAAACTAATTTATTTGTATCAAAATATATGTCATTTTATGTTTTCTAGTTAGGGGACGGTAATGACTTGTATTGATATTTGTAAACAAACACTAGGGTTTTGTGAATGTAATTCTTGATCTTTTCATTAATCTCATTGAATTTATACACACAATCCTTAGGCTCCAAGGCACTACAGGATATACACAATGAATATGGAAAGATATACATAATCAGAAAGGATAGAAATATATTCTAACTAATAATATATCCTAATACCCCCAGCAAGCTCATGGAGGATCACGAACATGGAGCTTGGAGCGCAGTGAGAGGAATCGAGCCGTACCGACAGCTTTAGTGAAGATGTCTGCAATCTGATCTTGACCCCGAACATGACGGACAAACAATGAGTCATCCTCAACTTGCTCACGAACAAAGTAGTAATCAATCTTGATGTGCTTAGACCGCTGATGGAAAACAGGATTAGCAGACATGTAGGTGGCACTTAAATTGTCACATAGAATGATGGGATTTTGAATAGCTAGAGCTCGCAACTCAAAGAGCAATTGTTGAATCCAAATGAGGTCAGTACCGGCAAAGGCAATGGCCCTATATTCGGCTTCAGTGCTGGATTAGCAACAACATTTTGCTTCTTAGACACCCAACTGATGAAGTTGCCACCATAATAGATGGCAAAACCATGCTGAGAGCGACAGTCATCGCCATCAGAGGCCCAACCGGCGTCAGAGAAGGCCAAAAGGCGGTTGTCAGTAAGTGGATGGAAAACAAGGCCGAACGATAGAGTAGCTTTCAGGGACCGGAGAATCCGTTTAATTGTGGACCAATGCGCCTCAGTAGGAGAGTGCATGAATTGACATACCCGGTTGACAGCATAAGAAATCTCAGGTTGAGTGATAGTAGCATATTGAAGAGCACCGACGCTCGATGCTTCTGTAGAGGTGCGGATCCGAGTAGTGATCGCCATCTCGAACCAAGTGGGAGGCCGGCTCAACTGGGGATGAAATGGGGTGAGCATCGTGCATCTTGCCCCTCAAAAGAAGGTCACGAATGTATTTCTACTGAGATATGACAATCTTTCGGCTGACGTATCATTTCAATGCCTAGACAATAATGAAGATCACCCAGATCGTGCAAAGAAAATGTTTGATTGAGAAGCGCAATAAAGGTATCAATCTCTGCAGGCACAGAACCAGTAATAATGAGATCGTCAACATAGACCAGGACGAGAAGAGTCGATGAAGCTTGGCGACGAATAAATAGTGAAGTGTCTGACTGACAGGGGCAGAAGCTATGCTGTAAGAGGAATTGGCAAAGCTTGGTGAACCAGGCACGAGGTACCTGCTTTAGAGCATACAAAGCTTTACGAAGCAGGCACACAACTTGGGGCCGAGACTGATCAACAAAGCCCGGAGGCTGCGCCATGTACACCTGTTCAGAAAGGTCACCATTTAAAAAAGCGTTGTTAATGTCAACCTATCGGAGAGGCCAAGACTGATGAAGGGCCAGGGAGATCACAATTCGGATGGTCGTGGGTTTGATCACTGGACTAAAGGTGTCAAAATAATCAACCCCTTCTTCCTGGTTGAAGCCTTTGGCAACAAGGCGAGCCTTATAACACTCAATGGATCCATCAGCACGACGCTTTATCCTGTAAACCCACTTACAACCAACAATTTTAGCATGCAGAGTGCGCTGCACAAGTGTCCAAGTCGCATTGCGTTTGAGGGCATCACATTCAATCTGCATAGCATTCTGCCACTCGGGTGATTTGGAGGCTTGAAGAAAGGTTTTGGGTCCATTATATAAATCAAGAGCTGGTGGAAGAGGGTGATTTGTGGTGATGTAAGCTTTGGGTTTTAATTTGTTCGTTTGTGCCCGAGTGAGCATGGGGTGTGTACTACTGTCAGAGGCAGGGCGAAAGTAGGATGGAGCAACTGGTTGCTCAACAGGGATGGGGGAAGGAGACTTACCTTGATCCGGAGACATTTGAGCCGCAAGCACCTCCTCTAGAGATCGAGAAACCGAGCTGGGAGAAGTTGTGGTAGTGACGGCTTGAGAGTGGGCAAAGGGTGTCGACTGCGGCATGGATGTGTCGGAATGCATCGACGGGGAGGCAGTCGTGTGGGGGGTGGCTGACTACGGGGATGGCGTAGGGGAAGGAGTCGATGGTAGCCAAGGCGATGATGCCTGCTGTAATAGGGAAAGAGTGGGGAGATCCAATTCGGAGGATGGTGTGGGTGATAGAGTGGCTGCATGGGATGGGTAAGGGAATGTGGCTTCATCAAAGATGACATGGCGAGCGACATAGGCTCGATTTGTGGGAACATGATGAAACAAGTTCCCTTTGTGTTTGGAACTATAGCCATTGAAAATGCAAGGGGATGACCGAAACTCTAATTTGTTTGAGATGTAAGGGCGCAAAAATGGATAACAAAGACAACTAAAGGTCTTAAGGAATTTGTAATCAGGGACTTTGCCATAAAGACTCTCAAAAGGAGATTTGTAATGCAACACATGAGTGAGGGTCCTGTTGTAGAGATAGATTGACGTGTGAAAAATATACTCAGAGAAGCTTTAAGGAAGCTTGCGTGAGAGAGCATGGCAAGACCTTTTTTAACGATTGTTCTGTGACGACGCTCAGCAGCCCCATTATGAGATTGGGTGTGAGGACAGGAGACTCTGTGTATAATGCCTTGAGACTGAAGAAAGGAGAAGACATTGCGATATTCGCCTCCCCAATCTGACTGAAATTGTTTGATTTTGGTAGAGAACTAGGTCCCAACCATCTTATGAAACAACTGAACATGATGAAGGACTTGTGATTTGTGAGTCCGAAAGTATATCCAGACAAATTTGGTATGATCATCCACAAAGATTAAGAAATAATAATTGCCATTAAAGGATGCAAAAGGGGCAGGGCCTCAAACATCAGACTATCAGAGTACACTAAATCAAATGGAGACTGACTCAACTCATGGGGACTATTGAGAGGGAGTCGATGACTCTTCCCAAGTTGACAAGACTCACAAACTGTTTTAAGATTACTCAAAGAAACTAGTAATTTAAATCTAGAGACTAAACGGCGGAAAACAGACTCATGCGGATGACCAAGACGCTTATGTCATGTGTGAAGACTGGTCTTTTCTCGAAGAAAAACTTTTTGGGGTGGCCGAGATGGATCAGGTGGTTGGATATGGTAAATCCCGTTCTCACCAATTCCTTTGAGGAGGGTGTGTCCCTGTATGTCCTTCACAAAGCAAGCAGATGGGTAAAATAACATGTAGACATTGTTATTTTTGGTCAATTGAGAAACACTTAAAAGACTCTTTCGAATTTGAGGAACAAATAGGATGTTATATCAACGAAGTGGTATAGGATTGGCATACAAGGAAGAAGAGCCCAAATAAGTAATAGGAAGGGACATACCATTGCCCACCTGCAGACCTTCATTGCCAGTGTAATCAGAGTGAACAGAAAGGTACCGAAATCAGATGTCACATGGTTGGTTGCTCTAGAGTAAAAATACCAGTTGGGATCAACTACTGTGGACGGAGGAGCCCCGACCGTGAAGGCGTAGCATTGTGATGGTGACGAGGATTACCGAAACTGTTGCTGATCGGGCTGCTGAGAGGAGCCGCGACCACTGCCCGATCGGCCATCACCGCGTCGAGCGCCTCCCCGACTACCTTGACGACTGCTGGTGGTATTTATGGGAGGAAAATCGCTGGTGTTGAGGCGCTTCCAGCAATTTATCGCCTCATGGCCGGTCCTGGCGCAGATCTGACACTAAGGGCGCGACCGAGAAGGGTCATTGGGAGTCTAATCTGGACGCCCTGTGGATTGGGAGGAGCGGCCGCCACGACTTGCAACCTTAGGTGAGAGGGCCGAGTCTGAGGCAGGAGCAAGAGACGCTGCGATGTGCTCCTCTTCACGAAGAAGAAGACCAAGTAACTCATCGGAGGAAATCGAATCCCTCTGCATGTTGTAAGACGGGAGGAAAGCCGAGTAAGATGCACCAAGGTCATTGAGAATGCACTCGACGAAGTCGGCGTCAGAGACGATGTAAGAGCATTCAGCGAGGGCATAAGAAAATGAACGTTTTTTCTCGACATACTCAAGAATAGTGAGCGAACCCTTCTGTAGGTTTTGCATCTGTTGCTTGAGATGCATCTGACAGGCTCGAGTCTGAGCAAAGAACATACGCTCAAGGATTGCCCAAGCTTCATGGGTAGACTGAGCACGAGCAACATGAGCAAAGAGTGGTGTGGTGAGGGTTGACCGGATCCAAAGAAGAACAAGGCGGTCCATCTTCTTCCAGGCGGCAAAGTCGGGGTTGGGGGGGCGGCGGATCTATTGATCCGGACGGCGCAGCGAGGGTGGCGGTAGGAACATTGGATTTGAGAAGGAAGGATTTGAGATCAAAGGCCTCTAAGGCAGATTTGATAGTGTGTCACCAGCGGGTGTAATTGGAGCGATAAAGGCGAACATTGAGGTTGGGAAATTGAAGGGCCGGAAGGGGACTGGTTCTGGCAACATCGAGGAGGATGTTACCAGTGCTCTTGGTGTCGGCATTGGGGTCGGGAGGTGTGGTCGAGACGACGGTGGCGGGGCCGCTATCAGAGAACATGGTCGGCGGCGGGTAGTGTTTAGGAAGATCGAAAAAAGGCTGATACCGTGTAAACAAACAATAGGGTTTTGTGAATGTAATTCTTGATCTTTTCATTAATCTCTGAATGAATTTATACACACAATCCTTAGGCTCCAAGGCACTACAGGATATACACAATTAATATGGAAAGATATACATATTCACAAAGGATAGAAATATATCCTAACTAATAATATATCCTAATAATATTTATGTGTTGTTGATTTTTTTAGAAGATTTTGATTGATTAAAAAAATGGGTAATTGGTGAAACGTCCAAAAAAATTGTCCTAATTGGAGAAACGTCCACATTTTGGGACAAATTGGTGGAGTGTTCATCTTGTCAATAGCAATTTTATCATCTTGTCAATAACAATTTTATCATCTTGTCAATATCAATTTTATCATCTTGTCTATAGCCTAAGTCTTTTTTCTTTATTTTTTCTTTTTTTTAAACATTTTATCGTGCAAAAATAAGAGTACGGTGTGCATGTGTAAAAATAATCGTATGTTGAGCAAATATGACCCTAGTCTATTTTTTATTTTATTTTATTTTTTTACATTTTTTCGTGCAAAAATAAAAGTATGTTGTGCATTTTGTTGTGCAAAAAGTTGCCCTATTTTTTTTTTTAGATTTTGTCGTGCAAATATAACCGTATGCTGTGCAAATATGACCCAAGTCTATTTTATTTAAATATTTTTTCGTGCAAATATAAGAGTACGTTGTGCAAATTTAACAGTAAGTTGTGCAAATATGATCCAAGTCTAGTTTTTTTTTATTTTTTGTTGTGCAAATATAAGAGTACTTTGTGCAAATATAACCATAAGTTGTGTAAATATGACCCAAGTCTAGTTTTTTTTTTGTTTTTTTTAAACATTTTGTAGTGCAAATATAAGAGTACGTTGTGCAAATTTAACCGTAAGTTGTGCAAATATAATCCAAGTCTAATTTTTTTTTTTACATTTTGTCTTGCAAATATAAGAGTACGATGTGCAAATATAATCGTATGTTGTGCAAATATAACATTTTGCTGTGAAAAATGTAATATATTTTTTTTTCGCTTTTTTTTCCATATTTATAGGGTGATTTTTTTAATAAAATATAGATATTTTGTAATTCCCATATTTATGGGGTCAGTTTTGTAATTTAACCAAAATTTCATCTTCAACCTTTCACAAGTCGACGAACAGTACAGGCACGTAGCACCGGAGGAGATCTAGCTCCGCCCGCTCCTTCGACCTCGCTCCGACTGGATCGCTCGCTCGCTCGTGCTGTCGCCTCGCTTGGTCTCACTTGGACACGCCACTACAGATCTGGACCGGAGGATTCCTTTTCTTCACTCTCGATTTGGGTGAAATCTCGAGGAAGACGATCGGAGAATCTTCAATTGAAAGGAAATCGGTCAAATTCGCACATCGAGCAAGCACCGAGAGCAAAACGCCACCATCTTCATCGGTTGCAGTGGCATCGGCGGACGAGGAACTCCAGATCCGGCGTCGATTTGCAAAATTCCAGATCCGCCTTCGATTTGCAAAATTCCAGATCTGACGTCGAGAGACTGAGCGAGCAAGAGAGGCAAGATCGAGAGAGCAAGAGTAATCAGAGCAGGAGAGCAACAGAGCAGGAGAGATCAGATCCGGAAAGAGAGGAGAACCTCTCGAGAGATCTGGAAAGCGAGAACCTGGCGGAGGGGAAAGCGAGAGTGAGAGAACCTCTCGAGAGATCAGGAAAGAGAGGACAGAATAGGGATCTATTAGGGTTATATAATGGACAGTTTTACAATTTGTCCAAAAAGATGGACAATTCACAAATTTGTCTAAAAAAAGTGCTTGTTTGGCAAAATTTTTCTTTAAAAATTGTAGTAAATATTAAAAAACAATAAAGTTTTTGAAAAAGTTAGTGAAATAATGATGTTGACTAAGGGATTAGTGTTTTTATTATGAAAAGTTTAGATTTAGCAAGTGTAAAATCTAAATTTTATACTTCCAATATACAAGTGGCATGTGAGCAAATAATTATAATATTTTAATAAAATATTCCGTAATTAATTTTTAAAACACCCGTAATTCCTCTATCTTCTTCACCCTTCTTGATCCCTAGTGGGATAAGTTCTCGTTCAATCCTTAACCAACAGGCCATCACCTTTACAAAATCAAAATGTTTTTTTTTTATTAGGAAAGAATTCGGTTAGGGATAACCTAATCGATAGCATCCTGACGGATGAGGTCTAGAAGACCTGAATCGCACAAGACATCGTCCCCGAGGAACGAGCGGCAAAGGTGTACAACCTTATCAGCCACTCTATTCCTACAACGGGGCACATGAGAGAAAGAAACATCTCTCAGATTTTGTAGCATGCGTTTAATGTCAGACATAATTAGTTCAATTTCCCAGGGGCAAGAACTGTTAACCTTCAGGTGATTAATGATTATTAGCGAATCCCCTTCTATACGAATCATTGGGATGTGTAGGTCGAGGCATTTTAAAACCCCATGTTTAAGAGCTAAATCTTCTGTCATAATTGGGGATTGAATCCCAACCTTTTCATATCCAATATGAATTGGACAACCATTCCAGTCCCGAATAATGAACCCTAGTTTGCTGTCTCCATTAGAAAGGGTGGAACCATCGAAATTCAACTTTAGAACACCAAAGGGTGGTTTGCTCCAAGAAATTTTTTTGTTACTTTTGTTTATGGGGTGAGTTTGAGTAGTCGTTGGATGGCTTCTGTTGGCTTTATTTGTCAGATGCGGACGTAAGACCTCTTCCTCAGAAGAACGCCATGTTTTGATAGTATTTTGGATTCTTATTTGCATTGACGCCGTTGTTGGGGCAACTTCATTTCTGAAGATCATATTATTACGTAGATTCCATGTAGACCACCAGGTAAAGGCAATGCGTTGTAAATCCTGAGATTTCAGGGCTGATCCTAGTGTGTTAAGGACATGATTAAAATTTGTGGCCCCGGATGTGATGCGGAGGATACGTTTTACCAAATCAGCATCGAGGATGGATTTGATAGAGTGAAACGGACAGTCCAAAAAAATATGGATGGTGTCTTCATCAGCGTGGTTATAGAGGGTACATGTTAATGGAATGGAGACCCCTTTTTGACTAAGCCGTACTTTTGTCGGGAGACCATTGTGATGTAGTTTCCAAAGAAAGTTTTTCACTTTTGGTGGGACGTCAAGTTTCCATATCCAGTAGTTTGCATCATTGGATTGTTGATGGTGGTTTGTAGCCAGTTTGTATGCACTAGTGGTTGTGAACCAACCATTCTTATCTGGCCACCAATATAGTCTATCCTCAAAGCAGTTTGAAGGAAGCGGGATACTCATGATCTCTCTAACCCTCGCCAGTGGTAGTTTTCCATCAGTTTTTCTTCCCACCATTCCCCCCCCCCCCCCCCCATAATGTAATCACAAACCTTTTCATCAAGCTTGCGAGAGGGGTGATTACCAATAGTGTTAATCAATGGTTCTAGGGAGACCCAATTATCAGTCCAAAATTTGATAGATTTACCATTTCCTACCGACCAGATTAAACCTTTTTTAAATCTACTTATGAGAGGGGTAAGCTTGGACCATTGCCTTGAAGCTCCACCCCTCCTTTCATATGCAAGAATATGCGTTGTTTTAATATACTTATATTGGATGATTTGCACCCAAGGGTTGGACGGTTCAGCAAGAATTTTCCAGAGGAGTTTTATTTGGAGGGCTTCATTCATGAATTGCGTTTTACGAATGCCTAGACCACCTTTTCTCTTCGTTCTACATACTTTATCCCACCCAATTAAAGGTCTATGTTGTGCATCTTTATTCCAGAAAAATGTGCGATTAATTTGGTCGAGATCCTTATGAATCGAGGAGGGGAGCATAAAATTTTGCATGATATATAACGATTTGGCAGCCAGGTTTGATGCAATTAAAGTAGCCCGCCCTTGCTGAGAAAGAGTGTTCGCCCTCCATTTACTAAGCTGGTCCTTAGCCTTGCCAATCACTTCCTCGAATGTTTCTTTATTGACCCTGCAATTAATGATCAGGCAACCTAGGTACTTTTCCAGATATTTTTCATTAGATATGCCTAGGGTACTCTGAATTTTGGCGATGCGGGAACGAGCAATACCCAACGTGGTTTTAAAGGCAGATTTTTGGAAGTTCACTTTTTGCCCAGAGATTTTGCAGTAGCTATCAATAATATTTTTTATTGCTCTACAAGCAGTAGCAGATCCTTTAGAGAATATTATAATATCATCTGCAAAGGCCAAAAATGGGATATGTGGCCCGTCAATCCCGAAGCAAAAACCGATAGGAGATCGAGAATCCGTTGAAAAGTAAGAGAGTTTTCTAGCCAACAGCTCGGAGCCCAAAATGAAGAGAAATGGTGAGAGGGGGTCTCCCTGACGGAGCCCCCTAGATGGTTGGAATATTTCCATCGGGCCATTGTTAACAGGTACCGAGAAAGACACAGTCGAGATGCACTCTGATATCCAATTAACAAAAGTGGGATGAAATCCAAATTTAGTCATAACCTTTTTAGTAAAGCCCCAATCGACCCTATCATAAGCTTTTTCCATGTCAAGCTTAATCGCAAGCCATCCCTCTTTACCTCGACGATGTCTGAAAGAGTGAAAAATTTCATGTGCAATTAGAACATTATCTTGGATAGCCCTATCGGATACGAAAGCCCCTTGAAGAGGATGGATGAGCTTGCCAATGACCTTCTTAAGCCTCTCAGCAAGGATTTTGGAGATAATTTTGTAAATAGTAGAGCAAAGGCTAATGGGACGATAGTGTGCAGTCGTAGTGGGATTATCGCATTTGGGAAGTAGGGAAATGAAAGTATGGTTGATTTGTTTTAAAAGTTTCCCTGATAAGAAAGAACTTTTTACGGCGCGGATGACAGACACCCCTACAATGCTCCAACAATGTTTCTCAAATTCTGCAGTCATCCCATCTGGGCCTGGCGATTTGTTATTACCCAGAGCAAAAACCGTTTGTTTAACCTCACCATTTGATGGGATCTGAATGAGCATAGAATTGTCTTCATTCGTAACTTCTTGAGAGACAAGGTGCATAAATTCTTCCAGGAGAGGACCGGAGAGGGTTTCATGTTTGAAACGTAATTCAAAATCATGCCTAATTTCTTTTTTGATGTTGTCATCCCCCACAATGATAGTCCCATCTGTTGCAGTAATAGATCTAATAATCTTATGATTGCGCCGTCCCGTAGCTACTTTGTGGAAGTAACTAGTGTTTGAGTCAGATAATTTGAGGTGCCTAGTTTTAGCTCGCTGATTCCAAAACTGCTTTTGGAAGGCCAGGAGCTTATCTTTTTTCCTCAACAGATTTAGTTCTTTTTGAATAAGAATAGGATCAAGATCTAGGAGAAGCTGGGATTGAATGTTAATCAGGCTTTCATCGACCTCTTGTCGTTGCCTGAAGATATTCCCAAAGGTTTTTTTGTTCCACTCTTTTGCTTTACTTTTAAGAAGCCTAGTTTTATACACGAGTTGAAACATGTTAGATCCGGTAACAGATGCACGCCAGGTTTGTTTGACGATGTTTTTAAAATCGTTTCTTTGCAACCATATATTTTCAAATTTGAATGGTGGGACTTGATACTGCACATTTTTGTTAAGATCAATGGTAATTGGACAGTGATCGGAAGAGGAGAAAGACCCATTTTTTGCTCTAATGTCAGGGAAATTTTGTAAGATTTGATGCTGGACGAGAACACGATCCAACTTTTCGTAAATATTCAAGTCCCGAGATTGTTTTTTCCTCCAGGTAAATGAGTTACCGTAAGTGGGGATGTCAATAAGTTGACATTCATTTTTAAAATCTGAAAGTCGCCGAAAACGGTTTAGGCAGGGGTCTGCACCGCCCATTTTATCACTCGAACTACTAATTTCATTTAAGTCTCCCAAGACAATGCAAGGGAGGTTAGAGCTAAGCACTATATCAGTAAGGGCTCTCCAAAAAGCATCCTTGTCCCTAGGATGAGGAGGAGCATAGACGCAAAGTATAATGATAGAGAAATTCTCTTTGATGTTGTGATATTTGATGCCTATGATCCGAGGGAGGTGGATGATAATTGAAACGGTTTCATGAAGGAGTTGGTGGGCCTTCCATAGAACGACGAGACCCCCCGATCTACCGATGGCAGGTGACCACACTGCGTTGTCAAACCCGGCAGCCCCCTAGGTTTTATCACTGGGGATGTTGCTAGTCTTAGTTTCTGCGAGGGCAAGTAAATGAATAGACTCATTTTTACACAATGAGTTAACGCTGATCCAAAAGGACGGTTTGGAGATACCGCAACAATTCCAAAATCCAATTTTCATGTGATAACTTGGTGTGATTGAGGGCACCATTTAAAGACCCCCACCCGAAATTTCATACAAGAAATAAGGAGACTCAATCTTTTATTTATGACAAGTGGCCAGAGCTTACTTTCAAGACCATCCATTACACTTAATTTTTTCCACAAATCTCTAACTTTCTTTCTGATTTCTTTAGTTTCACTGTCAACAATGAGGAAAGTTGCCAAATTTTTAGACCAAACCCGAAAACTCAACGAGTTAGCAAATTGATTACACATTGAGTTCCTGTTTGTCAAACTAACATCACAATAGCAAATAGAGCGTACAATTAATAACAAGATTTCAGCCACATTATCTAGATCCCCATTTTTATACATAACTTGCATTAGGAGTCGAGTGCAAATAGATTCCCTTCTAAAATGGAGTAGAGAGCAAACAGACTCCCAGCTCAAATAGTGTACCAATAGTTGATTTCTCATGTATAATCCCTCTAGGAGGGGGGCTGTCCAGCAAGTTTCTTCCAAATCCGTCTTGCCAATACTGAACACGGGGTTAAAAAGATAACCTTCTCCAAGTTGCATCAACCCGAGGGTAAACCAAGGAGACTCACGGGGAGCAGTAATAGGAGGAAGGGGCAATTCAAAGAGCCTGTACGTTATAAACAATATGAGTAAGTAGTAATTCGCACAATAAAGGAATGACACAGACAATCCCTTACATTTATCATAGCAGTGCCAATCATGAAGATATGTGTTACTAGGGGATAATATTTGGTTATACTTTAAACAAGATTTACTAGTAATATTCAACACAAACCCACGTAGAAGTATTGGGGTGTGCAAAAATGTTTTCTAGAAATCCCAATTAATAGGATGGTTGATCAAAACAAAGGTATAGCTTGTGAAGTTGCTTTTTATAAGAGGGGTACGTAAGAAGTAAAACCAGTAAGTCATGCTAACAACCTTAAAACGTACCAAGTGCTTCATCTTTTTCAACAATACAGGCATAACAAGACCAAAGGGCCAACCAATTAAATCATTTAGGATAGACTGAAATGTTTTCAAACGACTCCACATAGCTATATTTCTACCAATTAGCATGATCAACCCACCACAGGTAAGATGGAAGTTAACCAAACTAATATGTTCCCTTATAGCTATTTTACCTAACAGTAAAACGGGGGTGTCAATCAATTGCTTATCCTCATAATCCAGTCTATTTCCAACCACCTCGATATAGCAAAGAATGATTTTCATGAAGCTGAAAACTAGAAGCCCCAGATTCACAAACCGTAGTAACACTCGGGCGTCTTCAGTCCCAACCTTGCTCAAAAACTCGTATGAGTCAGTCGTGGAAGTAGTTTCCACAATATTAATGTAGGTAAGACCATAAGAAGTCTCTATACCCACAAATCGTTTGGAACCCTTTCGGCAGGTAAGGGGCCGTGAAGAGGAGTATACCTCAAACACGGGTTTGATCAAACACCAATGGAAGGTCTGGTTTTGTGTCCAACACAACATATGCACCATATCATGTAGAACTGTGTATTTCAGAAGATATCTTATAACCCAAGTGTGAAGAATCAGATTGAAGTTTTTGAGAAACAACCTGTCGGAGGTCATGACAGACCCGCTTTTCAATAGCAAGATTATATAATATAGATGATGAGCCAAAATATGTTGTACTGAAGCAAACCTGTTGCAGGGCGAGATGAGACAATACTTAGAAGCGAAAAGCAGTCTTACATACAACAAGGAAACTGATGTCCAAGCCAGGAGGAGCAGACCAACGCCAGTTGGATTTTTAGAACCTTGCGACACCTGTTTAACCATCCATTTCAGAGGGCCCTTTCGGGGGGTAAAGAGTGAAGAAGCACAACGCTCCTTCACGATTTTGTTGAAACACCGAGATACGGTGGGTTTTTCCTCAATTTTTCCGGAGCCCTTGCGAGGGATGGGGTGTGATAGTGCAAACCCAACATCCACAAGAAATCATTTTCCAATGTTTATCCCCAACGGATCCATGGACACTAGGGAAACAACAAGATAGTAAGTAAGTCGATAAAATTCCACCAACCATCCAAAGCAACTCGGATAGGAGGAACAGATCAAAATAAACAAGTTTATACTACTATATTTGAAAATGAGTTGAGTAAACTCAGTTTTCGGGCCCTTTGCAGGGGAGTAGGTGTGACAATAAGTCACTGTTTTACATAGATTAAACCGAAGATTAATAGTTTTTGAAATTTCTAGAATAATACGCCAAGGAGAAGGCTTAACACACCAGTAGCTGAGTGAAAGACCAACCTTTTAAAAGCAAAGAAGCTCAGGACTAGAAGATTGTTAATACCTGGGGTTGTGGGAGTTCTTAATCCCCTTCCAACACGCCTTACTCCTACTACCGAACACCACGCCGCAACTGGGACCCCCAAGACTCGCAGAGACCGGCACACCCCAAAGACACCAGCCCCAAAGTTTCCTCCTTCGCCTTTTGAAATTCTTCGAAACTGGCTCAAACGCGAACCAGCAGGCAACCAAGACTCTAACTTTTTGACAATGAAACCCAAAGTGTGGGCTACAGATCGATTGGCCTTGCTGAACAAAAGCAGAGACCACGAAATAGTTCAAACTGCGAATCTGGAGAGATACTGAGCACAACTCGATAGGAATCCTTGCCGGCAGAAGGAGAAGGACGGCCAGGCAAGGCGATTTCAGAACTAGAATTAGGGTTGCGGAAAGCATTTTGGCGGAGGAGATTAGGGGCGCGTGGTAAGCGCGTTGTTTCAGGCCCATTCAATCGGGGGTTTAGTTTGAGCTACTTGTTAGATTCGTGGTTTGTTTTTTTTTTACAAAATCAAAATGTGTTTGTTGATCATCACCCCGGCCTCACAAATTATTTTTTTTCGCTTTTTGGTCTTCAGATGTTTCAATTAGTTGAAGGGTGTTGATAGATACACCGCAAATCCAAATGTCAAAAATGCACGTTCTTAACGACGTGCAACCCTTCTGACTAATTAGCGTTTTAAAAAAATTAATTAACCCCTTTTAACCATGCACGTCCTTAAGGACGTGCATGATTTGGGGTGTATATAGCGAACACGTTAGTTGAATTGACATAGAGCCATAGACGGATTTTGGCGGGGGCAAGCGGGAGCATACGCCCCCCTTTCATCCGACAAATCACCTATATTTGTTCTACGCATCGATAGCTTTGTTTTGATATATTATAAGCCTGAATCCGATAAACGTAACGAGTAAAAAGTTATGACCGTTTGAAGTTAAACACAGATTAATTATTTTAAATGTTTTTAATAAAGCATGATTCTTTTATATTTTACTTAATTTGATATATTGGCAATATATTTCAACCAAAGTACTTCAAAACAAGAGGTTATATTACTAAATTCGATAATTATATAAGAAATTATGCAAATTTAAAGTTTATATACATTGTTACACGTTAGTGCATGTTAAGAGAACAACAAGGTGCATATTGACTTTGTAGGTTTCAAACGACTTATTTTTAGACGAAAAAAATATTGTTATCAATTAAAACGACATCGTTTTATCGTTTAAAGAGAAAAATATATAAAATAACACAATTTTAAATTAAAAGATCACCGTTTTGAAAAAAAACATTGTGTTTTGTACTGAAAAAATGTATGTTTAAACTAAAATATCATCATTTAATCTAAAATATTATAGTTTTGATTCGCTAAACATATTATAATTTTTTTATCGAACAACGAATCAACAATTTGTATAAAACTTTGCCCCCTTCGATAAATTTCTGGCTTCGTCCCTGCATAGAGCAAACATGGGAGGCAACCCCCTTGACTTCAAATCCTCTCGAAACTAGGCCTTGAATAGATAAATAAAGAGCGGCCATTCCGGGGTTCGAATCTAGGTCGACAAAGCAGCCATCGGCGACCGACACCAAGTTGGAGAACACTAAACTTGTGTTGAAAAGTTGATAGCAACAGTAATGGCTACAACCCAAATTGCCTTAAATTTCATCCTCCAAAGTCCCGATGACAGATCCAGTGTCGGACCTTCTGCTACTCTACACTCGCCGGTGGCAATGTGACCGAAGTCGGAATTAGGCCATTGTCTGTAATTCTGTAGAGGCATCCAAGAAGAAGAGTTGTCATACTAAACACTTCCACTCCTCCGGACTCTTCTAACTCCTACGAAGTATGTATCATTGTCATTTATACTCCCTCCGTTTCATAATATATGTCTTTTACTATTCATGCACGTTTTCTTAAGAAGCTAAAAATTATATAAAATATCCATTTTTTAATTAATTTTTTAAAATACTTCTATACTTATTAGTAATATGTATGATATTATTTAAAAATATTTAATAAAATGTTGATATTTTATATAGTTTTTAGTTTCTTAAAAAAAGGTGGATAAATAGTAAAACATCCATTGTGGGAAGAAGGGAGTATTAAAATTTGTATACAATTCTAGAATGTGTTAAATTTTGAGATGGAAGGAGCACATCCATAATCCTCTCCATACTCCGTAAAAAGAGTTGACTAAATAGAAAAGTTTAAAAAGTGACAGATATGTCATTTCCGGAGGTTGCTTCAACAACAGTGCTTAATGGCAGGCTGCACGATTCAGCTTTTTTACTCCATTTGATCGTACGAAGTTATTGTTGGAGAAATGTTGATTGTGGGGTTTTCAATTGTGTCTTTTGAACTTCCTTTGTCCCACATTGATTATAAAAGGGGTTGGGAGGATTGTTTTTAAGGAGGAGTTTTTCAAGGGGTTATTGAGAGTTGGGATAGGAATCCCACACGCGCGCACCACCACCGCCGCCGCCGGTCCGGTTCGTGACACGTGTGTGGTGCTGATCACATTTTACGTCGGGTTTTAATTTTTGTCCAGTAACCGCCTCAAATGGTGTTGAGTTAGGGTTTGACTAATTCAGCGCCGCTTTCAAAACGTTTTAAAAAACAGTTTTGATTTTTCCGAGATCTCCGCTGGGTGGAGCGTCCACTTTCTAGTCTTTAAAACCGACGTTCACCTTTCAAATTGAGGCTACATTCGCAGATTCAACCCAACAGTTATTTGCCTTGCCAGTTTACTTTTGGCTCTTTTACCCAATTTTCCCACTATTGAAAAGTGGCGGGCACTCAAAATAGGACAAATTACGTAAAATCACCATTTAAATCCGGAATATATTCATTCGCTAAATTGCTACCCTATCCGTTCAAATATCCTGACCTTTTAGCCATTTTTACAAGTTTTAATGAAATATTTACTTTTAAAAATATATAAAACCTCTTTTATTTTGAATAAAAAACTATCATCTAAAAACAATCTATTTTGGAACGGAATTAGTATAAATTAGGGAAATTTCGTTTTATTTCACTGACATTTTGACAATTCTGGTTGGTGTCCCATACTTTTTTTGTCTGGATGGTATCACTAAGTTTTGTCAAAAGTCCGACAGATGCCCAAAACACATAGTTTCTTCTTTTTAATGAATAAAGCCACCCTTTATTTTTATTTTTTTTTCATAAATATGCCCATTTATTTTTAACATTGAACAAAACTACATATTAATTGACAAAATTCAACACAAAAGTGACAAAATCAACTTTATTTTTTAAAATTTTACAAAATCACATATTATTTCCAAATTTTTTTTCGTAAAATCACTCTTGTTTTAAAAAAATATATAGAACAAAATCACTACAATTTTTAAAATTGTACAGAAGATCTATTATTTTTCCATACTTTGCAAAAATAAAAAACACTCATTATTTGCAAAAAAAATATTTAACACCTATTGTTTTTCAAAATAATATTTAACCTATATCTCACTAACTTTAAACATTTGTAAATTTGATTGATCAATTTAACCAAATGTTCGGTTATAATTTTTTTTAAAAAGAAGTAAAATTTGTTTATTTTATTTTCTTCTCTTGTAAAAGAAAAATATAACAAAAGATTAATCATTCTTATCTTATTAGGTTTTATGTATTCCAAACAAAAGAAATGAATAAAACATTCTTTTATTACACAAGAAGTGGTTTTGTGCATTTTTTTTAAAGCGTAAAGGGTGATTTTACACAAAGTATGGCTTTACGAAGTATTTTTTTTTATAATTTATAGGCTAACTATTTTTGTCACATAATAAGACAGTGGATTTGTGCAAAATTTTGTAAATAATGGGGGATTATGTACATGTAATGTTTGACAAATAATGAGATTTATTTTTAAAAAAATATATAACAGATCTTTTGTGTAAATGTTAAAAATAATTGTTGATTTTCTTCAAAAAAAAAATGGAAACCGGGTATTTTTTGCTAAAACTTTGGCAATAATGTGTGATTTTGTTAGGTTTTAAAAATAAAGGTGGTTTTGTCATTTTTGTGTTGAATTTAATTAAATAATAGATAGTTTTTTTCAATGTTAAAAGTAAATGGGCATATTATGAAAATAAAAATAAAAATAAACGGTGGTTTGATTCATTAAAAAGAAGAAACAATGAATTTTGGGACATGAGCTGAACTTTTGACAAAACTCAGGGATATCATCCGAAATTGTCAAAAACTGAGAGGTACCAAACGGAATTTCCCTATAAATTACTCATATCTCTTAAAATGATAATTTTAGAAAACCTGCATTTAAATAGCTTTCCTCGCCAATCTACTACCCTTGAAATTATAAAATTATTCTGTTCAATAAATTTGATAAATTATAATTTTACACACCCTTTTATATTACTCCATCATTCTCAAAATTTAAGTCGTTTTAACATTTTGCACAAGTTTTTAATAAAACTCTTTCCTCTCAATCAACATCATCATTCCATTTATTTTTTCATAAATTTAATCTTCAAAAAAGTCAACAATACACAAATCGATACAAATCATTACTATCACCTACATAGAAAATCTAAAATGACATCTATTTTGATACAAAAATAGATGCCTAAAACGACCTAAATTTCGAGACGTAGGGAGTATATTCTAATAAAAAAAATTAAACAATTAAAAAAAAGTATTTATGGAATTGGGAGGAGACTATTATGAATAGCTAAATAAGATTATTAGAATAATTGTTGATGTTTTGAATATTTGAATTCTACTTGAACATTTGTAGGCGAAGAGTTATCTACTATCTACGTACCTGAATTTGTATATATTGTGTTTTTCCTACCAATAAGCATTATAAACTTTTCTACCAATTTCTATATCTTTTATGGTATTGGACGATCGATATCAACAAAACTCAACTGTTTACCATGGCAACGGACTTTGCAACCTGAATTCCCCATCCTCATGATCTGACTCAATCCTTTACAATCATTATTCTATCCACCATCATCAAACTTGACCATATCAATTTTCTTCCATGAAAGGTTCAAATACAAGCAACCCTTGCAAGATCTGTTTACCTCATGTTCCTTGGCGGATCTCATTTGGCACCTACACCAACCATCGCAACCAACAATACCATAAACCCCAATCCGGCCTATTTTACCTTCAAATGCCAAACTCAAATTCTCTATTGAACAATCCTTGGAATCTTAGCTCCCTTTATGGCTTGTTTGGTCACCACAACCACATCGACGAAACAAGTTTGGGGACATCCTCAATAAGACATATATTAGTGGCTCTCGTGGTCATATCAAGCAGATTAAGGAGTGATCGACTTTGCTCCTCTAAAAAAGGAAAACTCAAGATCATCGAGAATACGTAGAAGGTCAAAGTTATGGCCGATCTCCTCGATTCGCTCAAGGTCATAGTAGCTATGAGGATCTAACGGACTATGTCTTTCGAGGTCTAGATTATCCATACAAATCAGTGTTTCACGTTATCAATGATAGAGATACAATGATCTCTTTTGAAGAGCTATACGAGAAGTTACTCAACCATGAACTCAATCTAAAACATTGGGCCAAGATGAACTCGGCTCCTGCTACAACCTTCAATGTGCATGCAAAACCAGTAAAGGGCAAAGGTAAGCATCCATCTACACAGACGACATGGCAAACCTCCGATCTCCCGACATAAAATCCCTCTCGACATCCCTGGCAGCAATCATACAAGCATCCATATAACCCTATACCATCAATTGGAAGCAAACCCTTTAGAGGCGTTGCTAGTGGTGCAAAGAAATAGGTCATATCCTCATCCAATGCCCGGTCTTCCGCTAACTGTACCTAACCTTACCATTACCATCGTCTACTCGCTTCCTTGTCGCACCTGCACAAGTTGACTTAACTGCCAATTCGGTCAAGTAGAATTGTTTAATTAGTTGATAGTGCTGCTTCTTAGTATGTCATTAACGACCTTAATAATCTGACACTTCACCACCCGTGCAATGAATGCTTGTTTGACACCAATAGGAGTTTCATCAATGCTACTAGTGGGGAGATATTTTGGATAAAACACCTCAAGAAGCAATGCAAATTTTTTAAGGGTTGGCTAATGCATCGCAACAATATGGGACACACCAAGGAGTTAGGGGAGTTCATAAGTTGGATAGTTCTAGAGATGGTCACAAAGATGACATAGATATGCTTATGAATATAGTGAACATGATGGCTATGCAAATGAATCAATCTCATCAACCTAGACCTTGTGGTGTTTGTGGAGATCCAACTCATCTGAATGATAAGTGTCCTTTGATTCAAGAGGACATCGCTGATGTGAATGCTATGGATTAGGGACCTCGCCACAACTTTGGTAACAATTACAATCAGGGCTACAATGCGAACTATCAAAGTGGATTCAACGGCAGAGGCCAGCAGCAACAAGTTCCTTTTCAAATAGGACAATTTGAGAATCGTTCGAGAAACACTCAACAAGATGATAGAGATTATACATTGAGGTTATTGTTGGATAAGATGGGTTCAAGAAAAGTTGATGAGTCAAACGGCTAAGGAGATTGGAGAATTGAAAGCGAAAGATTCGGGGAAGTTGCCATCACAGGTGGTAGTGAATCCGAAGGAGAATGTGAGTTCCATGATCCTTATAGGAGGTAAAAAAGTGAATGTGCCCACTAGGAGTATTGAAGAGAGGCCTAGGAAAGAAATTGATGTGGGAGAAGAGGGCGAAACAAAATTGGTAACACATTGCAAAGACAGCGCTCGTCGGCCCTCACCACGGCGCCCGCCACCCCATCTAGTGACGGAACCGATTTTCGACGTTGTCGAATCCCCGAAGAAATATTCCAAGGAGTGGTCTTCTGAGGTTTCAAGACCTGCACTACCCTATCCTCATGCCTTAAGATCTGATTGTAAGTGGGAAGATGAACAAATTCTTTATGACACCTTTGCTCATTGTGAGGTAAATATTCCACTTTTCAATTTGATTAAAATTGTGCCTTGCTATGCGAAGTTTTTGAAAGAAATATGCACTATGAAACACAAGCAAAGGATGCGAAAGAAAGAAAAGGTAACTTTAAGTGAGAATGTTTCTGCTTTACTTCAGAAAAGATTTCCTCAAAAGTGCGGAGATCCAAGTATGTTTACTATCCCATGTGCAATAGGTAATGCTAGCTTTACCAACGCTATGTTAGACCTAGGTGCTTCAATCAATGTTATGTCTTATTATTTGTACATGTTTTTGGGTCTCAAAGCATTATCTGAAACTGGTGTTATTATATAATTCGTTGATCGTTCTAGTATTAAGCCTAGAGGAGTTGTTGAGGATGTTTTGGTTAAGGTAAATGATTTGATATTTCCAGTTGATTTCTTCATTCTAGATATGGAACAAGGTACACCTGAAACCCCAATTATCTTAGGAAGGCCATTTTTGCGAACGGCTAAGACTAAGATTGATTGTTTTGAAGGTTCAATAACTATGGAACTTGATGGTAGAAAGATTGAGTTTTCTATATTTGAGCCTATTGTTTCTTCTACTAATGATTTTGTAGATGTTCTTGACTCTAATGAAAGTGATCACAGGAATGAATCAAATGGTTTGTTAGATGCTTCTGTTGAAACTGAATCTTTGAATATTAAGTCTTCTAACAAAGATGAAATTGGATTAGGGAAAGATGACATTGAAAGGAAAATTGAGAACTTGTTTAACTCACAGGACAATGTGTCTAATTCAAATGATTCTATTGTTATTCCCTATAAGAAATCGATTGCTAACAATGTTGAGGTTTTTGCAATTTCAGGGCAACCTCCAGGAGTAACTCATTTCCATAAGGAATCGATGGATGCAATTGATGGGTATGTTGGAGACGTTCCTAAAGTTCCCCCTCTTGTATTGAAAAGGACAAGTGTGGAGGATCTTTATGAAATAACTTAATCAAGAAATGCATCACGTCGAGCCAAAGACGTGAAACAAATGCGCTCCTTGGGAGGCAACCCAAGGTAGTTTAGGTAATATCATTTCAATTTTGCATTTAGTTTTTCAATTCAATAAAGTAGGATCGATCGTGTCGCTGAATTTCGGAGTGATGGTAAGTTAGAACCTTTGTTGGAGTTGAGTTTTGCTTGATTTGAGAACGGAGTCATGTTCTGTGAACACGGCGCCCGCTGCCCTTCACACGGTGCCCGCCGCCTCTGTGTTCTTGACGAGTCTGAATTTTTGGTAAACTTCGAAGGGAAGTAATTCTATCTTTTATTTTTGGTTATTTTCATTTTAGGTTAGTTCCTTTATTTTCTGTCTGATTAGTATTAGATTTATTTCTTTTTATTTTATTTTAGGTTTAGATTATTTTTATCTATCTTTAGGTTAGATTTATTTTCTATCTTAGGTTAGTTTAATTATCTTCTATCTATTTTCATCTATCTTAGGATTAGATTATCTATCTAAGGTTAGTTTCCATTTATCTTAGTTCTAGGATTTATCTTTTCTATTTTCTTATTTTCTATTTATCTAGTTCTAATACCTTCTTATTTTCTTTTTGATAGATATCCCTTTCCAACTCTTCATATATTTCCACTCCCTATTTTGAATCAACCAAGCTTTCTCCGAAGGAAACTACAAAACCCAAAAGCCTACTTGAATCCACTCCAAAAACCTAAAGCCTTGTGTTTCAATTGATTCTGGCCATCAAAACACTTTCCACCATTACCCTAAATCCACAAAAATCAATCTTTTCCTATACCATTCCCCTACCTATCACCAGAGAAGTTGTTGAAACCAAGTTGATTGTCAAAGTATCGAGTTTGGAGAGTGTAGACGTCGGTTATCCAACGTTTCACTCAGATTTAAGGCTCGGTATACACGGCGCCCGCCGCCCCATTAACGGCGCCCGCCGTCCCTATAGAGAGTTCATTTTTTCGGTGCTTTGTGGAGATCTTTTGTGTTCGCCTTGCTCTTTTCGCAATCATGAGTGAACCTATTAAGAAAGAGGTGCCGCCTACTTCGATGATACTGATGTGCTATGCAGGAATGCACTTGGAAAGCGTACCTACACGTCGACCATGTTCTTTGACGAAATCACATTGAAGATGTTGGTTTGTTTGATTCTGTAATCACCTTGATGGCACATGGAGGGCTGCGCGAATTTATTGATGGAAGGGCTCTGACCTACCCTTGCCTGGTCAAGGATTTCCTTACTACTTTGGATGTAATCTTGCCCAAGGATGTTCGATTTCGATTAAGAGGAAGAGTTTATAATTCCTCATATGCTGCAATTGGAGTTGCTTTTGGTATTTCGAAGAGGTGCTCTTGGAAGTGGCAGAATGCCATGCATGTTCTTGATTCAGCAAAGATTTGGAGGAGTTTGACAAGAATGCCTGAGACTTTCAAGAACTTCAAACCTAATGATATGATTACTCATGCAGCTCTTCGTCTTTCTCAGCGGATTTTGGGCTCTACTTTCTATGATTCTGAGAGCATCGCTATTGTCGATACTCCTTTGATTGATTTATGTATTGCCTGACTCCTGAGTCTACTATAGTACCAGACTGGGTTCTCTTGTTTTTGACGATGTCTGAAAAGACTCGTGACCAGCGTAGTGAGCACCATCCTCTTGCCACCCCTTTTGAAGGCATGATCACACTTTTGACAATATATTATGGTGTTGATGTTAGTTAACTGCAGCCTGTGAGTCATTCTTATACGTGGGACATTGATGCTCTTGGGTTTGCACGGATGGTAGATAAGTTGCAGTTGTCGTATGCTATTGAGAGATTTCGTTGGCTTTCAGGACCTCAGCGGTCTCATCATCAGTATATGCCGACTATTTTACCGGTGGGCCCGAAATTAGTGGACTTCCGTCGAAGCCATGCTCCTGTTGACACTAGTTTGCGGAAGCTTGATGATCTTATGACCCCTGCAAGCGATGTTGAAGATATGCAGGTCGAGATGACGCTACTTGTGGTACGAGATGCCTCACGCATCGCCTGCTTGGAGAAGAAATTGACTGAATATGACACATAGTAGGCGGCTGAACTGATGAAGTCAACCATGTCCCATGCGATTCTGGTTGGGAAGATCGATTAATTACAAGATGCTTGTCTTTTGTTGATGGATATGATCAATCAGCGGTCTGAACCCCAGACCTCATCTTCACAGTAATTGGTTAATCATTTGGTTCCTTCAAACCCTTTATTTTATTTTTCATTGTTCCTTTTTGTGTTTCTATGCATTGAGAACAATTCAACATGTTAGTGTGGGGGGGGGGGGGGGGGGGGGAGAAGTAAAGTGAACTAGTTAGTTTAGGTTAGTCAATGTTTAATTTTTGTTTCATGTTTGATTTTTAGTCTTTTTATTTATGTTATTTCTTTTATATTATATAAAATGTCAAAAATGAAAAAAGAAATTGAGAAAATGTCAAAAAAAAAATTAAAGAAAAAAAATGTGAGTCTTGTCTTCATACATTGCATATTGTATTATCAAAGATTTCCATCTGATTTGAGTTTGTCCTATTTGACTTTATACGGGCAAGATCTTATAAATCCCATGGAATTCTGAAATGATTTCACCTTGTCTTTAAAATTGGTTTTTATGTGAAAGATGATTAGGCACGGGTAATTGAGAATGTATGATCTAAGTTTGTGAGCATGCTTGATATTCAACAAAAATTTGTCCTAGTGAGATATTTTTGGCCTTATAAGGGATACATCTATATTCCTTTTGCTTTTCTTGTGTGATTTAATCTTCATATGCATTTATCATTGAGTATTGTCATGGTTAAATATTTTCATGACCGATCATATACATGTTCATTGCTTGATAAGTTCAAATGATAGAGGCAACCTTTTAGCCACGTATTTATCCATGTCTATCTTATGTTATATCTTGCTTTGAAGCCAATTTGAGCCTTTAAACTATTTTATTGATAGCTCCACAAAATTATATTATTCCTAGCCTATGATAAGCCTTACCCTTATTTTGGGAGAATTGAGATTTTGAATGGTATGGAATCTATTTTGGAGATTGAGGAGAATGAAGCTAAAGTGTGATGTTATGGTTTATGGTTTTGAGATGATGTAATGTTATGTGCTTAGTTATTCCCTCATTTTTATGCATTTGTTCTTACATGTATTTCGGCTCAAGAAAGAAAAAAATAAAAAGCTTAGACCTAGGGAGGATAAAATTCACCTAGGGGTAAAAGTAAGTTAAAAAAATCCGAAAAAAAAGAAAGGAAAAAAAACAGAAATAAAAGAGCAAAGTTTATTTTATTTTTGCATAATGAGGAAAATTGGATTTATGTTGGTTAGAAGTTTTATTGGTTGGGTGATGTGTTGAGATGATGAATGATTTTTGGAGTTTTTATGATGATATTGAGAGATGTTGTGTATTTGTGAGCTTGAGTATTATTGAGTTGGTTTGTGTTATGTTGGGAGTTGTTGGAATCTTATTTTCCCAGAATTTATAGCACCACATGACCAAATACGATTCCTTGCCCTTATGTTTCTTTACCAATCCCCATTACAGCCCCGCTGAATGAAATCTGCTATGAAGGTTCCCACTGAGCAAAAGTCATCTTGATGTCCTTATTTTTGCATTGACGTATCCGGTGGAGATTTTGTGATATAAATGTCAATATTTGAGTTAATGCTTGTATGTGGAATTGAGGTGAGTGTATTCTTAAAGCCTAAACACATGAGAGTGACAGATACACATTTTATCCTTGGTAAGGTTGGATTTTTGAGCATGCAAGCAGCTTGATCCCATATATACATGTTATGACGATTATATGCCTTGATTATATTTGCATTATTGATGATGTTTCTTTTGATGAGTAAAGTTATGAAAGAATTTCCTATGGGATGCGTAGATGATGTTTTTGTCTTATGGTTGCTTGAAGACAAGCAAGAGTTTAGTGTGGGGGGATTTGATAATGCATATTTTATATAGGCATTATAGCTATTTCTTATTGCATTTATATAGTGGTTTTGCTTATGTTTGAGTCTAGTTTCGTATATAGCTTGTGAAGTATTCGAGTTCGGAATCTACCCCTTTTTAGTGTTTATTCTGCAGAGTTACATTCCGACCTTGAAGGGACTTTGGAAGAGCTTAAGAGACATGTTTTAAAGCATATGGAGGTTGAGGAAGAAGCTAGAGAGGAGCAAGGAGACACGACATTGGAGATTATTAAGGTCAATCGAGGGAATCCTGTCACTGTAAGGGTGGCGCCCGCCGCCATTTACACGGCGCCCGTCGTGGGCCGGGTTCTAGCGAATGCGATTTTGGATCCGAAGACTATATTTCCTATTATTTTATTATTATTTCTATTAGGGTTTCGCTGACTCTTTGAGAGACTTTATTAGGTTTATTCAGTTCATTCACCGTATGTGGATTGGTGATTATTGTGAGACTATGAACACCATTAGAGAGAGAGAGAGAGAGAGAGAGAATTGGCCTATGAGTTGCTAAACTAATAGTTTCGCATGTGATTCGAAGACATGGTTGTTTGGATTGTGAGGATTTGATTCTATTTAGTTATTCATATCCATAGTTATCATCTTGTGCTTATTGATTATATTTGTGCTCCTTTCTATGATTGATCACCATGTTAGGAATTGCATCTTAGCTATGAATTCGTTAGTGTGTTCTTGATAGAAAACGAAGGCATTGAAGTAGTAATATTTCTCTCAACTTTATTCAAGTAGACATGTGTTTATGAATAATTGATAGATCAATCCTAGGACCATGAATTCGAACCATTGTCATAAAATTACAAGTGAAATATTCTTTCTACTTTGTTATCAATCTACTTTTCAATCATAAAGTTGGTTACTTTTACATCTCAGTTATTTGCTACAAATCATTGCTTTGTCATAAGAGTCCTTGTTAAGAGTTATTGAATAGGAAATCGCTTCTCCCCGTGGGTTCGACTCCGGACTTAATTACTATACTAGTAGTTGTTTGGTTTATCAAGTGATTGATTGACTAATCTATTGGTTCTGTATTTGAGTTTGGATTATATTATTATTTGGCAAAGGGCAAAAGTGCCAACGACGTTTGTTCCGCACCAACGCCTTCTTCTTAAGATGCACGGTGGGCCCCGACTGCAAAAGAGCCGACTTCTCCTGGAGATGGGCTTGTCGTCGTTGCTCCCTCTCAATATGATCTTGTAAACATTCCTGTGAGGTTAGCGAAAACAAAGTAACACGACGACCTTACATATTGAATAAATAAGTATTAGTAAACCCATCATAAATGGTCTTGTGATCGAATTGCCAAGGTCTTCCTAACAACGAATGGCAAACCTCTAGAGGAACTACATCGCAAGCTATCACATCATTGTATTCACCTATAGAAAGGGCGATTTTAGCTTGCTTTTAAACCATGAGGTTACACGAGGAAGTTAGCCAACTCAATTAATAAGGGATAGGATGATCAATAGTAGGCAAGTTAAAATGCTCAACGACTTGACCATCAATAATATTATACCAAAAACCACCATCAGTAACGAAACTACAAACCTTATCTTGAATAAAAAACGTGAATGAAAGATAGTTTCACGTTGAGAAGAGCAGGGTACCTTATATGCAGTCAAAACCTATTTAATTACCATAAAAGCTTCCCCCAAAACAAGCTTTCACTCGATCTCCTCAAGATCTTGGTCCTCTGATTGTGTTTCTTCATCATAAACTGGTTGCACCACATTATGGTCAATGAGCTCATCATCACCTTGGACCATGTAATCTCCAATGCAGTCATTAGCACCGTTTGAGTGTTGCCACACTCCCGAGAAAAGTAATCGCGCCCTTGGCACTTGTAGCACCGAATGTCTTGCCGCATGGCATTTGATGGGTGATCTGCGCCTAATTTACCATGTTTTACATTAACTTTTATATCGATTTCCGCATGTATTTCATATCATTGGGTTAGAATTATAAAGAATCTATGTAGTTTATGCTTATTTTCCAAAATATGGAGTCTACACTAGTTTCTATTTAATTTTGCAGAAATCGAGGCTTTTTAAAGCAAATCGGAGAAGGAAGAAAATCATGGAAGAGCTCGAGGTCGACTATGCCAAACTAGAGGTCGAGTAGCAGCTAAACCAGAGCAAGTCGAGCTTAAAACAAGAAAGAAGGCCATATCGAGTACTAGTTGGTCGACTTCAGCTGAACCAGAGCACGTCGATATCGACTACTCTGGTCGATATTGAGTACTAGTTGGTCAACTTCAGCTTCAGAACGCCATATCGAGCACAAGGTCACTCGAGGGCACAAGAAGTACTTGATGTCGAGTAGTTTACTCGATGTCGAGTACAAGTCGAGTCAGCAATTCTAGTCGAGCTCGAGTCCAAATCCGAGGAGAACACAACTCTACTCGACGCCGACTACTCTGGTCGATATCGAGTACTTCTCTAGGCCATTCTGAGACGAAATCGGGTGAAGACCCGAGAGAGAGTTTACTTGCAAGTGAAGGCGCGTGGGAAATCTATCAAGAGGAGTGAAGATCTATCAAGTTGAAGATATTTATCCACATTGGGAATTCCTATTCCTACTTTAAGAGATTTATTTCCTTTATTTACAAGCTTATATCTTAAGTCTTTAGATAGATAGTTCTAGATATAGATAGAGTATTCTTTCCTTGGATAGCGAGATTTGAATACTATAAATAAAGCCCTAGGGGCTGGTTCTTAGATATTCTATCGAATTCAAATTTCTATCAAATTATAATTCAATTTCAATTCCAATTTACACACATAGATAGCGAGTTTTAGAGAGCTTGTGGCCGATTGGAGGTGTAAAGGCGAGAGCGGATTTTGCTTCGATCGGTTGTAAGCTTTGTTTTGATTTAATGCAATTTAGTTTCTTTATAGTATTGATTTGTGTTTTGATGATGAAGAATGAGTAGTCACCCAACTTCTAGGGTCGGGGTGAGCCCAACGGTAGCCATGTAAGGTAATGCAATAAAGGTACAATCTTTTAATGCAATTTCATCTTCTATCCCTGATTTACATGATTCTTCTGCGACAGTCGAAGGTGATCCTTATTTCTGTTATTGAAGCGAAAGTGTTCTTAATGCAAACTTGGATTAATTATGTGAAAAGGGTTAGTAACAATTAGGGTTTATGCGAAAGCCTCTAAATTCCTACTTGTTAATGACGATAGTTATTTGATGAAAAGGCATGAACTTTTATACCTTTAGTATTATTCATATATGGTTATCGTTGTGGCATTGAAACTCCGATTCTGGAAGCTTTTGATATTATTGAATTACATCCCACCAGTTTCGTGTTGTTTCTATGTTTATTTCCGTTTTTGCTTTGTTTTTGTTTACATTTTTATCTTGCTCTGACATACTCGATCTCGACAACTTTCTGGTCGATCTCGAGTACTTCTATACTTGACATTGGCTGTTTTCTATTTTTCTATTATGCAGCTCTAGATCTAGTCGACACGTCTGGTCGATATCGACTACTTTGGTCGATATCGAGTAGCCTTCTGGTCGATACGAGAGGATTTAAGAGCTTGAAAGGTGAGCGCTGACACGCTTCCTCGTGGACACGATCCTGATTCCCTTCCACTACAACAAGAGGAAGTCTTGTAATTTTATTTACGTGGTTTAGGGAGTCGATTTGAGATTTATAATTGATATTTATTTCATACTTGATTTTCCTCCTAACAATAGGGCCTCCTTAGGCCTAATAAGCAACTGCTCAGAGCCACGCGGGTTCCTCGGGCGGCTGGACATGGTACAATCAGGAGGTGTGGAGCTCTGAAACGATGGTTGTTGCAGCGTCGACATGGGAGGTGGTCCTAGGGGCTGCAGAGACCACCTACGACTGAAGCTAGATGAAAATGTGGTTCCTACACGACGTTGTTCATATAACATAGTAGCAAAGTGAAGTGCATCATTAATTGAAAAGTACCTTTGTCGTTCAACTTGTTCACCAATGTCTTTATTAAGGTTAGAGATGAATTTTGACAAGATAATCTTTTTTGGATAACGAATGCCCATTCGTTGCATCAAACGACGCATTTCAGTATAGAGCTTCTTTGGGGAAAGGGAGCCTTGTCGGAGAAGGTCTAGGCCGAATGGCATTCGTTGCTCATAATCGAACGGTACAAAGTTAGCTCACATGACCTCCTTCAGATCCTCCCATGTGGTGATGGGATCTCGCATCTCATACTCATGATCTGACACATCTTGGAGCCACAAGGTTGTGCTATGCTGGTGAAGTGAATGGTGGTTATCTCAACTTTCTCCTCTAGGTACCGATAGTGCCTTAGAACAGCCTCTGTTTGTTGCTCTCATTAAGAAAATGACGTGGGATTCAATATAATAGGGAAGGCGACTAAGGTAGGAAACAAAGGCACAAGAATGCAAGTTGCTCACTTTCTTATCATCAAAGTCCTAACTTTGCAAACACAAAAGTACAAGTAAGTAGGCACATGTTGCGCTATAAAGAAAAAGAGAGGGTTACCTTATATTGGCTGCCACTTGTTGAGGAGAAATAATTGTTGCAGTTTTAGAGAGCAATGCAACACAAATGCTAAAGAACGAGAGGGTTGCCTTATTTTGGCTCTTCCACTTGCTCGACTTTGATTTTGATTATTTTTTAAGAAGAAGAACAAATAACACCCAACAATGAATAGGTGAATAAAGAAATCGAGAGGATTACCTTATTTGAGCTTTTCAACTCGAATGATTTTTTTTTTTGTGTCAAAAAGGGAAGCAAACGCAGAAGGAAAATCCACAAAATAAGATCAAAAGTAACTTGAAAAAATATGGAAATTAGGAAACCCAGGGTTTGAAGCAAAATAACAAAGTAAGGCAAATTAGGGCTAAGAAAGGGTGGGAGGCGGCAAAGGCTGGAGTGGTGGCGGAGGGGTAGCGGAAGGATGGGGGAGGGGTGATGCAGGGCTTATAAAGACCGGGAAATTTTAGAATATTGAATTATTAAAATAGTGATTTATAAACAGGTTGATTTCTAAAATTCAGAAGGTTTGGAAATTCCATCCCCGAACTATTCGTTATTCGAAATATCTCGAAACGAGTTCCGGCAATATTTTGTTGAAAATTTAAAATATGTTTTATTCCTGCTTTCATCTGCCGAGAATTGGAAAATGATGTTCGGATTTCATTATTAAATTCGGATTGGAAAAATTAAAATCTAATTTGATCGAGTCAGGATAAAATCAAAAGAGCGGATTCGGATAATTTATTTTCGGATATTTCAAATTTGGGGTCTTGGGATCACTCTACACTTTGTCTCTTCCTCCATATGCTTGCTAGCTCTTTTCCCTTTTTTCCTTTGTTTGTCGAGTAGCAGCTCCCCTCTGAAATTGGACAGATTTCCACGCCAACCTGCTGCACGCTTGCACCTAGGCGTGGCCACGGGTCGGACCCGCCGGGTCGACGGGTTCGACCCGCCGGGTCAATGGTCAGGGTTGGCCAACCCGAACCCTAACCCGTAAATCTCACGGGTTGACGGGTTCGGGTCGACCCGTTGACCCCGGCGGGTTACATTATTTAAAAAAAAATCTTTTTTTTTTAACAAAAATGACTATTAAAATAAATAAATAAATAATATGTAAAGATTTTATCTTCACAACACATTTTATCACTTTGATATGAAGTGTTAAAAATGTAGGAAGATTATATCTCCATATTAATTCTTTCATCCACAATAATTTCATTGTGTGATTTAAGAAAAAAAAATATGAGAATATATTTCTCAAGCTTAATTTCCAACTTAATTTCCAATGTAGGAAATGTAGGAAACAAGTGAAGTGGAAGAAATGTGGTAGTGGAATACATATATATAGCCCCATGCCTTCTCATTCTAACTCCATATTTTCGATGTGAGACAAAGCCTTTGTCCCACATTGGAAATGAGGGGAATGAAGGAAGACTTCCAAGTCTATAAAAGGAGAAGGATGTGGTTTATTTGTCTCACATTGCACATTGCATATAAGTTTATGTATTATTGTGAGTTATTTTAAGAATAATTTACATAATATTATAAATTTATTTTATTAAAAATAAATTTTTCAAAAAAAAAATATTTTGAAAAAACGGGTTGACTCGACGGGTCGACCCGCCGGGTCAACCCGTCGGATCAGCGGGTTACAAATCCCCGACCCTAACCCTAACCCATCCCCACCCGCCTACCCGTCAACCCGGACCCGCCGAGTCGTTGACCCGTACGACCCGCCGGGTCACGGGTTGACCCGTGACCCATGGCCACGCCTACCTGCACCCCCCCTCTCTTCTGCTTGATTCCAATATGCTTGAATTCATTTTGGGTCAAACACACAATTTCCCTTTCATGCTTTCTCTGCACTCCCTCTTCAATACACACAAATCCCCATTCCTCATTCACCATTCAAACCCATACATCACTCCTCCTCCTACTGATTTTGTCGGCCACCAGCTCACCGCCCTCCTCCTTGTTCTGTCCATCACCACCACTCCGTCTCCAAGAGCTTCCAGCGCCGAGCAGCAGCTCCAGGCGCCGAGTAGCAGCCCCCGTCGCCCCGAGCACCTCCCTGGGCACCTTCGAGCGCTGTCCGAGCACCTTGCCCTGGCTTCCCAAGTGCCGAGCCGAGCAGCAACCCAGTGGCAACCAAGAGCCTCCGACGCCGGCCGCCTCTGTCACTTTCCCCTGTCTTCCTCTCCAAGACCATTTCGACGGGAATCCATCTCCGACGAGGCCGAATCGTACCCTCGACGACAAACCTCCAACGAAGCTTCGAACCCCCTTGGTGTATATTGCTTGTGGATTGCTTTGGACTTGCATTTGGGCCCTTACTTGTGTTATCCTGATGTTCTGCATTTTAAGGTGAGTTCCCTAGGGGGCTTACTTAGGTTGGACATTCATGCCTGTTGTTGCATTTTATGTTAGGTGTTGCATATGCATAAAAGCATACCATGTAGTATCCTGTTAGGTTACACTAATTGAATGAGCATCTGTTTACTTTATGCGTTTGAAACAGAACGGTCGTTATCTGTGATAGTCCTAGAGTTTTTACTAGGGTCATAGGGTAGCCCAGTCTCATCGGGGGCCCTGAGTCAATCGAGTCGATATGAGCATGATATGAATCATATGATAGCTCAGCACCATCGGGCAATCGATGAGATGATATGATATGATGATGCCGTGGTTTGTGCACCACCACGAGGAAATTGCTATGCTATAGCCCGAACTGGCCAGTCTCTGCACTAATGGGAAGGGGTGCAGAGGTAGGAGAGGGATATGCCATTTGGCATTGTCTTGGGCCCTTTTACAGTATTTCTGCACATTATTATGAACTAGGAGCATATTAGTGTGTTTAACTTTCGTACTGCATTAGGGCATCTTTATTAGGTATATCACATACTATATGGCCTCAGCGAGGACTGCCGGTCCCGCATGTGTGGCTCGATCTGACTCCTTTCCCCGTTCTTTTTTTTAAGGTATTTTCTGCAGATTTTGAGTGCTCGATGTCTATATGACGGGGTTCCCTTTGACGATATTTGGACTGAAAGACTGACTTCTAAACTTAAACTTAGGTAATTTGGATACTCGTATTTACCATGTTTTTGGTTTTGCCCCGGCTTCACCGTGGCAAGCTGTACCTTCTTTTCGTTATCGCAGTTACTCTTAAATGAACTTCCACGACTTAGTCCATAGGACAGGCTAAGGGTACCCAATGGCCCTACGATGCTTTTAGGGTTTGAAATCCCCCTTTATTATTGACATTAAAATTGAATTTGAAACCTCGACCCGTACCTGGATTGCAAGATCCGAACAAGGGGTTTTATCCCTTGAAACGTAACCCGGAAATCATAATTCTGGGCCGTTACAAAGATGGTATCAGAGCTGAGGTTGTGCAATTCGGGTACGCAAAGGTCGAGTGTATGTTTTGGAAAACCGCCCATGAATTTCAAAGGATTTGAAAGGATTTTAAGAAGGGCAAAATGAACTTAAGACGCCTAACCGAATTGGACTAAGTAATGAACTTGACTTGTAATAAAAGAGGAAAACCAACCAAACGGGGACATGAGTGGGTAGTAAAGGCGATAGACCACCCCTATTGGGTGTAGTTGGGAACGGTAGGCAAAATATGAGCTTGTTCTTTACCGATGGGTTGGGAGTCTCAAAAGAGATCATTATGAGTGTTATTAACTGATTCTATGCTGAGTGCTTGATATGCTAAGGTCTGATTGGTATGCCTAATAATTAAATGTGTATTGACTGATCTGTGCAAACGGGATAGTGGGAGTACCCTTGTTTCTGTGTGGTCAAGCCCAGCTTGTGTGGAACAGCCCCTTCCACTATGTTAACCCCCTTGACGGTTCTATCTATCCTTTCCCTGGATGTCAGTGTCTTCCACGGAGAATTGGGTTGGTAAACACATTGTGTCGGGAATCATGGTTGGATATTAATATTGTCTGAGTGAGTATTGGAAGTTCTTGATGTCACTTTGAGTAAAAAGTAAGGTATTTTTGGGGCTGTCTTTCTTGATTCTTATGACGACCAACCAGTGTCTTCTCACCACATGAGTCATACCAGAGTTCCACGGGAAAAGAGGGTGGTGAGTCAGTTGGGAAAAGCTAATGGATGCCCTTAGGGGTCTCTGCCCGGTTGAATTGCATGGCATGATTTTGTAGTCTCTGACACGTGCCTTGTGAATAACCATTGGTACCAAGTTGTTGTGTTATTACATGTGTGACTAGTTACATTGCTTAAGTCTCGTGTTGTGTCTTGCCTTCTATCATGACTGTTTGTTGTTATAGCATACCTACTTGACCTATTGTATTAATTGCGCTAATGATCGTTTAGAAGCATGAACCACATGATATGAACCTATATGCTTGTTGTTTTCGCCTGGGTTAGGTCCATGATAGTGTGATAAACTCTTCTCTGTACAAATGCCTGGAAATGATCTCCTTAGCCTGCTAGATGATGACGCGTCGATGCTCCTTATTCCTTTTGTGACAAGAATCTATCGCATGCCCATCCATTTTGTATTCGTCAAATTGAATAGTGTTGATGATTTTGCAAGTTGATATTGTTGTGTGTTACTTGCGTGGAATGGAGAATATGAGGTTTAATTGAGTCTTGGTGAATGCATGTTTCATCCTAGTATGTGCAGATTTGAACTCATGTTCCCATATTCTAGTCATGTTGCTCAATGCTTAGACTCGTGTTATACATCGTAAAAAACCTTCCTCATGCTTCTGTATTGTTGGAATGTGATTGAATTGATTTCTTGCGTGTCGTCATGATTAGTGCATGCATCGTATGTTATGTTGAGCCTTTAGTATCATGTAGGAACCTTGATTGTAACTTGTGCGTGCTATACCTTGCCTGCATTATTGTTGAACCTCTCTTGAGCTAGGTTCCTGATAGTGTGGTCCTTCCCCATTTCTATCACCTTAACATGTCTCACTCCTGCAAATTAGATTGATGTTGAACCCGATGATCAATTTGCTTTCTGTGATGGTTTATCCTAGAATGCTTACATGTTATCACTCGATAGTGTTTCCCTATTACTCTAGGATACCCTCTCGTGCTTGCATAAATGTATGACTTGGCATCTCGCATGATCACACACCACACTATATCATGATTTCGCATACGCATGGCACCTAAATGTTGGAATGAATCTATTTGAATTACCTTGGTTGTAGTCAGGTTTTGATATGTGCTATTAGTATCCTATAGGGCTTTATGCTTCCCAAAATGACTCGATAAATGATTACATGTCGTACTTGTTCTACCATGTGATAGCTATTGGACCATTTATGTGCCCTGTGAGGCTGTGACGGTTCAATCATAGCATGATTATAATCTATCACCCGTGATGTTATCTTGTTTACATTGTGGTAATCCTCTTGCTTTCATGTACATCATATTGAACTCATTTAAGTGACTCTTGACTATGCCCATGCCTTATCATGTATAGCTAGCATCATGTAGGAGATATGCTTTCTAAACGTATCTCGTCGTATGATTCCATGTCATTCTTAACCTATTTTATATGATCATTGTTGTCAGATGTGATAATTACTATGCCACTCTTACGTGTTCTCATATGACGCTTAGTCTTATTGTTATGATATATCTTGCCCATGCATTGTCCGTATATGTGATACTTGCTCTGTTTGCTAAATCCTGCATATCTCGCTTAGGGCTACTAGGCGTCATGGCTTTCATGGGATAATAGACTGCCATTTTGCTTCGCATGCATCGGTGTTGGACTCAATCGTGTCTTTAGGAATGTACATGTATGTTTTTGTTCCTTGAGATAGGTACATGTTAGTGTGGATTGATATGGTTGATTTGCTTGTGATGAACTCTTGCTACTTGTCACTAATTGTAACCGCACCGACTTCCATAAGAGCATCGTTGCTATTCTAGGGTAAGAGTCTTGTCCTTAGTCTTGTCATCCTTTTAGCCTTGGTCTGTATTTGTTCCGAAGTGAACATTGGGTTTCCCGTCCCTATCACTCCCATATCTCTGCTAACTTAGACTCCTCTGCGATACTTGGACGAGCGACCGCATGAGAAGGAGAATGGAAGGTGGGACAACGATAGAGCGGCGCAGCGGAAGAGTGGGCCCATAACCCACGGGCCTCATAATCGATGATGCCGACATAATGAGCACATTTAGAGGATTGCGGTTACTGAGTACGATATGACTTGCAAGCAGGAGTGTCATCCGTTCAAATTGCTAATCATTTCTAAATTAGTTGATGATGACATTGTACTGACTTGACGATGAAATTATATGTTGATGTGATGGCTTGGTGATGAATATTGCCTGATTGTCCATTGTCTATGATGATACGATTCGATGGCTTATAGTTTTATCGTGCCATGATGTCCTGATGCGATAGCACTCTGAGTTGCTAAGCATGATCTAAATTCCGTTACTTGTAAATGTGAACTACAAATGCTGAGAAACTTGAATTGTTTATTTGATAAGGTTTTGATGAAACTTGTTAGCCCAATTTGATGATATTCATATATGATGTTTGCTATAAATATTGAGCATGATATTTAATTGAGACTTCTTGATAAAATTGTAATGATTGAGGATGTATTAACGATGCTATTATAAATGCTAGCTAAAATGATGCATGCCTTAGGTGTTATAATTTTGATAACTGCTTCCTTTTTCTACATGTGGGTGAGATTCTCTTGTAGAGTGGTCGGAGGGCAGTGAAAGGGTTTGAGTCATTAGGATGTTCGATGGTGGTGTGAGGTAGAGTTGATGTGAGGATTGTTGGCTTAGGTAAAACTGAGTGAGCTTTGAGATTTATGGGAGGCAATGTTGGTGGTTCTGATGAGCTTCTAAGGGATGCTTGTGATGCTCCGGGTGGTACGAGGAGTGTAAGAGAGGGCTCGTGAATATTGAGGATATGGTGTTAGAGGGTACTTGGGTGTGAAAATAGAGATAGGAGTTGGGTTCTTAGAGGTGGATGGTGTGGTAGTGATTGACGGAAGGAGGGGTAAGATTTGAGCATCGAGATGAATTGGGATTTCTTTGGAGAATTTTTGTTTGAGTTGGCGTTGCCGAGTCTAGAAGAGGATTAGTCTTGGCTTGAGAGTGGATATGGGCGAGTGGGGATTTTGTGTTATTTGGACTGGTATGATGTGAGAATTTTCTTGATTATGTGATTTATTTATATTTGCTGGCTTGATGCTAGATAGTAACCATGATGAACCTGATATACGATGATATTACATACTGATCTGCAATATTGAACTCTAATTGACAGTGACTAGTGTTATCATGATATACCCTGTTATGCGTTTTAGAAGCATGTTATGATGCGTTATATGAATCATGAGATAATGACATATTGCTATGTGAAAACATTATATTATATTATATTATGAGGTGATACAACATGATGTTATGTTATATGATCGTTAAGCATGATTGTGGGTATGTTAAATGATGAATATGACCTTGAGGATGAATATGATTTGTATATGTGAGATAATGATACCAGATTTCTAAATGATCGTTATATGGCATTGTGATGAGTTAAGATGATGTTTGGTGAATATGCTGACATTCGATGACTGATATACTGTTTGACCTCCCCTTTCGCGGAATCTTAATAACATGACTTTTTGTGTTGATGTGTTGACAATGAGTTTGATTCGTTGACTTTATGATTAGGATGTACCTGTTATGACCTTGGTGTGATATCGAGATGTGTGCTATGATTTTGGCATAGATGCATATTATGACCTTTAGTATGATGTGGAGACGTTGATGTGATCTTGTGGCAGTGTGCTGAAATATGTTTGAGACTTGTTATATGATGTACTCGTTGAGGATCGATTGGTTATGTGGTTATGCATTGCTTATGGCTTGTGAATGTTGCTTGAATTGAGACTAATAGATTGATTTGATTTTGGAAACTAGGAAGAGAATATGGGATTAGCCCTTAGGGGTGGATGATTCCACCTCCGAGCTTCTGAATTTGATTGATTGTTATGCGGGACACTGATTTGATTTTGGAAGATTTTGACGAAATTTTGATCGAAAGGATTTTACTTGTTTTGGTGTAAAGTTGCTTGGTTAAACGTCTTATTTGAAGATTTTGAGCGGTTTGAAAAGAAATTACTTGGAATTTTAAAGAATAAACGTTACCGAGAATTTCAACGATTTTGAGACCAATCTTTTCCAATTGCGGAATCCCTTTTTGAAAATTTTCACACCCGGGCTTATATTATAACGCCACACGAAGTGGATACAAGCATTTTAAAGGGGCGCATATAGAATGCTTGCTAAGACCTAGTAGAGACACTATGATTGTTTTTCGAGTTATGATGTGACCGAAAGGTTGGGGTAAGGGTGTGATAGGGGCCCATATCACATACTTGCTATGACCAATTGGGAATGTTATGATCACGTCAAGGGTGCTGTGAGGATCTCATACAGGCCCCTATGAGATGCTTACAGAATCAATTATATGATCCTTGGACTCACCAATTTCAAACTTCATCCCCTTGTTTTAGAGTGATTTTTGTCTCGGGGACGAGACTTGTTTTTAGAGGTGGATGATGTAAAGACCGGGAAATTTTCGAATATTAAATTATTAAAATAGTGATTTATAAACAGGTTGATTTCTAAAATTCAGAAGGTTTGGAAATTCCGTCCTCGAACTATTTGTTATTCTAAATATCTCGAAACGAGTTCCGGCAATATTTAGTTGAAAATTTAAAATATGTTTTATTCCCGATTTCATCTGCCGAGAATTGGAAAATGATGTTCGGATTTCATTATTAAATTCGGATTGAAAGAGCGGATTCAGATAATTTATTTTCGGATATTTCAAATTTGGGGTCTTGGGATCACTCTACACTTTGTCTCTTCCTCCATATGCTTGCTAGCTCTTTTCCCCTTTTTCCTTTGTTTGTCGAGTAGCAGCTCCCCTCTGAAATTGGACAGATTTCCACGCCAACCTGCTGCACGCCTGCACCCCCCCTCTCTTCTGCTTGATTCTAATCTGCTTGAATTCATTTTGGGTCAAACACACAATTTCCCTTTCATGCTTTCTCTGGACTCCCTCTCCAATACACACAAATCCCCATTCCTCATTCACCATTCAAACCCATACACCACTCCTCCTCCTACTGATTTTGCCGGCCACCAGCTCACCGCCCTCCTCCTTGTTCTGTCCACCACCACCACTCCGTCTCCGAGAGCTTCTAGTGCTGAGCAGCAGCTCCAGGCGTCGAGTAGCAGCCCCCATCACCCCGAGCACCTCCCTGGGCGCCTTCGAGCGCTGTCCGAGCACCTTGCCATGGCTTCCCAAGTGCCGAGCCGAGTAGCGACCGCCGAGCAACAACCTAGTGGCAACCAGGAGCCTCCGACGCCGGCCGCCTCTGTCACTTTCCCCTGTCTTCCTCTCCAAGACCATTTCGACGGGAATCCATCTCCGGCGAAGCCGAATCGTACCCTCGACGACGAATCTCCGACGAAGCTTCGAACCCCCTCGGTGTATATTGCTTGTGGATTGCTTTGGACTTGCATTTGGGCCCTTACTTGTGTTATCCTGTTGTTCTGCATTTTCAGGTAAGTTTCCTAGGAGGCTTACTCAGGTTGGACATTCATGCCTGTTGTTGCATTTTATGTTAGGTTTTGCATATGCATATAAGCATGCCATGTAGTATCCTGTTAGGTTACACTAATTGAATAAGCATCTGTTTACTTTATGCGTTTGAAACAGAACGGCCGTTATCTGTGATAGTCCTAGAGTCTTTACTAGGGTCATAGGGTAGCCCAGTCTCATCGGGCGCCCTGAGTCAATCGAGTCGATATGAGCATGATATGATAGCCCAGCACCATCGGGCAATCGATGAGATGATATGATATGATGATGTCGTGGTTTGTGCACCACCACGAGGAAATTGCTATCCTATAGCCCGAACTGGCCAGTCTCTGCACTAACGGGAAGGGGTGCAGAGGTAGGAGAGGGATATGCCATTTGGCATTGTCTTGGGCCCTTTACAGTATTTCTGCACATTATTATGAACTAGGAGCATATTAGTGTGTTTAACTTTCGTACTGCATTAGAGCATCTTTATTAGATATAGCATATACTATGTGGCCTCAGCGAGGGCTGCCGGTCCCGCATGTGTGACTCGATCTGACTCCTTTCCCCGTTCTTTTTTGAAGGTATTTTCTGTAGATTTTGAGTGCTCGATGTCTATATGACGGGGTTCCCTTTGACGATATTTGGACTGAAAGACTGACTTCTAAACTTAAACTTAGGTAATTTGGATACTCATATTTACCATGTTTTTGGTTTTAACCCGGCTTCACCATGGCAAGCTGTACCTTCTTTTTGTTTTCGCAGTTACTCTTAAATGAACTTCCACGACTTAGTGTATAGGACAGGCTAAGGGTACCCAACGGCCCTACGATGCTTTTAGGGTTGGAAATCCCCCTTTATTATTGATGTTAAAATTGAATTTGAAACCTCGACCCGTACCTGGATTGCAAGATCCGAACAAGGGGTTTTATCCCTTGACACGTAACCCGGAAATCATAATTCTGGGCTGTTACAGGGCTGGTGGTGGTCGGGGATGGTGGAGCAGAAGAGGGCGATAACGGTGAATGCGAATTAGGGTAAACTTTGTTTTTTGAGATTTTGTGTTTTTTGATGAAAGAATTGCATAAACTAAAAAAATCAGCAAATAAAACGGATATAGACAACTACCTTGATCGAAGTACTAACTTGTCATACCACTTGATTGCGAATCTCACGCCGAAGGGTGCCCGATTGCTTCAAAGAAGTAGCCGAATTTTATCTGCGGAAGAACTTGAATCTCATGAATCCACCTTTAGACCAATGCGTTCTTAACTTGCCTGAATCTCACAAACTAATCGCTCAGCGCCGCTTCTCACGGTCCTTAGTCTCTTCGAATATCCCGAAGAAGATGAATGCTTCTCACATCTGTTAGGATTTCTCAAGAAACATGTTTTAGGGAAAATAATAATTAATCGTGCTTTCATTGATAATTGAATAACTATTTAAACAAAGTGTTTTGCTGAGAATAGAAGATAAATAAGGAAATAAAATCATAAAAATAATAGCATAAAATACATCGTATTAAATTCAAAATTCATGCTGAAAAACACCGTCGTGCACGACTGTGCAAGGGGGTGCACGCCCACATGATAGAGGTGCACGCCCGCGCACTTGGCTTCTGTTGTCCAATAAGCCTGATGACTCATGGTGCACGCCCGTGCGTCATGGGTGCAAGGGGGTGCACGCCCACATGATAGGGGTTCACATCATATGGGTTCAGTAGACCCCTCAAGAATGGTACAATGAGTTGTGTACATTCTTACTTGAAGCTGGTTTTATCAACTCCATTGGAGATGCCTGATATTACATGATTTGTATAGGCATTTTGAGTCATTCTTAAGTCATTTAGGTTGCATTTAGACATGTTTTTAGCATAAAGTGCATTCATCGTCTCAAAAGTTGCAAAGTACGGAATCTATGCATTTTATGTTTATTTAATGCAGATTCTCATAACTAAACCTAAGGAGAAGAGGAAAGCTACATTCTGGAACCATAGAAGCCTAAGAAGAGCCAAGGAAGAAGACAAAAAAGGAAGCAAACAAGCTAAGATGAGAAGAAAGAAGAAGAATGCAGAGGCAACACCCGTGGCCTGGTAGTAGCGCCCGCCGATCCATCAACACCCGATGAAAGCCTTCGGCACTCGCAGAGTCGACGACCGCCGCTGAGCACCGGTGCCCGCCGATCGCAGGATCTCAGCAAATCTTCTCGGTCGAATCTAGCCCATTGGGCTTTACTTCTACCTTCATTTAGCCCACTCTTATGGTTTTCTAGGCCTATAAATACAACTCTCCTTTCAGCCATTCACCACACATTCACACAACACATCTCACACTACTCTTTTTTCCCTTTATGTCATTTTTCGTAAGCCATGCTCGGCTATACCTTTTATAGTTTTGCTTATATTATATGCATTGCTTAAGGACATGTGAGGGTTTTTTTAATATTAGTTTATAGTTTATATTTGGTTTATGCATATTTCGTTATTCATTACTCTTGTTCTTTACATGTTTATGTTGTTTATTCATCATAACTCGCCACTAGGATAGATAAACAACGTGCTAAGTGATTATAGCTCTATCCACTATCACGGATGCGGTAGCTAGGTTAACAACGAGGTGACAAGTGGAATATGCGAGAATTACATGAATTATGTGCTCATGTGATTAGGGACTTATTGCTTCTCGAACCCCATTCAAGAGTTTAGGGAGTTGTTAGTGATCGAATCAGGGGGCTATAAAACTATGTGCACAAATCGACACTAAGATAGCCAACACTAGTAGAGAAATGCAAATATAGCATGCTACCTAAGAGGTCGGACATGGGAAATCCGGGGTGTAACATGCTTCCAAGCTTTTATCTTTTTTTTTTTTTTTTTTTTAAAATGTGGAGTATATAACTCGGATATAAGGCACGCCCGGGTTAAAATGTCGTGGGGAAATTTCTATAGCCTTAATCAAATAGCCCGGAGCTTAAATATCCGGGTTATTATGATCCTCTAATGACTCGGGCGTGTCATTAATCTGCTAGGTCCGGGCTAATAGGTATCCACTCCACCAAACTTTAAAAAATGCCCGTAGTAGCATCCGGGACATAAAACATGGGCACGAAAGTGAAAAATAGAATTCAGTCCAAATCGAGACCTCGCTTGCCGCCGACCGAAGGGAAATCATGAAGGAGCTCCGTCCTCACCTGTCGCCGAAGGGCCCCAACTCTCGTCGTCTTCACCATCTTCTTCGTCTTCGCCGAAGGAGCTCCGTCCTTGCCTGCCGCCAAAGCTCGGTTTCTCAGAGGAGGAGCTTGCCCTAACTTTCGCCGTTTCCCGTCGTCTCTCCGTCGCCTTTCGCTGTCTCATCAAGGTAATTGCCCTAACTCTGTCTTCCTCTCTCACCTTCTCTCTTCCTATTTGTTGTCTGTTTGGTGAGGATTTATGCATTACCTTAGGCACCGAAATCAAGCCTTTGCTTCGTTCAACAATTTTAATAAAATTTAGTACTTCAATTCCTAAGCACCCTTTATATTTGAAACCCTAGGTTGAATTAATTTGAGTTTCTCAAAATTTTCTTGATTTCTTCTTGGTGTATAGTTGTTGAGTGCGCCAAATTGAAGTAAAAGGAATGGATTTCAAGGCAAGACCCTACGTTTGCCTTGAATACGGGAGCACCAAATTTCGTACTCATACTTGCACAAGTTCCTCTGCTCAGTCCTGGATCTGATTTTTAAGGGTTTGATTTTCTAGGATGCTGACTTGCTTGTTTGATTTGGTAGATAGATGGGGGTAAAACCCCTGTGTTTGAAAAGAAGTTCATGTTCACGCTAATCCAGGGATTGAGAGAGATCAATGTTATGGTTTGGAACAGCAATACCCTAAGCAGCGACGACTTCATTGGCAGTGGAAAGTAATTGCCTCTCTCCCAAGACTCTCATATTTGCATTTTCTCATTCTGAATGCAAAATCTCGGTGCTATTGTTTCTTTATCCTCCTTGTTTTTCAGGATTCAACTTTTCAGGAGTTCTTGCTCGGGGCTACGATGATATATAAATGTTGGCCTATTCATTCAAAAAGTGGAAGGTGAGTCAACTGCTAATGTATTGCTTTTAGTTAGATTAGTTTGTGAATCACAATTCCATTATCCTTTTTTCCGGTATCAAGATCTTCGATTCCTCACCTTTGCTGTTTAGAAATTTGATTATAGTCCTTTTCTGGTGAAGTATCAGTATGTGATGCCTAGTAGTGCAGTTGCTTTGTTTCCAGTTTGTTTGTTCTGAACACAAATGATGTTTTCTCAAAAATTTTAATCTAGAAAAATGCTTGAGTGAGTTCATGTGCCATCGTCTTGTTCTTGTCAAGCAAAAGTGTTTCCAGTTTGCTCATGCCCTCCCCACTTGTAGCCACATCCCAATCTTCAGCCTGAATTATTAGAAGATATTTATTTTCTGAAGATAAGAACTTAAACTAAATCATTCAGATCAGATCAGACCCTTCTGAGAGGTACAATCTTCTACACTTTTCTGTCAGTTTTTCTCCTTCTATCTTATCGTTTCAGCTTCAATTTTTCTTTGCATCTTGGGTTGTATGATATTAGTATATTAATGTCAAATTGGAGTATGAAAATTAGCTGAATCACTACTAGAATTCTGTTCATAGACATCGGGTATAAACCGATGTTAATAAAAAAAAAATTCAACGTGTTAGTGGGTGGTGTTAAAAATCCAAACTCTATCACATCGGTTTATAACCGATGTTTATAATGATTTATAACATCGTTTCTCTTTGAAATATCGACTTAAATGCATGAATATAATTACATTTTGATTGATTCACCTACTATTAAAACATTATTATTTTGCATTTCTAGCTATCTAAAGATATGTAGAGCAACAAAAAGATTCACATTAACATCGATATTTTTTCCAAAAACAATGTTGTAATATCTTATTTACATCAGTTATAGATGATTCATTTCATGTTTATTAACTTTTCCTTTGTATTTTGTCTTGTTATTTCGTTTAAAAAATAATATACAACATTCAATATTTATAAAGACAATGTTATATGTATATATTTAAATGAATATATTTTAAAGAAATGATGTCTAAAAAGATTACAGCATCATTTTCTTTATGAATAACAATGTATAATTTCGCAAAAGACATCAGTTTTATTAATTGTTTTGTTGTGTTTCAATACATTTTAAAATCGCTTTTTATTCTATTAAATGATGTCTGATTGCCGATTTGTATCCATATGCTTGTATCCATTAATAGGCTACTTCTCAAATAATCAAAATATGTTAAAGCATTCAATAATTTTCTATAGTATATGTTCACATTATCTACATGCACATATTTTCTGTTTAGTATTACACAAACTGAAAGAAAAGATAACAACTCTAGTTGAGTAAGCTTCTTCCATCGTCCGAGCAGAATTACGGGCAGACTTCATTGCTTGAGCTTCATTGTCGTAAATCCTCAAAACATGAGTAGAATCATCGTTTCTGAACAAAGCAAAGTATGTGTGAGTTATTGAAGAGTAATAGTTAGTATTGAGCAGAATCATCGTTGTCTACTACTCTTGATTTCATTTCTCTTGGCATACAAATTCTTTTATCTTCATACATTAATAGCAAAACACAAAACCAAAGAGATTAGTAGGCTATTTAAAGGAGAGTGTTTTCAATACCTGAACGGTGTGAGACTGAATGCTGAGAACTCATCCAGCTACCAAAGACAAGACTGTCGTCAGTATTAAAAAATTAGAAATAAAATCTAGCTCCATTAGCATTGAGTTTGAACAAAGATATTGATCAACTATCACAGTACAAACTTGAATACCGTAAAAAAGATTTCCCACAATTCCAGGTCCTAGCTCAACTGAGAAGGGTTGAAATGCCACAAAAGCAAGTAAATATGTAGAAATACCGGTACCTTTTGACAAAGCTTAGAAAGCTCTTCTTCAAATGGTTCTTGCTGCTTTAACTTTGCCTCAAGCTCATTAATCTGATCAGATAAAAGAAGAAATAAAATTTAGCCTTTAGAACAGATATGAGCACCATTTACCTTTAAAACCAAAATACCAAATAACCTTGTTTAATAGAACTAACCAAATTTTGTTTCAATTCTACTTGTATATGGACAAAAAGTTAAAAAAATCAATAGAACATGCACCGTAAATGACATAGTAGGCCAAAAAACTGTTGCTAGACAAATGATCAACAAACAGGTAAAATGTTCAGTGTGCTTCGCAGCACACTGAAGAGCATGATAGAAAAAAAAGCGCAGCACACTGAAGAGCAAGATAGAAAAAAAAAAACGCAGCACACTGAAGAGCATGATAGAAAAAAAAACGCAGCACATTTACTCACCTTTCTAGCATAATTTAGAACACAATGAATGCTGATTTGATCCAGATCTATATCATCTAAGGAAACAACGTCCAGAGGCATGACAACGTTCTTGAACAAGCTACCAAAAAGAATGAAATTGAGGAATGTACCGGCTTTCATAGTTGAAATCAGAGGCAACTTAGGTGAAAATGCAATGTTGTCAGACAGATCCATGCTAACAACGTTTGAGTCATCAGTAGCTGCAACATAAGTCAAGGGAAGAGAGATCGAGTCAGTTGTTGAATGAACTGGAACAAGTTCTAGAATAGGACAAATTCAAGTTGCAGAGGTTGTGTGTAGCACTGGAACAAGTTCAGACAAGGAAACCAAAAGCAAGAGCAAGAGATGAAACTCGAGCAAAGAAAGTGGAAAAGAAAATGAGAATGCAAAAATTGGTAAGCAAGCTGCTATAGCTGCGAGTGCTGTCACGGATGTGAATGCTGCTACAGCAAAGAAGAATGCTGCTATTTATGCAAGTGTTGTTACAATTGCAAGTGCAGTCATAGATGCAAATGCTACTAAAGAAAAGGAAAATGTTGGTGTAGATGCAAACAGATTGATAAAGGAGGTGAAGCATATCCATACTCAGAAGGACAAACAAGGTGAAGGGATGAATCAGCAAGAAAAAAGGAAGGAAAAGCATGAAAAAAATAGTTGGGCGACTCCTCTTGAACGCAAGACGTGAAGGGCTACTGCTTCTGCGAGATTGGGAAATAGAACAGACACACACTATAAGAACGAACTAAAAAATGATTATTTCAACACTGCTCCAGAAGAAAACAAAGGGCAGAGTAGAAGCTATGACAAGCATATATCCATGAACTTACCAATTAAAGGAGACCTCAGTTATAGACGCAAGTGCCACACCTCCAGCAAACCCGATGATTTGTCACCTTAAGTTTGGGCAGCAAGCGATCAAGCTCCTCCAGCTTTCCACAAAGTCTAACTATAGGTGGCAGAAAATGCTTTGGAATCAAAATATCAACCTAAGATAAAAGAGAGATTCAGAACATTAGAAGAGTCAGAATTCATCTTGTATCCATTTAAGATGGATTTATCCACTGAAAAACTAAAAAGGTTAGAATGTTATGAAGACGACTACAGGCAAAAGGAACTTATATGCTTTATTTATTTAGCTCCAAATGACTCGAGAAGATAGCAGGCCATAAAACAAATGAAACATTTTAGTCTAGATAAAAGTGATCTCAATGAGAGAACTACAAATGCACTGATAGTGGACTAGAAATAGAGATTGAAGGGCCCTGGAACTAAGCAACAGTCCAAAATACCAGTTAAGAACCTAATGAACCAAATAAGATTTTGTAAGCTATGCAAATTCATTAAGGTTATTGTTCATTATTCAACATTTGAACCTCAGCCAGGATGAGTGTCAGGCTAGGGGATATGTATATGATCTAGTAATAGGCATTAAATATGCCATCACTAGGAAGAAAAATATCAATTCTTCCTATAAAAGATCAGACCCTAATCACTTCAACAGTCAGCTCCATCCTCGTGTATCAAATGCCAAACCCACAATTTGACCTAATTTATTTACAAAAACTAAATTACAAAACAAAACCAGTAATCAGGGCTAGTGAATAACCTGATACTCTAACAGACTAACATCATCAATGAGAGAAAAAAATCGCCCAAAATGTGATAAAAAATTCGAAGAAATACAAAAACCTTAAATAAGGAGGATAAAAATGAAAATAACACACCCAGATTTGACAAAAACACTAGATTTGGGTCAAATTCAAGGAGAAGAACCAGAATGAGAAAAAAAAATGAGGAGGAAGACTAGATCTAACAAAGTACTTCAAAACTTGCCCAGATCTACATCAAGCCTAGTCCTTTAAAAAGGAAAGTGCTTCAAACCCTAAAGAAACCCTATATCAAAAACTGAATATCAATTTTAGCTACATACACTGAATCAAGCCAATTCACATAAACCCTAAATCGAAAATATTGAAAACTGAAGGCGGAATTTCGTACCAGCAATAGAGAGGCAGTGCGGGAGTAGGGGTTTCGATTGCTGGAGTAGGGATTTTGGTAGCTTCCGGGATGTCGACAGGCGAGCTCTTGTTCGACAGCAGGAGAGACAAGGACGACAACGAAAGAGGGATTTTCCGGTTCAACAATGTGAGGAAAGGCCGGAGAGACGGAACCGGCCACGAAGAAAGGATTTGGCCACCGGAGCCCCCACGAGTTCGCCACCCGCAGAGCCTACATAGAAGGAGAGAATGGAGGAGGAAGGATTCGTGGTGAACAAGGAGTCGGGAGGAAAGAGATGAGTGTGAATGGCCTGAATGAAATGTCTTCTTTTAATTTTTCCAAGTACTGAGTATATGCTACGGAGTATTTTATTTTTCCAAACAATTCAATTTGGGTTGGGAAAATTGGATCCGCCCGCCCGTATTTGAGATGAGCGGGATTTTATTAAGTTCAGATTTCAATCTCGCGCCTTACGTTTGTTTTTAAAAAAAAAACACTTTTTACATCGGTCAACGAAATAGGATGGTGTCTGTGTTGTTTGCAACATCACAAATTTACAAACCGATGTTAAAAGTATATTTAACATCATGCGTTTTTCTGACTGATGTTAATCACCCGATGTCTATGAACACAATTCTAGTAGTGAATGAGTAACTGCTCTAACGATAAGTTTCTTGTGTGAGAGAGAGTTAGCATTGTAATTACCCAAATACCTAGAGTAAGGTTATGGATGAGATTTTAGGATCTGTTAGCATGTTGGCCCAGGACCAATATGGAAATTATGTTGTTCAGGTCTATTTTATTTCCATAAAATCCGCTTTTGTCTGATGTTATTACAATGTCAGTTTGATCATGTATTGTTCTACAGAGGGCATTATCATGCCGATTGACCTTGTGTCTCCTGATCTTTTATCAGGCATTAAAAAAATAACAACTTGCTAGTTTTGTTGCTTTTATGTTTTTAACTGGTATTTGATAACCCACAACCTTCTTGTAGCATGTGTTGAAGCATGGCAAGCCACATGAACGCATACTTATAATCAAAGAGTTAATTGGGAGAATAGTTTAAATGAGCCAGTAGAAGTTTGCCTCCAATGTCATTGAGAAGTGCTTGGATCCCTTCAAATCCTGTTGCCTTGGTCAAAAGCAGTATCCTATCTGCCAAATCAAATGTTAGATTTCCTCAACCCCCTATCGTTTAATTTTAAAAAAATAATACCTGGATTTGTTGATTGTGTATATTTATGTATCTCATGCAATGCAACCTCTACTGATATATTTATTTTAGAGTTTGTAATAGCACTTAGGACTAGATTTTGTTTCAACATTGATTTTTCATTTCCATACCTCAAATTGGATGATCTACATGGGCAAGTAATATAAAAAATTGAGATATTCAGTGCTGTGATCGAAGATTTGATTTTGATGCTGAAATAAATACTCATATTTTGGCAGTGATTCTTAATTTCTCTTAACTTTATAATTTTTCTAGGATTGGTGTTTTTACCCCTCTGCTCAACAGCTCAACAGCTCAACTCATGTCCATCAAGCCACAAATCGTAGTATACCTCTCTAAAATAAATTGGCACCTTCTTCTTTCACAAAAATTATAGGGATGTGCCTTGTGCCTTGGTAATGGACCCTTAATCACTTTTTTGTACCTCATGCTTTTTTCTTCACTGACCTTGTATCCTCAAGCAATCCCAATTCCTTTCATGAGTTTTGGGGAACTCAAACCGGCACTCTTGAAAATAGAAAAAGAATTGTCGGACTGCTTGTTTAGGCATAAGATTCGTACTTGAGAATATCTATGGAAGCTAATATAGAAAGGCTGATGGCCTTTCAGGCAAATGTGCAAATTAATATATTTTGGTGGCTTGAGTGGAATAGTTGCCCTTGGTAGACAAACGAGGGCATAGATGTTTAGAGATAGGAAATCTGACCATGGTTGTCAAGTTGATCACTAAATTCAGTTTTGTGTCTTCTTGCTTTGAGATTGATATTTCTTATTGGAGTTCTTGAGATTTTGTCGTTTCTTTAACTGCAGTGTTGGTGAATTCTTCCAGTGTCATTTTGGAAATGAGGTATTTGCATGTTGAATATATGATATAAGTGGCTTAAATTTTGTAAGCTGTTAGTATGACTTTTAGGTTTCTTGTAACTCTATGCAGTTTGATTATTTAATCGACCCTTTCCTTACTGGTACATGTGCTGGAGATCCTGATCATCTGGTTCAGTAAGTGCTATCATTTTTTTCAGCCAATCTAAGCATATAGAAAAAGGAGATTTTGGGCTTGATTTCATCTTTTGGTTTTATATATGTAAGTGGAGATCGATAAGCTGATGGAAATTCCATCAACAAGCACAACTTCTACAGCAGCACAGATCTTCACGTCTCTTGGGCTGCAGTTGTTGGGGTGGCCATGGTGACCGACATATATATTAATGTAAGAAAACGATCCTAGTTTGTGACTTGTGTTGATATATTTTATAGTTCAAAATGAGTAGCATACGTGTATGTAAATTTCTTGGAAAAACTCTAGAATTTCAAGCTAGTGAGTGTTGTTAATGATAAAGACGTTCATTGAGTTACAAGTCTTGTTTTGTTTGTTGATGGATATGTACATATGAACACAAGTAGAATTTAAAGGCAACGATTGTAATTGGAAATTTGTGCATGGGTCCTAATGGTTCGTGGTGGAGAGCGCCACAAATTTATATATACATATATTTTTTTTAAAAGGGACTTTTTAGCCCGGGTATTTCAATATTTGGGCTAAAAATGTATTTTTTTTTTTTAAATGAAAGGGACAAAACAACCCGGATTTAAAAATATCCGGGCTAAATGTCTGTGTTTTTTTTTCAAATGGAGAGGACCTAATAGCCCGGATCTACAATATTCGGGTTATATACTGGCCCAAATAGCCCGGGCGTGTAAAATTGGACCCGGGCTATAAAATCTTTGAGATTTTTAACCACATTCAGACTAGACTCTATTAGCCCGGGCGTACGCTTTTTGGCTCCGGGCTCTTTACCTATTATCACATTGACCTGATGCCCGGACCCCATTTCCTATATATCCGGGCTATATGATTCAAAACGCCCGGGCTAAAAAGCCTATTTTCTACTAGTGCAAGCATAACCAAACAACCCGATGATCAGGGAATTACCAATGTTGCAATTATAAGTGAAACTATATTCTCCTCATATTATTACCTCATGTTTCAATTATTGTTATTACTAGTGCTTCTTTCTCTTATACTATTGCCACCATTATGAACTGCTTGCTTCCTGACTACGTCTAGCCAAAGTAACATGCACTCTCTGTGGGATCGACCTGTACTTGAAAGCTGCTAATACTCGTTATTAGTTGAAGGTATAGATATTACTATTTGGGGTGTTAAAACACATGAATTTCTAATGCGCACCAATGCCTCTTTATTTATCTACCAACGTAATCAACATCTCTTCTACTTGTTCATGATATCATAATAATATTTAATGTATCATCTGACATAACTAAATTGGTGACAACCTTAGCTTCTAAGTTTTTTTTAAAGGCTAGGTGACTTGTCGTATTTTCTTGGGGTTGAGGTAATTCCCACTTCAACTAGTATTTTCCTCCTCCAAAGGAAATATGTTGTGCATCTTCTTCACAAGGCAAGGATAGATGAAACAAAACCACTCTTAACACTGATGTCTACAACAAGTTTGGTTAATGATGGTGGTACTAGGTTGCTAGTGGACGATTTAATGTCGCGATTTAATTATCCCCAAATAAATAGCAGCCAAGCCCACTTAATTAACTAAAAAAAAAATTATCGGTAATGCAAGGGGTCAATCCCACGAAGAACATGTATGACTCTTAAATGTGTATGTAATGAAATGTAATAAAGTAATAATGTAAATAGAAAGTAATTAATAATCCTTCCATCTCGCAATACTTGTTGTTATAGCTCTATGCACACTCATTAACAAAACTTATGTTTACTTTACTTTTATAGGTCAAAACACTTAAAAGCAACAATTACTACCTATAAAAAGAGCAATCATTACCGATAAAAATAATAATTATTGCTAAAACAACAAGTTTTTTTATACGACTTTACTAGTCTAAAACAACAAGTATTGCGAGACGGAGGGAGTATGTATCTAGAATAGCAATGATTGAGATATAAAATAAGAATATGATGAATAATATAGCTTCACTTACATTCGCAACAATGGAAATTCTATGATCATTGGGATATTATGCAATTATAGTTATTCAATTATCCTAGGGTCGATTTAAGCACATAAGTAGATAGGTTGAAGTCTCTGATAAACCATCTAAATCCCTAAACTCTTGCATATTGGGGCAAGTAGCATTAAGTCCCTAACTCCTAGCAAATAAACATTATTTCTCCGGTATATTCGACTTGTTATTTGGTTCTCATCTCCAGCTATTGCTTCCAACAAAAGAAATAACATTTACCTGTCCATTCTCTTAAAGTATCATCGCCACATGACATGCTTGCTACTAACGGCTTAAGACCAGTATTGGAGGAATGAAACTATAATCCTAGCGTGATGCAAATCTATCCTAACAACCAAGAAGAGAATTAAAATAATCATAGTGCATAACTTATATATATGAATCAAAGAAACATAATAAAAACACATAAAACAACCCCACATGTCCTAACCATTGTATGGAAATGTAAGCAAAACTATAAAGGCAATGTTAGCCGAGCATGGCTCACCTCGGAACTAAAACACAACTGAAAGATGATTGTGATATGTGTCTTATTGGTGTTGAAAACCCTAACGCTAATGGGGTATTTGTAGGCTTTGAATTGGCTTGAAAAAACCCTAATGCGTCGTCTTTGAAGGCTAAGTAATATCTCTGAAGGATAGGAAAAAATCTTCTTTGGATAAGGATCTGACTCCGCATACAAATCCTCTCGCATCGCACCTAAGAATTGTTGTCCGGCTCCGGACCCTATTACGTTCCTAAATTCTTCCTGCGGGCGCCTGGCTCAGCAGGTGCCTAGGGATTCTTGGCGGGCGTCGCTCCTATGTACGTAGTATTTTCTCCTTTTCTCTTCACTTGGTTTCTTCTTAGCTTTTTCTTTGTCTTTCGTGTTCTTTTTCTTCTTGAAGCCATCCTAGCCAGCTTTAGGCTCCATCACCATCACTACAAGCTTAGATTCGTAAATCTGTATAATTAACAAAGAAAAGTGTAGATTGCAAACTTTGAATATAAAATGTATAAAGATGTGACTTAACTCTAAACTCTTATCTAATGCAAACTAAAACTACCTAGAATGTCTATACAAAATAGGCATTATAAGTTACCTTCCCTCACAGATTGTCGTACCCTTGTAGGCGGCCTACAATACTTGGGTTTAACTAGACTGGATATTGTATTCACAGTAAGCAAGTTGTTGTAATACATGTAGGCTTCGATTTCATACCATTGAAATACCCTCAAACATCTCCTACATTATATTTTAGGTACATCTCATCTTGGAGTCAAAATCTACGAGCAATCCTTGCCTTTGATTCATGTGTTTTCAGGGGCGGATTGGGCTAGAGACAAAGAAGATTTTTTCTCAACAACCAGATACATCATTGATAATGCGTATTTTAGATAGGCATTCTAATTAGTTTTAGAGTAGTTTTAGTGTGCATATTGCATGGAGAGATGGCAAATGATTCCATAATCTTAAGTGTCGGCGCCCACCGTTGGGGATCGGCATCCGCCAATTGTGCCAGATTCGAATATGGAATCAGAATTTCCAAAGATTGGATTTGTAGATTTGTTCTTGTCCTTTTCAGATTTGTTCTTGTCCTTTTCATATTTGTAGATGTTGTAGAAGGCTGAAAAGAGGTCGAGGATTGTCCAAGGGGAAGCCCTGACAAGACGAAGTGAAAGCACAGAGAGATGGCGAAGGATTCCATAGTCTTAAGTGTCGGCGCCCACCGTTGGGAATAGACATCCGCCAATTGTGCCAGATCCGAATCTGGAATCAGAATTTCCAAAGATTGGATTTGTAGATTTGTTCTTGTCCTTTTCAGATTTGTTCTTCCTTTAGGGCTAGTTTTTCTAGGGTTTTGGCTGACCCATAGACTTATAAATAGCCTAGTTTCATTTGGAGGAAGTTAGTAGTCGCTTTTCATAGTTCATTAAGGATTTTACAATAAGCCATGAGTGGTCGGCTAAACCCTATTTGGTTTTGCTTGTGATTTAAGACATGTTTAATGGACCGTGGCGGCTGAATTCTACTTAGGGTATGTTTGGATTCCCAATGTATTTTAATTATAAGTAAAATACATGTATTAAATGGATAAGTAAATTATAAACATAATTGATTTGATTTACTTGTTAATTTTTTTTAAAAAAATCAAGTACAGTAGCTCTTCTAGTCCTTTCTCTTCAAACCTTTCCCCAGTTTACCGTACGCTGGCGTAGCAGATCCATCGACACCAACCTGACCACCACCGCCCCTGCCTTTCTCAGTCAGGCATCGATCCACTTTCGATCTCCACCTTCCTCCCTCACCTTTGGGAACAATTCCCCTCGCCGGAACTCTAAAGACGACGGTCACTTCTCCCCCGACCACCACCTCGCCGGATCCCTAAGCCAGATCCACACCACTTCTCTCTCACGCCGAATTTTGAATCGAATTTCAGTACTCGGGTCTTATTGTTGACGACTGAAATCTTCTCCCTGCAATATTCCGGAAGGCATTGGATTTTGGTAGAACAGCCGATCAGAAGGGTGTAAAATCTCATAGACTCATCTCCTGAAGCATTGAAACAAGTACTGGATTTTACACCCATAAACAGGTACTGGATTGCACCAGAATACCAACAGGTCAGTCATCCGATAAAACTGACGTGTTCGGATTTTACACCCATGAATCTCTAGATCTATAAAATCCAAGTGCAAATTCCACTCTTCACATAGAAAGTGGGTGGAAGTCATTGATGAATTCAGATCTAAAAACAAGGGGCAGAGAATGGAAGCCATTGATGACCCTTATTTCACTATTTTGTTTTGATTGAAGTGGGGAAGAAGAACCCAAATAATAATAATAGCTTTTGTAATAAAATTATTATAATTAATTCATTTTATGTAGTATCATCCAAACACTACTTATTTTTAAATGTATTATAAGCTAAATACATGTATTCTAAACATGATACATGGGAATCCAAACAGACCCTTAGTTTCTATTTAATTGTTTCAACTTCTTTGTGTTGTATTTTACATTGTTGATTATATCCTGACTAATCATCTCGATAGATTCACACCACAATAGGGTTATGGCTTTGATAGTTTCGAGCATTAGTTTGTAGCAACAAATACGTTCTTAAAGGATCCTTTGCTAATATTTGAAAGTGTAAAACGTTGACATCTAAGTTAAATATCACTTTGAGTGGAGGTGTTGTCTGGGCAAACAACCAAGTGAGAAGGCGCCCATATCGGACCAGGTACTGCCTCTATACAAAGTACATTGAGATCATATGCTATTCTTAAGGAACATCAATCGGTTTGTGAGATTGTCAAAGAGTGTAAGGAACTTTTAGTGCGCATTTGGCATATTAGTATATATAAATCAATATCAGAATAATCAATTAGAAACCTAACAACTGGAAAGAAGCTCGAGGATCGAGATATCAGCCATTGTTGCGAAGTCATAAGTGAAACCATATTTCTCTCTATTGTTTCTACATCACCATTGCTCTTTTTTTGTTACTTCTTTCAAAATATATCTTTTCTCATGGTTAGCAAGGGAACACATAAGAATGCATGCATTCTATGTGGGATCGACTACGTACTTGACTGCTACACTAGGTTTTGGATGTGGAATTACTTTTGTCGGGAATCAACGACCGACAGAGACCCGTCAATCATCTACTTTGGGAGTACCCCTATTGATGTCCAAGTTTTTAGTCATTTTTGTTAAGTCTTGTTGTGTCTAATTGATTCTCTTTCTTAGATTTTGTGTTGAGTTTAGTGTCATTTGAGTAGGTTTTCGTATTTCTTGAGATATGGAGGTCTACACAAGCTTTGATTGCATTTTGTAGGTTTTTGAAGTTGTTTCAAAGCTATTTTGGATTATAAGAAGAAGTGAAGGAGAGTTCGAAAAGTGTACGAGAAGAATGGAAGTGAAACAAGTAAGAACGAAGGCAGCAGAGGCAAAATTGAGCGTAAAACCCAAAGCAGAGATCTTCCCGCAGTTCTATATGATTGAGTGATTATGTGAATGAATTATAATATATTTTGTTACTTTATATAATTTGTATATGATTTTTAATAAGTGGTTAACCTCATGATTACCATACGAAATTCTTAAAAATTTTAGACACCGCAAAAAAAAAAAAAAAAAAATTGCGACTAACGGGGAATTCCCCTTAAACTACTACAGCATTAAAGGTATGAGGTAATGCCAAAATAAGGAGTAGAATTAGTGACAATAATTAAGTGATAATTACGAGTATATAGATTTGATATGGCAGCAGGGGAAGAGGGACAGAAATACAGAAACGGAGTCCAATGTAGGCCGCCTGCAATACCGGCGCGCGCGCATGGCCTTCTCTCTCTGTCTCTGGTTCAGTTTCCCTCTTTACCGTACGTTCTTCTTTTTACTGTACTGTTCCGTAATTAATTAGTCCTCCCCATCCCCTCTCAACTGACACCCTGGTCTCCTCTTCACCGCATACGGCATACCGCATACGGATTATTTGCAATTCGTCACAAGAAAATTGTGGATTAAATTTGTGAGGTTGATTTTTAGGGTATCCCACCCACCATATTCAATACGGAGTAGATTAAAAACAATTTTGAGATTGATACATAAGCAAAAATGAAGATAGTCAACATGCACATTAATACGAGGGGGCTTAACTATAGGGGCTGCTGACAAGTAAAATCTAAAATGACATATTAATCACCTGTAATTTAGGTAAGCGAGGCTCAATAGAGTATGACTTTAATTAATTAATTTAATCAGGGATTGGATTACCGTCCACAGTGTTGCGTTATTGACTGGGAAAATGATCATTTTTCTGGGGGTGGGCCCCGTTTATAAAGGCCCACTTTTTTAATACACAAGTCTACAAGAGCCTACATTTAAAATCAATGCTACTAAAGATTACGAGTACATTAGAATTACATGGACCAATCAAGTTTTCACCTATATTCCGGCTACTCGATCGTATATTTTAACTTTTATTTAATTTTCTAGTTTAATTATGCTCTTTATTAAGCAAAATATGTCATTTTAGAGAGAAATCTTTTATTTATGAGGTAATAATTCGAGATATCAAGACTAACTTGATTCTCGACAGGTCGACGAATCGGCAGACGGAAACCACATAACCTACAATAGAAAAAAAAAAGAAAAAGACGCAATGAACAAACTGAACAAACTCTGCATGTTGTTTATGGGAGCATGGTAACATGTTCCTATAAGCTAAAGATGATCACCAGGACCAGGGCCGTGTCAAGCAACATAACTACACATACAAATTGAAAGAATCAGCAAACATGAAATTGAATGAAGGAGAGGAATAGCTGAAAGTAGTACGAAAAGCGAGCAAAAGAGGGAGTTGGGAGGACGACAAGGGGCGACGGATGACAACTATGAGCAAGGAGGGCGACAGGACGACGACAAGAAGATAGATCCAGATCCGAACAGCAATGATAACGAAGAGGAGGAGCGAGATCCAAATCTGAGAGGAGATGGGAGGACGACGCGAAGCCAAATCCGTACCTGAAGCAACGAGGACGACGAGGAGCGATGATGATTGAATGATTTTGGAAACTAGGAAGAGAATATGGGATTAGCCCTTAGAGGTGGATGGTTCCACCTCCGTGCTTCTGATATTGATTGATGGTTATGCGAGAAACTGATCTAGTGGTTGGAAGATTTTGACGAAATCTTGATTTGAAGGGATTTGACTTGTTTTGGTGTAAGGTTGCTTGATTAGACGTTGGATTTGAAGATTTTGAACGGTTTTGGAAAAGGGTCGACTTTGATTGTAAAAGAATGAACAATATCGAGAATTTTGAGGCTAATCTTTATTTTCCATTGTGGAATCCCTTTGAAACTTTTCAAACCCGGGCAACTCTATGATACTTCACGAAGTGGATACAAGCATTTTATGAGGGCGCTTGTAGGGTGCTTGCTAAGACCTAGTGATGACATTGTAGAACTTTTAGAGTTGTGGTACTTCCGAAAAGTCGAAGCGAGTATGTGATAGGGGCGCTTATCGCATACTTGTCAAGGCCAATTGGAGATGTCATGACTGTGACTAGAATGTTGTGAGAATACCGGAAGACGCAACCGAGATGATTACGAGGTTCTTAGACATGGTCCTAGGACTCATCAATTTCAAACTTCATCCCCTACTTTATTTTGGTTTTAGTCTCGGGGACGAGACTTGTTTTTAGAGGTGGATGATGTAAAGGCTCGGGTTTTTAAATCCTAAATTTCAAAAATAATAATAATAATAATAATTAAAATGAATTTAAATCGGGGTAATTAAAATCTCTTAAAATGAATTCCGGCATATGATTATTTTAAATGGACTTTCATTCAGATTTATTTTCGCTTTCGCTTGCTAAAATTTGAAAGTATAACATAATTCTATTATTTGATTCAGTCAAGAATTCGATTTAAATTTGAAGTTGTAAGCTTTATATTTTTTTTTTTTTTTTTTTGAGTCGGATTAAAATCGAGAGAACGAGTTTTGGAATTTGTTTCCGGGTACTTGCAAATCTGAGAATTAGGAGGACCACATATCCTTTTTGTCTCTTTCCCCCTTGACATCTTTCGGATCAACCAAGATGCTTTTCCTCTCCATTTTCGATCAGAGGCAGCAGCTCCAAGCAACCTCCTTTTCCAGCTCTTTTGTTTGTTTCTTTTCCCAGTTAAACCCAACACACACCATCTCATTCTCTTACCCACGTTTCCCCCCTTTATGGCAAGAGTCAAAGAAAAAGAAATCTGGGCTTGGTCTGCAACTAAGTAGACCCTTTTTGTGTTTGATTCAAACCAACATCCCCACATCTCCTTTCCCTCATTCACTCTCCACATTCTTTCTTTCAATTTCAAACACCTCCCTCCTCTTCTTCCTCATCTTCTGGCTTCCGCCGGCCACCACCAAGACACCACGCCACCGCTACCTCACCTCCCGCTCCCCAGCTCTTCCGAGCACCTCTCGAACACTTCTCGAGCACCACCCACTTCCTCCCCTCCGCCATTGAAGCCGAGCTTCATACAGCAGCCCCGTTCTTTCGGAGCCACGGCCGAGCAGCTCCTCTTCTCCCCTTCGCGTTCGAGCAAGTAGCAGCAGCAGGCGACACCAGCAGCCACCGAGTGTCCCTGGGCGACGCCGAGCGAGCCGCCAGCAGGACCCCTGTAGCCGCCAACGCCAGCCGAGCATCTCCCTCGGAAAACTCAGGCTCCTCCCTTGTCTTTTTAGCCAGCAACATTCGTTGCCTCTCCTCCAACGTCAGCTCCTCCGACCTCTTGCGACGCCCAGGCCACCCAGAAGCCACCTGAGCACCGCCGCCGACGCCGAACTCTTCTCAATCTCCCATGTTTCGCATCCTAGAATCCGGTAATGTTCTTCCTTCTGCTTTCACTCTAAACCACCTTAAAGTCGCACCTTTAAGCCATTTATTCCGTCCTAGGCCAGATTCTTCGAATTCCACCTCCGATGAAGCCGCACCATTCCTCCGGCGAGGCGAATCGGGCGATTTCGAGCATTCCACGCTAAGGATTTCGGTGAGCTTCTTCTTCTGCCCTTTCCTGTTCAATCTCTGCTTCAGGATGTCGGATTTAGTTGTTGGAGCCAAGCTGTCGCCGGCGAGCTCCCACTGCGTCCTCCCTTCCTTCTTTCCGTCTTCAATTTCAGAACGTGGGGGGGGGGGGGGGGGGGGGAGGATGAACAGTGCCTGGACCGGTTTACTGGTTTTGTTTTCCTTGGGTCCGGTTCAGAGAAATTTTAAATAAAAACCGGTTTCATGGGGGATTGTTTTAATAAGAGATGGGCTGGGTCATCTTTGGATCCGAATTTAGAAAGAGTTTGGGCCTTGTGGGCTGTTTAAGAGTAGTTTTAATTATGGAATCATGTTATATGGATAGTTGCTAGTAGGTTACTATTAATTGATATTATTGATATTATTATCCCGATTTTATGATAATAAAGTATAATTTCTGGAAAAAAAAGTAATACTATATATTTATACTATAAATTGTTTTAAAATATAGATTTATGGGAATATACGATGCTATTATGTGATAATTTAATATGATGATTTCGGAAACGGGATTTTGGGATATTATTTTATTATTAAATAATTATGGGGTTTTGACGGAGTTCGAAGTATCGATTTTATGCTTGGAAAATGTATTGAAGGATTTTATTTTCTTGTCGGGATTCTTTAACTTGGTTTTATGATCGAGTTTGGTTTGGAGACGAACTGGGTGAAATGAGTTTTGAAATATTGTTTGTGAGATTTATCGATGGTTTTGATTGGAAGTAAATGATTTTGGTTGATGTTGATCATATCGGAAAGGTTTTGAAAAATGGTTTTATCATCGATTGGTTTTCAGTACGTTAAGAACTTGGGTTTCGTGTGTATGAATGTTGGTTCGGTAGCTTATGGCAATGGCTTGATGATAGGTGTGTATTTCTTTTGGACTGCTTTGGACTTGCATTTGGGCCCTTGCTTGTGTTATTCTGCCGTTCTGCATCTTCAGGTAAGTTCCCTAGGGGGCTTACTCAGGTTGGACATTCATGCCTGTTGTTGCATTTTATGTTAGGTGTTACATATGCATAAAAGCATGCCATGTAGTATCATGTTTAGGTTGCACTAATTGATTGAGCATCTGTTTACTTTATGCGTTTGAAACAGAACGGCCGTTATCTGTGATAGTCCAGAGTCTTTGCTAGGGTCATAGGGTAGCCCAGCCTCATCGGGTACCCTGAGTCAATCGAGTCATGAACTTCCTTATATTATGATATGCCTGCGGGCTTTATTGTGGAGCGGGTTAGGCATGCGTGCCCCCCGATTATGATGGAATGCATTCACGAGCTGGCCAGTCTCCACCTATCGGAAGGGGTGGAGGTAGGAGAGGGATATGCCACTTGGCATTGTCTTGGGCCCTTTATAGTATTTCTGCACATTATTATGAACTAGGAGCATGCTAGTGTGTTTGAATTTCGTACTGCATTAGAGCATCCTTATTAGGTATAGCACATACTATGTGGCCTCAGCGAGGACTGCCGGTCCCGCATGAGTGGCTCGATCTGATTCCTTTCCCCGTTCTTTTTTTTAAGGTATTCTCTGCAGATTTGAATGCTCGATGTCTATATGACGGGGTTTCTTTTTGGCGAATCGAAGAATCTAGCTAATATCCTAATTTAGTAAAATGGTAATTACACACTTATGTTTTGGTTTGACCCGGCCCTGCCGTGGCGCTTTGTATCTGAATTTTGCTTCCGTCTTGCTTCCGTTTGAAATGAATTTCGCGAGTTAGTCCCTAGGACAGGTTAAGGGTACCCAACGGCCCTACGATATTTTCAGGGTTCGAAATCCCTCTTTATTACTGACCATAAAAATGAGTTTGAAACCTCGACCCGTACCTGGATTGCAAGATCCTAACGAGGGGTTTTATCCCTCGAAACGTAACCCGGGAATCATAATCCTGGGCCGTTACATGGAGACTGGAGAGTGGAGACATTAGATCTTCAGAGGGGAGGCGAGGCGGCTTGTGAACGAGAACTAGGGTTTGAGAATGAAAGCCCAAGAGCTTAAGGAGGAATTTAAAGAGCCTGATATAACTAAGATATAAGGGTATATATGTCAATACACATGCTAAAACGAGCTAAACGAGCTACTCAAGCTCGAGGTGGAGCTCGGCTCGAGCTCGAATCGAGCTCATGAATAGGCTCGAACTCGGCTCATATATCAATTCGAGCGATCCCGAGTCGAGCTTTTACCGAGCCGAGCCCGAATCAATCCCGAGCTACTCGGCTCATGTATCAGGCCTACCAGAGGGTTGGAATGTACTATTGTACTCCGTAAAAAATTAAATGGAGGCAGAGGAGAATCGAACGTGGGTGGACGGGGTAATTTGAAGGAACTGCATTATTTCCTTACCATGGAGCCAAATTGATTCAGTTAATCTTTACGGAAGATATATATTATATATCTATCTTAGACTAACTCCAATGGTATGGTGCAAATGCTTAAATATGCACATTTTGATGCAAATTGTGCTCCAATGGTTACTTTTGAGTGTTTAAAATGTGCACATTTGCACACAAAGTGCTCAAATATAAGCACATCACCTCCCCCATGTGCAAAAACTTTTCATCACTTTTCAATAAAGTAAAGTCATTGCTATTGGTTGTTTTTAAGTTTTTTCTTTTCCTTTTTAATTTAATCATATTTACTTAGAGATAGGTGTGTATAAAATGCACATTTATCCAATGGAGCAAAACATCAAAAAGTGATGTGCATTTTCAAACATCTTGTGCAAATATGTACATTTGCACACTTAACCATTGGAGTTAGTCTTAAAATGATATTGAATTGGACCCTAAATTTTTTGGGAGCCCTGTTCTGGTGGGCCTATTGAACCGCCCCAAGCACGGGTCTGACCAGGACATTAAAATCCTTGTAACTACTTACGTAATGACATTTCCTCACGTGTACAAAGGGGGGGTTGTTAGTTACCGTTTTCAAAAAAGTAAAAATAGATTAAAATAATAATTAGAGATATAAGTGTACAAAATGGGGTTTTGTTTTATAGTGTTTGGCAGATGGAAGACCGTCTGGTGTATGTTTTGACGGCATTCCATCTGCCAAACTTGTCGACCATCGACATTCAGATATATCTAATCTTGATTTCTTAAATAATAAAGTAAAAAAGAGGGGGTTTGTTACCAAATGTGTTATCAGAGATAAAGATGTACAACCCAAATTTAAAACGTATTTCGTCTTTAAAAAAAATGTTTTCTAAATGTTTATGAAAAGACCCATGACCAATGTTTCCAACACGCACTTTTGTTGATCGATGTGTGTGTGGAATAGTTTCCACTATAAACTTTTTACATAGCTTAAGGATGAGCTTTGCAAGGTTTCATAGATCCATGAGATAGAATTGGACGATAAAACTTAGGCAAAATTGCAAGAAAACCACCCTTTAAATATGGTGTTTTGCATAAAACTACCTATTAAAATGAAAATTGCAAAAAATCACCCGTTAAAACCGTTTTCATTGCAAAGTTACACCAATCACCTAATTTTCGTTAATTAAATGTTAAAGTGTGTGAAAATTCAATTATATCCCTTGTTTTTATTATTATTTTACTTTATCCAATCGGTATTAATTAATTTTTATCTTTTTAACATGTTTTTCATAAGTAATTTTTTTATAAAACATCTTTTTTTATATATAATTTCAAACTTACTAGTAAACAAACTCTATAAAAATATATATAATTGATGTTTTATATATTTTAAAAAGTGTATATTACTAAACCGCTACTTAAAGAAAATAAATTTTTAAAAAATGATATTTCATATAGTTTTTATTATTCTAAAAATATGTTCACTATTCCACATACATTTTTATAATAATAAAAACTATATGAAACATTATTTTAAAAAAAATTATTATATTCAAGTAGCCCTAGTATTACACATTTTTTTATATGTATAAAACATAAATTACACATTAATTTTTGATAGATTTTTTTTTAATCTATGAAATTATTTTTAAAAAAATATTTTTTTGATGTTTTATAGTGTTTTTTTGCTTTTGAAAAACATGTTAAAAATTTAAATATTAACTAATACCAATTGAATTGAGTAAATTAACAGTAAAATAGGGGGTATAATTGAATTTCCACACACTTTAACATTTAATTAACGAAAATTAGATTATGGGTGTGACTTTGCAAAGAAAACAGTTTTAACGGCTGATTTTTTGCACATTTTGTTTTATGGGGTGTTTTTTCGCAAAACACCCTATTTAAAGGGTGGTTTTCTGCAATTTTGCCTAAAACTCATCCCACACTACCGTTTCTTTCTATTATCTAAACTTCAGGTCAAAACTTATTTTCAATGAGGGATATATAAAATACCCTAAAGTATATTTGGATGCTTTTGTAAATAAATTTAGTTTTTGTAATCATTTTATAATTCAATATAGAAAAATATATATGATTTAATTTAATTTCATTCTTTTTTTCCATTAATACTGGCTTGAAATTCAAGGCTTGACATTATTAAATGTATAATGAAACTTATTTTTATTAAATAAAATAAAATAGATTATTCATGGGTACATAATAAGTAATTATACATAACAAGATAATTATTCGTAAGTACAAATAAGTATAATTATTCGTATTTAACAACATGATTATTCGTGCGGGTATATATATAATAAGTATAATTATTCGTGTGTGTTTATATACACACTAATAATCATGTCGTTAAATAAGAATAATTATACTTATTCGTACATATAAATAATTACATTGTTATATATATATATGAATAATTACTTGGTACCTACGAATAATTACACGTGCAAGTGCGTACGTGAGACGGTGTTGATCTCAATCGGCCGACACGTACAACATTAATTGCAATACAAACAACGACAGTGGGTTAGGGCTTAGGCGAGCAATCCGATAGTCATTGCGACGCGATGTTGGTGGTAGTTCGCCGACGGTGGCAAGGAGAGGAGTGGTGCGGTGGTGGCTGACAGGGTGTGATGGTGAGAAGGAACCAGCGAATCTCTTCCAAAAAAGGATGAGATCCCCTTCTTCAATCAATTCACGCGAGAATCGTTAATTGAAAAAATCAATTGAATTCAGCAGTAAATCAAATAGCAAGAAAAAGGTAGGGTTTAACGTCAAGGAGGAAAGAGGATTCTCTAGTGACGGATCTAGGATTTTCTCCAAGGGGGGGCTGAAAAACACTTATGATAAGTTGCGAATCGAGATTAATGTTAATATCAAGAGTTACTAAAAATAGAATATATATAAAAAAATGAAGAAATATAAATAATAAAATAATTAACGCCGTTTCTTTAACGACTCCCAAGGTGGAGCCTTCTTCTTCCGCTTGAGGATGACATCATTCTCCTCCATTTGAAATCGACTCGTCCTCGAGTCGTCGCCTGGATCAAGATCGTTGTTTGACCCACAGAAGGTCATCTTGACCCGCATCAATAATCAAATTCAGTATAGCCATTTTTTTCCATGCACGTAAATAACAAGATATTCACCTTAGGTTGTTGGACTTTTGACCGATTTCAATTTAATTACAAGGAAGGTTATTTTTAGTTTAAGTCAAATTACTTTATATTTAGAATATTTTTACAATATTGAATATGACCAAATACCATACCTATATCACAACCAAAATTCTTAAATCTAAGGTGAACAAGATGAGGGTCAATTAAGGGATATTGATTGCTTCTAAATCCTCTTCAAATAAATTTGTTAGTGTTCGGGGGATTAAGCTTTTCATAAATTGCTCACAGTTTAAACTCAAAAGTTTGAGAGTTTGTAAATAGGTTGTTCTGATTTGTTTGCTGAATTTTCAATATGCATTTCAATTTTTTACTTGTTTGCGAAACTCAGAAATAATCACCCAAATCACAAATTCAATTCAGAAAATTTATTCTCAAACCTAATTTCACAAAATTGTTTCGCAAAATCAAAGCCCTAAATTCTCAATCTTATCTATAAATTGAATATCAAATTAAATTTTAGATTACAAATTGACAAAGTATAATCTATAAGATAAGAAACACTCCTTTTCAATTCAACCTTCAACAAATTTGGATTAGGGAATTGGGACTCACTGTTAGGGGTAGAGAAATAAGTGAAATGAAGAAGAAGGGCCGCAGCACAATCACGGGGAGGACCGAAGGAGCCACCGGTGTCGCCGCCACGTCGGAGAGGAGTAGTGGGGACTGGGTGCGACGGACGGAGCTGGAGCCGGCAGCGGGGGGCGGCTCAGGTTCGCTATCGCTCAGGGTTAGGTTGTTGTGTCTGTCTAAATAAAAAAAAGGAGGGCTTTACTGTTTGGAAAAATAAAGGGTGAAGCGTACAGGATTCGAACATGGGTTTATTACTCACTCAGTTAAAAATCCTTCCGGCCTGTCCCGTGTATATACCAATGAGCCCAGTAGTCTTTTTGTATCTTCAACTACTTCACTTTTATATATTTTTAAAATCACAGATATAAAAAAATATACACATACCCCTTTTTAGGAAATCACAGATATAAAAATCAATGTCGGAATCCACGGTGGCACCTTCTTTTCAGACTTGAGGAGAATATAATTCTCCTCCACTTTTCCTTGCATTGAGCCTATGATGAACAACAAGAAAGGAGCAGCAACCCGATAGAGGAACGGTTGGAATAGGCGTCAGTAGAATTCGAGATCTTGCAAACTGAAGAACAACAACTTCATGTGCGATCACTGAAAGGACTTGATCTTCAATAACCATATGATCGACAGGCAGAAAAACTTCAGAAATTGGAACCTCTTGAACATGCCCAAGAGATACAATCGCTAACTCTTGAGACACTTCATCAAGTACCTCCTCCTCATCGACGAAATCTAGGTGTTTGTTTGGAATCATGTCATTATCTAATTGCATCACATATTCGGAGGTCTTTCTGGGTGAGTTGATGTGCGCCTATTTTGACATGTTTTGCACTAACTTTTACATCGATTTCTGCATGCATTTCACATCATTGGGTTAGAATTATACATAATCTGTGTAGTTTATGCTTATTTGCCAATTATGGAGATCTACACTAGTTTCTGTTTAATTTCGCAGAAACCGAGACACTTTACAAGCAATTCGGAGAAAGGAAGCAAACAATGAAAGAGCTCGAGGTCGACTACAGAAATCCCAAGGTCGAGTAGAAGCTGAGCCAGAACACATCGAGCAGAAGAAGAGAAGAACCCCACTCAACAGGACTAGTCGACATCGACCACTTTGGTCGATGTCGAGTACTTTTGGTCGAAATCACCTCCTGGAGCACCGAGTTGAGCACAAGACCACTCAAGACCACAAAGTGTACTCGATGTCGAGTACTCTACTCGATGTCGAGTACCTATTGAGTGCAATCTGAGTCGAGATCGAGTCCAAATCTGAGGAGCGGCTATCTTCTACACCAATTCTAGTCGACGTCGACCACTTTGGTCGGTGTCGAGTACATCCCAGTGATGAATCCTAATCGAGGTTGAGAGGAAATCCAAGTGAGAAGCTTGCTTATCCACCAAGACACGAGATTCTATCAAGTTGAAGGAAGATCAATTCACTTTAGTAATTCACATATTTACTTTAGGGAATTTTAATTGTTTTATTTGTTATATTTACCAAAATTATATCTTAGGAAAGAGATAGTTCGATATAGATAGAGATAGAGTTGTTCTTTCCTTGATTAGCGAGGACTTGAACAATATAAATAAAGCCCTAAGGGCTGGGTTTTAGGATCATTCTATTCTCAAGAAATTGAGCAAACACTAGTTAGGCAATTTAGAGGTTTTATTTGGAGCTTTGGCCGAGTGGAGTTGAATAGACGAGAGCAGAATTGGCTTTGCTCGGTTGTAAGCTTTTTTTGATTTAATGCAAGTTAGTTCTTTATATTATTTATGTGTGTTTTAATGATGAAGAGAGAGTAGTCACCCAACTTCTAGGGTCGAGGTGAGCCCGACGGTAGTCATGTAAGATAATGCATCAAAGGTACAATCTTTATTACGATTTCATCTTCTACCCCTGATTTACATGATTCTTCTGCGACAGTCGAAGCTGATCCTTATTTGTTTTATTGAAGCGAAAGTGATCTTAATGCAAAATTGGATTAATTATGTGAAAAGGGTTAGTAACAATTAGGGTTAATGCGAAAGCCTCTATCTTCCTATTTGTTAATGACGAAAGTTATTTGATGAAAAGACATGATCATTTATACCTTTAGCATTGTTCTTATATGGTTATCGTTGTGGTGTTGAAACCCTGATTCTGGAAGCTTTTAGTTTATTGAATTCAATTCACCAATTTCGTGTTTGTTTTTGTCTTTCTTTTATTGCAAAAAGTTACGTTTTTCTGCATAGACGCACTCGAAGTCAACCACTTTCTAGTCGATATTGAGTATTGTAGACCACGTCGAGTACCTTCTACTCGACATCGACTTGTTTTCTATCTTTTGTTGTGCAGAGCTGCAGGGAAGTCGACTGCTTTAGTCGACATTGAGTACTCTACTCGATCGACATCGAGTACTCTTCTGGTCGATTTCGAGGAGAACTTGGGACTTGAAAGGCGAGCGCTGACACACTTCCTCGTGGATACGATCCTGAATACCCTACAACTACAACGGGAGGGATTCTTGTATTTTATTTTCTTGGATAGAGCGTTGGTTTCGTTTTTTTTATATTTGATATTTATTTTATAACTTGATTCCCCTCTACTAAAATGTTTTAGTGGAGAGGAATAAAGTTATAAAATAAATATCAAATATAAATGACGAAACTAACTCCCTATCCAAGCAAATAAAATAAAAGAATCCCTCCCGTTGTAGTGGTATGGTATTCTTAGAATAATTCATAATATAAGCATAAACTAATTTGCAATGTGCAATATGGGTCGAAACTCAAAAGCACTCTCACTCTTCCCTTTTTATAACTTTGGAAGGCTTCCTCTATTCTCTTATTTCCAATGTGGGACAAGAGCATTATCCCACATTTGACCCACATTCAAAATTAAGAGTTAGAATGAGAAGGGATGGAGATATATATGTGTGTGTGGGCGCGCGCGTCCCATCTTCTGTTAACCCCCACTTCACTTTAAGCTTTATTTCCTATATTGAAATGAAGTAAAGTTTAAGAAGTCTTATATCTTACATTTATATTGTAGTAGATGAAGGAAGTTTTATAGGGATATAAAATTTCTCATATTTTTCCACTTCATATTGTAATGAAACTAGTATAGTACCCGCGCCATGGCGTGATATTTATAAAAAAAAACATAATCTAATAAATTAATATTAATTACAAATTTAAATAGAGGATGATCAAAAGTTAGTAATTTATTATAAAAGAAAATATAGAGTTGATAAAGTCGTTAACAACATGTGTAATTTTTATTATCATTAAATTTTCTTAGCAATATTCATGAAATTATAATATCATGAAAAAAAATTCTTCTCATTTAAGTATACAAATACATTGAAGATAAAAGAAGAAGATGGTAGTAAAATAATTAACAATTGATAATTAAGTATCCATATATAATTAATTTGATAAGCATAATATCAAGGTGGATAAGTCAACTCATCAATTTTTTGAGGATGTTTATTAAACTTACATGATTCACTACTCCTAATAATCTCCATAAGTCATAATTAAGAGATGAAAAATGTAGAAACGTCCTACAATCAACTGAAAAACCACCAACGTTAAAATAGTCTTTGACAATGACTTGAAATGGAACCTTCGAGGTAAATATACACAAAGGTGTCCTTGAATATAGAAGTTCACATTATTCTTATTTTGATGATAGCGGATTAAGAAATCTCTTATCTCAACCATTTTGTGAACTATTCTCCGATAGTGAAAAAAAGAAAAAGGTTGGAGGCATAGAATGTAAAAAATGGATGGATAAAAGTTGTAAGGTCAATTGTTCAACGGAAGATATTGTGAAATAAATCCTAGTAAGTAGTTAACAATTCAACAAAAGAAATATTTGCGGATCGGATGAGCAAGATAAGATATAATCAAAATGACTCAACATATAAATAATTATAGCACCGACATTGAATAAATTAGGGATCGAGTCAGTCGATAGGTAGAAGAAGTTTTCCAAAATGACAAATATATATTATATAATCAACTTGCTAATTAATAGATCGATTAGAAATCTAGATATAAATATACAAGATTGCTAGCTAATTGATTGTAAATCTACATATATACAGTAAGATAGATTGATATTGATTTAATAAATAAAAACGTGCAACATGTCAATCTTAAATTTAAAATTTTGTATGTATTATATTAATTGAAAATATATACTGCATTTAAAATTGATATAGTTGATTGGGTGCACATAAAAGGAAAATTACGTACATGTAATAAATTAAATTGCATGAGATAGCAATCTTAGATATCCCCACCAAAAAAATCTTAATTATAAAAATTGATTTAAAAGTTACTTAATTATAATTTGAAAAAAAAAAAGCTAAAAGTAAAGGGAGGACGACACCTCAGCCAATGTCTTCTGTTTTAAAATACTCCCTCCGTCCAATAATACATGAGTTTTTAGAGGTAAATTTTTGTACAACCATAGACGAGCTTTTATGTTTTTTATACAGGAAGTTGTAATGATTTGTATTGGTTTGTGTGTTTTTTACTTTTTAAAATATTTTGATTGGCTAAAATGTGACTGTTAAAAAATAATAAAATTTATGAAAAAGTTAGTGCAATTATGATTTTTTTTAAAGTAGAGCGTTTTTTTAAACTTATGCAAAATGCTAAAAGCCCATGTATTTTAGGACGGATGAAGTATTATATAGATGGCTATAGAAAGTGATATGTAGAAAAAATCTTTGTAAATCAGTTTTTTATTTTTATTAGTAAAAAATATTATAAAAAAATAAATTTTTTTAATATGGTAACCCGTCGGGTCAACAGGTCGACCCGAACCCGCCAACCCGTGAATTTTCGGTTTAGGGTTCGGGTTGACCAATCCCGGTCGTTGACCCGTCGGGTCTGACCCGTGGCCACATCTTACCTCAGCTTAATAATAATAATAATGATAATGATAATAATAATAATAATAACTGTTATAATAAAAAAATAATAATAATAATAATAATAATAACAATAATAACAATAATAACGGCAAGGCGCTTTCCAATTGTTCAGGAGGATGGCCCGAGCCTATGGCTTCACCAAAATGGTGATAAAACATAAATATTCTCGCCGAGTGAGGACCCACGTTGTTGGGAAGTCGTGTTGTTCCCCAAACATATCTCACGTCTGAAAGGGGGAGTTAAGCTCATTGTTGGAGTTGTTAGGTTGGATCTTTTCTTCTGCAACGAGGTGATAATGAGGAGAGTTTTGAAAACTAATGCCCTGATGGAAGCCATCAAGAAGTTGGAAGATCCTCATTGTGAGTTATTGCTCCTGCGAGCCTACTCAGGAGTCTCTCATCTTTACTTTGCATTGCGGACAACCCCACCTCCCTGATTTTATAGATACCCATCGTGCTTTTAATGATTCTTTAATTTGAGGCTTTGAGTTGAACAGATAGTTACGCTTGGAGGATCAGACTTTGGCCTTTGACAATGGTATTTGTTTACTATGTCTCTCGATTATGGTGGTCTTGGGGTCTACACTGCTGCAAACACACTGCACTATGCTTTTCTTGCTTCGAGGCTCCAGTCCTGCGGTTTGCAAGATCATATTTTGAGGAGTGCTAGAGTGACTAGTGATGGGACCTCCTTCGGATTAGCGGTCGCCAGTTGGGTTATTGCTATTGATAAGGATGACTTGAACATGCTGACATGATGATTTTCAGTCGCCTTAATCCTATCAAATATATCCGACTAACCTAACTAATGTAATTTGGCAAGTACAGGTCAATCCCACAGAGAGTCATCGATTTGAATGCAAGTCAAAGTGTGCTAAATAAGAACTAAAGACACAAATAAGGGGGATTGCGATGGTTTAAACTAACTAAGAATGCAAAAGTAAGCAAAACAATAAAGTAAAACAGATTAAGTGAATAAATATGAGGGAAATAGTTTAGGTCAATCAATCTTAGCAATCAAGTTTCATTCATTGATCATTGAAATCAAATATATAACTTCCTCTTGAATACTTTGTTGTGGAAAGACTAAGTCTTTTAAATCCAATTCCTTATCAAATCTAGTTAATAGGACAACCAGACCCTGAAAACCCCTAATTATCAAACAATCTTGAAACTATCAAGATTCAATTCAATAATTGATGAAGCTTGAAGGAAATCAACAAAGACAATCGATGCGCACAATCAGTTATTGCATCAATTGCAAATCAATTCTCTATACAAATCCCTAAATCAACCAATTTCAGATATTTATAATTTGCTACTCAATATTATAGATAACTCAACCAGTAATTACCTATATCCAGCTATAGATTATCATGAAAAGGCATCAATTGATCAAGCTAATGGAAATTGACGAAAACCCTAGACATTCGGCGCAAAGAATTGGTAATATTGAAAGAGGAGTATTCAGAAATAAAAATCTTACAATGAAATGATAAACCTGACACTTCGATTAATCTCACTAAGCAAAGGAGTTTAGATGTTCATAGTTCAAGAGAAATCACAAAAGTCTCCAATCCCTCCTTGAATAGTTCTATCCCCAAAAAGACTCTCAAGCTACTTCGTTCTTCTCCTCTTTTAACCTAATAATACTACTACTAATAATAATAGGTCAAATGAATTACAAATCTAACATCGAAAATAGGCCCAAACATGTGGCCCACAAATCAGCACTCTGCACTTCGCCAAATAACTTGGGTGAAACACAAACAACTCGGCCAAGTTCTTTTGCCCAGACCGAGTTCTTTTCAGTAGTCATCTTGACGTCCAGATTTCACTATCTTCAAGGCCGAATTTGGAAAAGTCGTAAACACAAAAGTTGTAGGTCTTCACATCCTCTTTCCAACAACTATATGTACGCCCCGATCCGATAAATACAGCCTTCAAACAACTCGTTTTAGTGCAGCATCGCCAACCTGGATAACTCCAATCCTTTGCATGTTTAGCTCCTCAATATTCCGATTTCTTCTTACTTTTTAACCTCTTCCTCAACGTTAGGTCATTCACATGTCATCAATTAGCTCCGCCAATGCTTGAAAGTATGTGGAAACATATGTAGATTCCGACTCTCTATATAATTAACTAAAATACGAAAACTACTCTAATTCATACACTTTATTATATCTAAATCTATCTAAATGCAATATGTTAACACTACATAAATGTGTCTTATCACATGTGCATATTACAGCGAGCCCCCTACCTAATGAAGAAAATTGCTAGCTGCTACTACAAAAATGTGGACAATCATCTCAAGGTGGACTTTGCTCTTACTCGGAGGAAAGAAGCTCTTATTGCGAATCTGAAGATCCCTATGGCCCAAAAGTGGCTGAAGGCTTCTCTTATTCCCGGTCTTGGTCAGGTTATGCATCCTGTTACCTTTCGCTCGGTTATTAAATATTGTATGTGACTTGAGTTGTTTAGTGCGGGTTCCAAATGCCCTGCTTGTGAGAAAGGCATTTTGGATGTGTGGGGAGATCATGCACTTGCTTGTGTAGCTGATATTGGCGTTAAGCATCGTCATAATATGGTGTGTGATGCTTTGTACGATGAGTGCTTGAAGGTCGGAATCTCTGTTCGTAAAAAGGTGTCTACTGGTATGGTTGATGACAAGGGAAGGGAGCTTCGACCAGCCGATATTCTGTTCTCAACTGGTTCCAAGGCAAAGACACTTGTGTTGACATTATGGAGACTTCTATCTTTAGTTTGGGTGGTCTTTCAAGTTTCGGTTCGGGTAAAGCGGCTAGAGTGCCTGTTGATAACAAAAGGAAGAAGTATGAGGCTGTTTGTGGGGCCAGCGGTTATCACTTTCTGTCGTTTCCTTTTCCACTATTGGTGATTTAGAGGATGATGCTATGAGACTTCTCAAGCGGGTGTGTGGGGTCGCTAAAGGGTTACTCAGATATAGTAGGGATTCTTTTCACACTTTGACTAGGATTGCGTTTAGTATTCAAAAGGGACGCGGACCTCAGCTTGTTAGCCGGCTCCGATCCAATTTTATGTAGAAAATTTATAAATATAATAATAATAATAATCCTAATATAATAAATAGTCTATGAAAGCGACGTCGGAGTCGTATCCGATGGAGGCTGGGACACATCAAAGAAGTTGGAAGAGAATGGCTTTAGGTTCAGCAGGACAAAGATAGAATAAGTGGAGTTCAACCTTTGAGAAAGAGGGGGGATAAGACCTGATATTGGGAGAATATGTTGTATTAAGGAAAGACGATTTTAAATATTTAGGATCAGTTGTATAGAGTGATGGAGGTATAGATAAGGATATCAAGCATAGGATTCAAACGGGATGGCATAGATGGAGAGTGTTCGGTGGCCACAAAGGCACAAGAACAAAGGGTTAGGGTAGCGGAAATGCAAATGATTAGATGGATGTGTGGTCAAGAGACAAGACATAATCAAGAATGAGGTTATCCGCGAAAAGGTCGGTGTAATCTTCTAAAGGACAAGATGCGAGACTCCAAGCTCAGGTGGTTTGGTCATCTGCAAAAGAGAGACCAAAACGCAACAGTGTGTCAGTGTGATAACCTGGCTATTAAGAGTGTTCAATGTGCTAGAGGGCGACCGGAGAAGAGTTAGAATGAGGTAATCGGATAGGGCCTGACCGTTTTAGATATCGCTAATGAGTTGGCACAAGATAAATCAAAGTAGAATAGAGCAATTATTATCAAAGAGAGATATTTGTAGGATCCCGATGCATTCCCGCCACTTTCCTTTCTATAATCATGCACTTGGTGGCATCGGCTAGCATTTTTGCATGCCATCATGTTTGGCCTGTCTCATTTGAAGGCCAAAGTTTTGTCTTTGTATATATTCTTACATATCACTATATATTTCATAATTCATATTTTCATATTTTCATATTTTAGATTTCATACCTCATACTTCATATTTCATAATTCATATTTTATATTTCTAACACTTGTCGTCGAGTTATCGGATCACACAAAAATACCCTCTCAACTTTGTTAGGGTAAGGGTGTGTACTACTAGAAACCCAAACTCTGCTAGATGTGAAATACATTGGGATGATTGTTGTGGTTGTTCATGAAATATCATCCACATGTGGGCCATGTATGTCATGTGATTATTTTAGTCAGCTTAAGATGGATGAATTACTTGGGTAACGATATATTAATTAGATCGCATATTACGTAAAGCTTTTGATCAAACTCATTGGCTAGGTATCAAAACTCCTTTAAATTCACCTTCGAGGATATATGAGAGATCGTTCTATTTTATTGATCTCCAACAACCCTACCTAATACAAAATGGGTTACCTTTACATTAGTTTCGATCACTTCAATTCAAAGATTTGTTTCTTTTAAAATGGGTCTATTATTCAATTCATTTACTCATTCCATTCGGTCTCACAATTAATGTCATCTTCTTAGTAGTGATTATGTTTTCTGACTACTATATAACAAACATAAAGTCTATAGGCATGATATCTTTCATCTATTGTCAAGACGAAAATTAGAGTTTTACGTTGATATCCTCTTTATTTTTTACAACATAATTACGAAATGGCCGGAGATAAAAAAAAATCACCTTTAACCCTAGGTTTTTATTACTGCACTCCTCCTTCATCCTTCAACCCCCGTTCATCTTCAACCCAACAACACAAATCTAGCACCTCAAAGGTATGTTCTCTCATATAATGTAAAAACTTCATTGATTTCGGATGATTCAACAAAAAAACTAAGTGTTTTGAATTTTGACCAAAATAGTGAAAATCCGGTTTTTTCGATTGATTTTATGTTTTTTTGGAGCATTTTTGTGTGTTTTGTTGTTGTCTTCGTTATAGGAGGTTGAATTTGGAACATTGAATGCCAATTTAGGTGATAGGAGTTGATTTTGGGATGAATTTCAGGCCGAAAGCACTCGGCAATCTAGGCTGAGAAAATTGTCTCTGCTCGGCGTTCTAGGACGAGGAAAGAGCAGAAGCTCGGCTAGATTAGACGAGGAAACACACTAAGCTCGACTAATTTGTTGATGTCTTCTTCTTTATCGAATCTATTCTTCAACTCTTTGAGCGATTTCCTACGGTGATTTGGGTTCTATGATGTGCTTGAGCGATTTCATACGGTTCCTTTGTAATTCTTCATCTCCTTGATCTTATTCTGTTAATCGATCCGACCGAGGAAGAAGAAGAAACTCGACAATTCAATATGAGGAAACAGACTAAGCTCGCTGAGATTTTTTATCTCCTCCTTATTTAGGTTTAGATCTAAGTTTTGCATTAGGTGCCCTCTAATATTCGTCTATTTTCTTCTTTACCGAATGATTTTCGATTCTTCATGTTCTTGAGTGATTTTTTGCGCTGATTTGGGTTCTACAATCTCCTTGAGCGATTTTCTACGGTTCCTCTGTAATTCTTCAACTTCTTGAGTTTAGTCTATTAAACTGGCCGAGGAAATTCTTTGAGCTTGTGGTTTTGGGCTGAGGGTAAATTATAAACTTGACAACTTAATATGAGGAATCTCTTTGTTCTTTGTTATTGTTCCCCACGTCTATTTGTCTTTGTAGTTTACATTTCCTCTACCTCCCCACGTCTGTTTGTCTTTGGATATTTCATGTTCTTTGTTATGGCCTTAATACATGACTGATATTTACATGAGTGTTTTATATATATTTGAGACGATAAACCTCTCAGAAGAAAAGATCATGCCAACAACATGATCCGTACGTACTTGCATAATCTCTCAAATTAGGTCCTTTGGTTTTAAACGCCTAAGCATAAATATGTTTAATAGAAGCTTATGCCATGAGTCTAAATGAAAAAACTCAAGCATTAAAGCATTACTTGTGGGAATGGTAAGGCACATTGTAAAATCAATTTCCTAGTAGCCGCCAAAATCTCAATCTTCTTACTTATTGCAAAGTGTATGTACCTCAACATTATCGGCAAAGCTGCTAAGTCTTTCATCATTCTTATCAGATGCTGAAATGAACTTCATTGCCTTTAGAGTAGTTTCAAATTCATAAGATATGGTAATGATCTTTTGAATGTCTGGCAATTTTGAAGCATCGTCGGGAAAAATCTAAAGCAAAAGCTCTTTCTAATAAGAGGTAGAAACATTGGTTATGTTTTTTACTGCCAAAGCAATCTTTATGGGATTGTTAGTTGTTTGAAAGAAGTTGTTTGATTGGGTTGAACCGAAGGACAAAACTCGTCCAAGATGATTGAGGAAAATGCTAAGCCTTAGTTTTTTTTCATTGAGTATATAAATTTTGCTCGGTTACCTAGGCAGAGTGTTTTAATGTTGCTCATCATACTATACTGTTATTAGTATTTGGTTTAGCTTTACAAGGAATTTTTTATTTGCTACTTGAAATATGTTAGATTACTGATTTTTTGTTTATGAATATGCAGATGAGTAGGCGTGATCAAGGGGAATGTCATGCTTCTTCCCGAAGGAGACGAGGTAAGAATATTGCTAGTGAATCATCGGGCACAGAAAGTGAACAATTCGTCACTCGTTGAGAAGTTTATGATATATTCTATATTGTCCAACTACAAAACAGTATCACATATTTCGGTCAACCAAAACATCATAATACTACGTCAATTTATAACATTATGAGCTTATACTGTCAACTCATTAATATTTCTTGAGGTTTTAACGTAAGCTCGGCCCAGATCTCTGAGCTCCTATCTTATGCTCATTAAAATATGCCAAGGGTACACATTATACTCGATCCAGATTCCGAACTCTTAAAGTTACATCGTTATTGGAAGTAAATACACTAAACAATTCAAATCCCTTCACCTATGGTTTTGTATATAATAAATCGACACGAAATACATATATTGCAAAATATTTTATAATTTACATCAATATTTTCATCATTAATAATCACCTCTTCACTTTCGTTGTTTGAATCACCACATGTATTCATGTTACTCTCTAGTCGATAGACTTTTTTGGGATCAATTTGAATGGGAGAAGCAGGTTATGTTCTGCGTATAGGTTTGTCCTTGAAAGAGAAGGCTTATGGTTTATATAAAATATAGAAAAGATATAAATTTTAGTATTGATGATTTTTTAAAAGCATATCTCGTTATATCTTCACTGTAAAGATATAAAATTTTGATAAGTATTTATCTCATCATATACTTAATAGTTATAAAGATATAAAATTATGCAAACAAAATAAAATCAGTGAATTTTTATGGATAAAACTGACTAACTTTATCTTAGAAACCAAATAAAGACGAGACTAAATTAAAAGAGTCCAATATATAGCCTCGACAACTTTGGCTGAGTAAAAAGGAAATTCTCGATAATCTGAGCCGGACCTATTTAGAAATCTCAACAAATATTGATGAGGTTACATAATGAACTCGAAAATAGTACTAAATTTTTAGAAAACCCTGAAAATAAATAGAAATCTATTGTTACTTCAGTTTTTGTAAACGTTTGGATCTCCTTGGGCCTTCCACTTTCCCTATGGATAGATCCGTCATCGGGAGGTCCATCACGCGTTTAACTATGGAGTAGTTGCCAAACTTCGAGGTTGTTGATGTACTCCTGATAGTTCATCTCTTCTCTATAGATTCTTTTCAAGGGTCTTAAATGAACGTTCCTCTTTCTTTGTCAAGCGCTGATGCAACCTTCTTAGGACCTACTTCTTTGTTTTCAATCAAGGTCCGCATAAATATGCGAGCCTCAACAAGATCTCGTACATACTGTCTCTATGCTTCAGCCTTTGTCACCATTTTTTCTTCTCTACAAAATTAAATTAACCTATCTCATATGCCCTATTTATATTAATAATTCATCACCAAACCCTAAATTTCTTTTTTCTTCTTCTTTTCTAATTTCCCTCCATCAACCTCCTCCCGCAGACCCAATTTTCCTCTAAAATTTTGCGGCGCCACTCATTCCGCAAATCATGTGGTCAGTATTGGGAAGATATTTCCTCACAATAGGCTCGTAAAAGTTAGCCGAGTTAAAGCATTAGTCTCGGTAATATTTTCTGAGGCTTCATACTTTCATCGGTGAAACTTGCCGAGCTGATAGCAAAGTCTCAAAGAACTTTGTCGGTATATGCATCACGCCGAAACCATAAAAAAATAAAAAAAATTGTCGTAACCAACCAACCTTAATGGAAAAACTAGAGTTGGCAATTCCTGATCCGACACGAGAAACCCAACCGACTCACCCGACCCAAAACCCGACCGAACGCGAAAATTTGGCGTTATGCATAACTCGAACCCGAAACCGAGCTCGACCGATGTTGACCCGAAATCCAAAGTTACCCGAATACAGACAAACCCGATTCAACCCGGACCCCACCCAAATTCCAACCCGACCCGAATTTCAACCCAACCCGACTCCCAACCCGACCGACTCCAACCTGAACCGACTCCCAACCCGACCCGACTCTCAACCGACCCGACTCCCAACCCGAATATCCTTGAATATATATATATATATATATATATATATATATATATATATATATATATATATATATATATATATATATATATATATATATATATATATATATACTATAAAACAAAAAAAATTATTGTAACCCATTATTGAGCTATTGATAGTTAATGCTATTTCTATACAAAATAAAATTTTCATTGATCAAAATGAAAATTTAAAACCATTAGTGTGTAAGTTCATTCCATTGAACAAAGTTAAATTTACCATAACTTTATGGTAAATTTGAGGACGATTTAGAAACAAAACAAAATAAGCCAAAGTCCATAGCAGTAACTCAATAAGTAAACACAAGTTACCCAACATCATTTCAAGTTTTAACAACTTGGCATCACAACGGCGAACAAAAACAAATAGCAGTTCTACATGACAGCATGACAACAAAGAGCACAAAAACAACAAGGAGCAGCCCAGCATGACAACACCATTGCAGGTTTGTAGAGTTGTAGCAGTAAAAAGCAATATGGAAACGCAACAGCCAGCGGCAATAGCACAGCAACATCAGGTAGAAATGTAGAATCTTACTCTTCTTCTTTCTCCAAAGATTCAACTTCTACACAATATATAATAAACATCTAATTATTATAATACAATCTAGGTATATACTAAATATCTTATAACAAATAAAATAAGACAACTAATTTATGTACTATAAATAAAATCTTACCACTATATCCATTCAACCCATTTTGAGTGGTCACTAGTGCCTCCACATTTTTTGGTAAAAGAGAGCTTCTCCATTTGCTTAGAATACTTCCTCCCATGCTAAAAGTTGATTCTGAAGCAACCGAAGTTATTGGAATAGCCAATATATCTCTAGCCATAGAGGAAAGTACGGGAAAGCGGGACGAATTCTCTTTCCAAAAGTTTAGCACATCAAGCTTCATTGTAATAGGGTAGGCTTTCTCTCCCAAATAAATATCAACTTCTGAAATACTAACTTGATTGAGAGAAACAAATTCCTATGTTATTCAAAGATAAATGTTAAATATAAGTAATCTTATAATGATTAATGAATGACAACAAAAAAAAACAAGTTGATTTAAAACAAGCTGATTTCAGCTACTGAACAGATAGACAAAAGAAAAGAGCATACATAATTAATCAGGATATTCAGAATAACAAACAGTGGCATACTGACATATATTAAATGGAGTACAATTCAGAATAAGATATACAAACAGTTGAAGGCACATAATTAATCATGATGTTCAGAATATGAAATATTGGCATATATTAAATAGAGTACAATCCAGAATAACAAACATACCTCAAGTCCATCAAGATCATCAAATCCACCCAACTCATCATTTCATGCACTAACTGGAGTAGCCCCCGCACCTCCATAAGCTGAATAAAGTTCGTCAAACTGAAGCTCCACTTCCTTAGTCATTCTTTTACCCTCGATGCTTCCATGCTGTTTGCTTCAAGCAAATAGCACAAACCTCAACTTAAATCTTGGGTCCAAAATAATCGCAAACTTTAGAATAGGCACGAAGTAGGCCCAATACTTGTCGAACTTTTCTAGCATATGAACCGCTGCTTCACTAATATCGGTGTCACTGCAAACAACTATGCTCTCCAAACGGCTATGAATCTTCCATACTTGAGGAAAGAATAAATTTGCAGTTGGATATTCACTTTCCGAAAACATTTCAGTAACTGCATTGAATGGCTCTAGCAAATTGCATATCTTCTTAACTTTAGCCCACTCACTAGTGCTTAAAATATAATCAGAACCACCATCAACTCCAGTAAAATAAAAGTTTATCGCATTGCGATATTTGAGAGCTTTATCCAACATGATGTAGGTAGAATTCCACCTAGTTGGCACATCCAATGACAACTTAGCTGACATCGGCACTTCAAAGCTCTTAACACACTCGACAAACTTCTGTATCCTTTCAATAGATCCCACTATATAACGAACACCATCTCTAACTTTAGCCACGAGCGGTTTAATAAGATGCAATCCATATTTAACCACAAGATTCAAAATATGACCAGAACATCGAATACGACCATATTTGCCTCCACATACCATGTCCTTGAACACTCCTGAATGTTTCTGCTTTCGACATTTTTCTATTTCTTTAGCATCTTCTTCTTTAATTTGACAATCAATATCTTCCTGAATTTCTCTCACGAGTTCAAGTTCACCCATTGCAGAATTTTCAGCCATTGAAGATGTTCTTGTACCTAGAAATTTAGAAAAGATATATTGTAAGTTGTAACTAACTCAAAAATCTGAACAACAATAGCGATTAACAAGAAGCCATTAACATGAATTCATTAACAAGAAGCCTAAAAAGATAACAATAGAGCAAGCTATTGAAGCACCAGAGTTCTCCAATCAAGTTGTTGAAGCATCATATTTCAAAAGATAACAATATAGCCGGTATATGACATAATCATTCAGAAAAGAGGTCTCCATGAATACCGACTACATATTCGGAACAAGAACCAATCAAGTTGTCGAAGCACCAAAAAATTTTGAAGCAACAAGAACCAATAGGAGCCATTACAGATTCGGAATTACAGATTCGGTAGAGGTTATAGCAAGAAGCCATTACAGATTCGGAATACTTACCTTCAGTAGGAGATTCGGACAAGGCAATGGTATCTTCTTTCTCCATGAATACCGACTACAGACTATAGTGGAGTTGCAGCAGGAGGGACGAGTTGCAGCAGAGATGGGCGGTGGCAGTGGCGGTTGGACACTCGGACCGGACGGGTGGGGGTTGACTGGTGTGGGACTGGTGCAGTAGCAGCTGGACTATGCGGACGGGGCTCAAATCGCTACTCGCTAGTCGCTATTGTCGGCTGCTGTCGCTAGGGTTGTTTCAATTGGGAACTTCGGGTTGTTTCAATTGCTAGCCGATACAGACCTAGACGTGGCCACGGGTCCGACCCGTCGGGTCGACAACCCGGGGAGGGTGACCCTAACCCTGACCCACGGTTTGGATGGGTCAACGGGTTAGGTAACCCGGCGGGTTGGACTGCCGGGTCGGCCACGTGGCACCAAATCGGGTACCCAACGGGTTTTGCGGGTCGACCCGCCAGGTCAACCATTTTTAAAAAAAAAAATTGTTTTAAACCCAAAATAAAACTCAACTCAAGTCTTTTACCACACTTTTGAAATGGAAAGATTTAAGGTTGACAAAACATGGTATGTGGGAAAGAAAAGGTTGGATTGTGGGAATGACAAGTAGGGTATGAGAATCTATATATAGAGAAAATAGATGTATATATCCCACTTTCGATGTGGGACATAAATATGAGATATGAAAGAAAATGTGAGAAATTGATGTTTCGACGAATCAAATTATATGATGTAAAATGTAATGTAATTAAAGTCTTTGTATTATATGGTGGAATATAATGTAATTTAAGTATTTGGATTATATGATGTAACATATAATATAATTAAAGTGTTTACCTCTTAAGATTTAATGAAATGAATAACACAGGGTGATGAAACATCATGATACAATATATCAAGTTATGTTGGATTAATCTTTCTATTTAATTTAATTGATAGTTGTGTTGATCCATTAATCAAGCATAAGTATTTTATTTTACTTGCATTATTATGTTAATTTCTTGATCAATGATTTCAAATCTAGGTTCATCTTAATATAGATATGTTAAATTTTCTCGTTTAAAGTTGAATTAGCCACATGTTGTGTATACACTTTATGATGATGTTATTAGAATTACATACTTGGGTTGCTTGTTATGACATGAAATGACACATTGAAAAAGTATTGCCAATATTATATTTCATTCTTGTGTTTGAAAATCCGAAGTTCTATATCATTTTGAAAATAAACAAAAACTCGACATTAAGGATACTATACAAGTTTAACGGCTTTATCAATAACAATATTTGTATTATTTGAAATTATATCATAAAGACTCCTAACTTAGTATCATATAGAATGATATAGAATGATTTAATAGTGGATCCACCAAATAACACAAATGTTTAAGGTATTTTGTTGAACTTCACACTTTCTTGTTACCCGTTCGTTATTTCTTTCATAATTGATAGGTAAAATATATTTTTTTTAAATAATATTTATATAAAGTGTAGTACTAGTGTTTGTATATGATAAAAATTTATAAGTATGGATTGACATAAAAAAAACGAATGGTAGAGATTGAAGACATGGTGTAGTTTCTACCCTTGTTCTTGTCCCACATTGAAAACTAGAGGAAAGGTGGAAGGGTGCTAAGTCTATAAAAGGAGAAGCATTGGGGTTCACTCGTCTCACATTGTCATTGCATATTAGTTTATGTAATATTATGAATTATTCTAAGAATAATTGACATAATAATTATAAATTTATTTTATTAAAAATAATTTTTTTAAAAAAAATATTTTTTAAAATTTTAAAATGGCGGGTTGACCCGCCGGGTCGAATCGGGTCGGACCCGCCGGGTCACGGGTTATCTTTTCCCCGACCCTAACCCTGACCCTCAACCTGAGCCGACCCTCGGACCCGTGGACCCGTGACCCATGGCCATGTCTATACAGACCCATTTCATTTTTTTTTACCATTTTACTATTTTTTTTACTTTTATATTTCTCTCCTATAGTTTTCTATCTTCCCTCCTCAAATTTCATTCCCTCCCAATAAATTGCATTCCCTCCTCAAATTCTATCTTACCTCTTATTTTTATTTCCTCTTACTTAATAATCAAACCCTAAACCCTTAACCCTTAACTCTAAACTCTAAACCCTAAACCCTAAATGAATTTTATATCATCTACTTAAATACTTAATAATCAAACAATATTACGAGAATATGAATATATGAAATTATGAATTATGAATATATGATAGTTTTATAAGTTGTATTCGTAATTTTATATTAATTTCTTTTCCAAAATTTGATGAGGGGTGAAAGGAATACTTTAAATGCATCGAATATTCGAATCCATCAAATATTCTAATTCATCGAATAATCGAAGATGAATTTATATATGAGGTTTAAGGTAATCTTGTTTAGTTATTTACATATAGGCAATAATTTGTTTACTTTATCAGAACTTAAGATTAACTCACAAAGGAATCGGTTTACTAGATTACTCAAAACTCCAAAAGTCATGAACTCATACTATATTCATATAGATTGATGTAAATCATTACTCGTTTACTCATTTAATGATGAAGGATCGACTTGAATTCAAAATTCTCATTTGTCACTAATAAAAGATGAGTACAATGAGGATATTATAACTTGAATCATATACGTAGTGAAATTTATTTTCAAAACTATTTTTTGAAAGACACAAATAACAATATAATAACGTGAATTATATTTTTGATAGGGAATCAAGTATGATTTTGATAACAATATATTGCCAAATTTCAATGACGTTAATGATTAATAGAATGAGCTTACCAACCGCATGGATGAATTTTTTTTAAATGAAGTTAATATGTTTAATATTAGATAAATATTATGTTAAATCATAAAAAATATCCATAAAGATTGTAAAATTTTAAAAATAAACTAAATATAATATAAATTAACTAAACATATTATAAATTTCTTAGATATAAAGGATAAATATTAGAAATATCGTATAATAGACATTTTATAGGATCGTTATAATCGCAAAAAAAAAGATCGGGATCGTTTTTCCATTTTTTAGATCGTAAGATCATCGGAATCGTAGGATTGAATCGAGTTTTTAACAACATTGGAGCTTACGAGCCAATGAGTAGATTATATATTGAATCATATTTAATTTTACTAAAATACTTTTTGAAATACATAAATAACATGAATTACATATTCGATTTAATAAAATTGATTACCCGAAAGTCCCGAACGAACATGATTTAACAAATCAATCCAAATGATTAAAAGTTTAAAACAGATGTAGACCTCACCCGCTTCTACTTGAAACCTGAATGAGACCGACCATAGTACCGACCCGAAAGAGACCAACTCGATTCTGACCGAAAACCCGAATAGGTCCAGCCCGATTATGACCGAAACCCAACCATTCTGAATTTCATTTTGACCGAATCCAACCCAACCCAACACGACCAAGATCGACACCGAAATTTTGACCCGAGTTGACCCGACTCATTAGTGCCCGACCCAAATGTGATCGACCCGAACCCAACTGGATGACGCGAATTGCCAGCTCTAGTAAAAATCCAACAGCTAATATTATCTACTGTTTTTCATTACGTTCAACGAGATTGATGTAATTTTCGACAATTCGGTGTTTTGGTTTTTCTCCGTTTCTCAGGCCTTTCCGTAGTTATGTTGTAAAAAATTATAAGGACATCGGCGAAAATATCTAATTTTCGTCTTGACAATAGACGAAAAATATCTTATCATTAGACTCTCCCTATAACAAATTATTGCGTACTAAATTAACTTTTTTTGTAAATTCATAGGGGAAAATAGTTAAAATAAAATTTAATAAAATAAAGTTGTCTTAAAGATGTAAATTATATATTAAAATTGGCATTGTGAATTGATTTTTTTTTTACAGTGGGCAAAAAGTAGGAGAATTATTCTACGGCTAACGCAGAATCCCTCATGATCATCCTGAAGGATGATGGAATACAATTCCTTGTTAAAAGGAATAGTCGATCTATTACAAATGATACCATTTCTAGCTATATAATCAACTACTCTATTGACTTCTATGTAGCAATGACTAAACTCTATTGGCTTCTCTGTAGCAAATTATCGCGTACTAAATTAACTTGCTTCATCTTTGATCGCCTTGATTAACACTTGGTTGTCTCCTTCAATGATGATTTTCCTAAGGCCTTTCAATTCTCATCAGCCTATTGAAGACCTAAACAGGCCCCTTCAGCCTCTGTTGTAAAATTGTATCTTTCCTAGTTTTCTGATAAATAAAACTATCAATTATATTGCAATTGGAGTCTCAGATGACTCTCCCACTCGACAAAAGCCAGTGGAGCTAACAGAGCCATCTACATTAACAAAGCCATCTGCATTGTGAATTGATATTGACATAATTGAGAAAGGTGGAGTGGAGTATAAGATAAGATTAATCATCTAAAATGACTCATATTGCGAGATGGAGGGAATATATAACAAATATTTCTCAACTATACTTGCAAATTTCCCAAAACATATCCAACAAGATCGGCATACTAGGCTCCTAGTAAAAACGGGTGGTTCTCAACGGCCTCGACCATGGAGCTTATAAACAAAGCAAAAAATCAATCTGTATCGGAGCTCTACTTGATATGGAAGTTGGATGTGTCCCCAAAAATTAAAGACTTCTTGTGGCACATCTCCAAAAATGGCCTACCAACATCTGCTAAGCTAGCTTCTAGAGGGGTGGGCATTCCCACTGACTGCCCTTCATGTGGCATGAACTTCGAAGATACTGATCACTTATTATTCCATTGCCCAGCAACATCAATCACACTACAACATCTATCCCCAAAAATTTACAACACCCTCCAAAGAGTATATAACACCACTCAAAACATAACCGAATTACTATGTGCACACCATGCTTCTTTAAGTAAATCGGAATTCTCATTTCTTGCCACTGCCTGGTGGTGTTTATGGTATTTCAGGAACAAAGCTCTTTTCGATAAAATCAAAGCCAACCCAAAAAATATAGCATCATTCATAAAAGAATAATTAACCAACTGGGAAAAAGCAAAACTGGATGACTTAAGCACAAATAAGGACACGGGTAACAAAATGATCAAACCAGCAAAGACTAGGAAAAGGATCACAAAGTGGAAAAAACCCAGAGATAACTGGTACAAACTAAATTTTGATGGAGCTTTCTCCTCTGACAAACTAGGAACTGATGGGTTCTTAATCAGGAAGTGCATGGGTTGTGCTCGACATGTTGAATTTGGCTCCTCCCCACTCGCTTCTGCCATTGGTTCTGAATGCTTTGGCCTTTGGAGAGATGTACTCAAAGCAGTTGAATTAAAAATTCCGCGTATCTGCATTGAAGGTGATAATCTTAGTATTATCAAAAGCCTCAAGGCAGGTGTGTCTTGTTGTGGCGATATAGAGATGCTTCTATCCGACACTCTATGCGCTCTGAATATGATTCCAGAATTTGAGGTCTCTCATGTGTTTAGGGATGACAATCAAGCTGCTGACCGACTATCTCATCTAGATTTTGGGTTCTCCAGCTTGGCCTTGCCCCCTGATGCTGTCTTGTGCAGTATCATCCGTAAGGATGCTCTTGGCTAGTTGGCTCTAACAACAGTCAATTTTTTTCCGGTTCACAAAAAAAAAAAAACTATACTTGCAAATTAATACAGTCTGTGGTGCGTGTTTTCGGTCACTGCAAAACTGAACTCGATCATATGGTAAATTGGTAATGGTATTGATGATTCAATGACCTCCTCCTTAGCTTGTTAGCCAGTTGATGTAATTGATCCCATACGCTGATACGCCTGGCTTTAGATAAGGTACGGTTCACAAGCTCAATTGCAACACCGTACCCATGGTAGCTTGTTGCTGCTAATCGACTGCCTTGTAAAACCGATTCATTGCTTACAAAATTAAAGCTTCTACACTTGTGTGGGCACTTAATCATGGATGTTGACTTGCAAAAGGCAGTTCAATATACTACTATATATCGACGACTATAAGTATAATGATCGATCTACAATGGACATCAAACAATAAAAGTCTTAACAAGGTCATAAACGTGCAAAAAGCAGTTCAATATACTACTAAGACGAACAATGCTACACAGATGTTGTTACCTTTTTTTTTTTTTGAGCTTACATTACATTTGACAGAAGCCAAGTTGGAGGAGGCCAAAACAAGCTGCTGTAGGCTGCAGATGAAGTTTCCTCATCACAACCGGTACATTCCAGCTGGAAGAAACTAAGCTCAAGAACATCTTTCTCTCCCTTTGCTCGAGGATCCCTCCTGATATAAAAAAAGGGAAAGCTCTCATCGGTGAAAAGTATGGTACCCCGCTTACACAGGCGACCAATTGATCCCTGGGTTGAAACAGAGAAGGATGAATCGTACCCCACGAAGAACATGGCATCTCCAAGACTAGTAACTTCAACCCAACTAGGCTCATCTAACCTCAGCTTATGAACCTTGAGTGACTGAGGAAACTCTCCAATAGAGCGTAAGGATGGAACAATTAAGTACAACTCGTTGGATGATCTGACCAATCTTTTCCTTCTAAAACCATGATCCAGGTCTGAAACCGCAAGTATATTTGTTGTCCCGTCGCAATCAACAGAACATACTAACCCTGTTCGGCTAACCACAAAGACTTTACCTTCAAAGTCCACCATGTCGTCAAATTTTAACTTTATACTTGTATCCAAAACACGCCATGACGAGTGCCCAAACTTTAACATCAGCAGCTTTCCTCTAGCTGTGAGTGCAATGATGGCACGACCATTCGAGCACATAACCAACTTAATGATTTTTTTATCAAGCTTGAACGGTGGTAAAGACTTGTAATTGAATGGAACCGAGCTAAGACTACAGTATTTCTCAACTTCTACAATATCAAAATCTAGCAGATTAAGAAATTGGGGCAAATAACACGGCATTTCACTCACTGATGACTTGGACAACGGATTCTGGAGCCACAATTTTTTCCCCACGAATTCTCCAACAAAGAGGAAAAAAACGCCAACAGATTCAGACGACGAAGAGGCTTCACCAGGTCTACAAGCAAGGCAGATAGAGTTAGCTGCAACAACGCCGTCAGCAAGGCTCTGGCTTAACTGATGATGACCAATGCAGCTGGAAGAAGGGATTTTGACAGGCAAAAACGAGGATAAAATGGTTCTCGGAGGAGGGATAAGTCGATGCCACTGACTACAAACAGAACGAAGTGCAAGACAATCAACCGAGGAGCCCCCTGAGTGGTCAAGTATCTTGACCAACATATCAAGCGGAAGCTCCGACCACAAAATATCATTACTCCAAGCCATTTCCATTTCTGGATCAGCGATCTGTGTAGTCACCCCTTCAGTCGGCGCCATCTCCCAACCTGTCCAACAATGGGTTTCATTACATAGTTCATTCACTTAGATAGAGCCTTGAAACCCTAGAGTAAGGTGATCGATTTTGGGGCAAATTGGTTATTATTGTTCCATGCAACAAATGAAAAATGCATCCATATTTTAAAAAAGATCAAGAATTTGTCACTTGAAAACCTCTAAAATTCATGTTCAAATTCTCAAGATTTTCTATGAAGTTCAAACCTCTACCCTGGGTCTCTAAATTCTCGTGAAAAATGCAAACCCTAAATTCCCAAATTGAAAACCTCTAAAATTCATGTTCAAATTCTCAACATTAATTTAGCCTAAATTAATGTTAACTTTTTGGTACAATCAACATTATAGAGGAAATGCACAAGATCAAGGTCCAAAACGATAACAAGATGCAACAAATTCTGAAAACAGTAATGCTATCAGATTGTAGGAGTTAACTGTCAGAACTCCTGCAACCAGGAAGATCAGTTCTTGCATTTTATGATTCAGGAAAGAAGAGTGTATGCATCAAAAGATCAAGAGAATGCAATTGTATCAGGGAAGGGTCAATTGCAACAACCAAATCACAACTCACCAAGAAATCCCAGATAAATGTTAAAACCCCAAAATCTCATTCAGCCAAAAAAGGTCGGAATTTCAAAACCTAAAATCCCCCAATTGAAAGCCCAAACTGCTAGGATCATACCTATACTCGTTCCAAATAACTGTTTCGCCTTGAATGATGTCAAAACGTGGCACGGAATCGCGGAAAATTAGGTTTCCTTTTCGTCGGGCAGAGAGAGTGGGGAGTTTTGGCAGAAAATGAGGGAGTTTCAGGCAGGCAGTGGAGCGGGGAAGGTTAGACGGGGGAGTCTGGGTTGTGGATCGGCCTCCAATGACCGCCGCGACGGCTGTATGGGTTGCAGCCAAAGTAGCTTCACCGGAGTCTCTGCAGTTTCCGGGAGATTGTAGAAAGGGATAGGTATGGCATTTTTGCAGTTTGTGACAAGCGAAAGGGGTATTATCGTATTTATATAGGCATTTTATGCGCGCCTGCCTTCCTACTTTTATTTTACTATAGGATGGACGGGGTTAATAAACCGACTAAAATTATAAATATAGTAAAATTTATAAAGTGTTGGTAAAAAGTAGTTAAAAATTTATGAAAAAATATAAACTCCGTATGGAACGAAAAAGTATTTATTTGTGAAAAGTGGAGTTTATTTGGTTGTTATTAGGGGTATACTTGTCTTTTCAAATCAAATAAACCCTCAAAACCCAAAAAAACCTTCAAAAACAAGCTTCTTTTTTAACCCCCAATTTTAATCAAAAACCCCCTACTAAAAACCCCCCCATACAAGGTTTTTATTTTCAACCCCCAATTTTAACAGTTTATAAACTGATAAAATTGGTCCCATATATGTTTTTGAAAAATAAAATTAGAAACAAGTGAAACAACTAGACCCGTCAAAACACAACCTGATCCGGTTGATCCGATCCGAACACCCAAAATTTTTTAACCCGACCCCGGAAATTTTGATTTGAAAATTTTTTTCAACCCGAATTCGAAAACCTAGAAATTTTCCAAGTAATATGGGTTTTGACCAGTGGCCCAATTGACTCGTTAATTTTGACCCGGTTGATTAATTATACTATACGTATATGATTAGAAATTTTTTTATGGAGATTCCAATTTAACATTTTATAATTACAATCAGTTGATCTTTTATTTTCAAATCAACTTTTATATTTATTTGCATTGTGTAATATTCCGTCCGGTCGATAGTATTTGATTTTTTAAATTTTCAACACATTTTTATAAGAAGATAAAAATTCTAAAAAATATTAAAACAATTCTATACTTATTACTAATTGCATGAAATTATTTTTTAAAAATTATTTAAATTTTTGATATTTTATATATTGTTACATTTTATTAAAAATTACGAAAAATAATAAAAATCAAATATTTTTTAATAAAATTTCATAATATATAAAATATCAAATGTTTAATAAAAAAATTTTAAAAAAATTGTTTTTAAAAAAGTATTTAAAATTTTGATATTTATATATTATTACATTTTATTAAAAATTATGAGAAATAATGAAAATTAAATATTTTAGATCAGATATAATATATAATTACAAACAATATAACTTATGAACAACGTCTTTAATTTTAGAATTTTAAAGTTATTGCAAAATATAACTTATGAACAAAGAAAAAATTGACAAATCTGAAATTGACCCGAAACCCAGTCAACCCGGAACCCATTTTACCCGGGACCCAAAGTGACCCGACCCGAATAACCGGTTTGACAGGTCAAGAAATAACCCATACATCAAGCCAAATGACTTCTTTGATAATCAAATCATATGTCATATCCGTTCATATTTTATCAAATGTCTCCATAGAGAAATGGCTAAACGATGACTCAAATCTCATCGAAAAAAGTCTACATGACTAAGTAGATGAACAAGAAAAAAATTGATCAACATATTAAACAAAACAAAACTTGGAACGTGGAGAAATTAAATGACACACTTCCTAAGGAAATCGTCGAGCAAATTCTTCCGACCTACATTCCGATGAATGAATTTGAGGATAGACTATACTGGAAATCAAAAAGAAATGGATGGTTCTAAATGGCCAGTACCCTTGAGCATATTACGAAAGCACATAGAAATAGCGTAGATGCATATGATTGGATCTGGAAACTAGACTGCTCACCCGACATAAAAATTTCCTTTGGAAAAGCCTTCTCGACGGTACTCCCACAAAAATAAGACTATAGAATAAAGGAATATATGTACCCCTGAGATGTATCCTTTGCAATCACACTAATGAAGACTCAACACACATATTTACCGAGTGCCAAACAATCTTTACGATCATAGAGAAAATGAATCAGTAAAGCTACTTTGGCTCTATCCCTTTGGGGTATTTGGATATGAGTAACAAAATTCTCTGTGACGACCACGTCTTCCGAATGGTGGATGAATGGGTACAATTAATACATAAAACAAAACGAACAAATTGGAGAAAGATACAACTAGAGGATCTGGCTGACGAAAACCCGGCCAAAAGACCCCTTGGTAATCAGACCACCCAACGTAAACAGAAAAAATATAAAATGGAAAAAACCTAAATAAGATTTTGTAAAACTAAACTTCGATGGTGCCAAACTTCCCTTGGGTCAAGTGACTTGCGGCTTTGTGATTCGTGATTCTCTCGGAAGACCGTTGACGTGTGACGCCTTCAGATGCGGGTAGGTTTCAGGATTGCAAGCGGAGACTCGTGTCCTTCTCCACGGGCTCTCGGAAGCTCTGAAGGGAGGTTTCATGCATCTTGAGGTGGAAAGTGATTGTCTTACGAGGATAACTGTCCTAAAGGGATGTTGCAAGTGTCCTTAGGAGATCGAGATGATCAATTCTGGCATCCTTGCTTTCAGTCATGTCTTTGATGTCATCTCCTTCTCCCTACATTTGTAGGGAAGGAAATCGAGTGGCAGATCACTTTGCCCATCTCGGTCTTGAAGCGAACTTCCTAAGTTAGAGATCTAGTGTTGCGATCGACGACCTCATTCGAAAGGGCGCTATTGGGGGGTGGATCAACCCCAAAAATTTGCCTTGTGAAAAAAAGCATACGGGTCTCCACATTCCACTTTTCAATTTGTTCGCATCTACTGCCATTTTGTTCGCATCTACTGCCATTTTGTTCAATCGCTATCCTAGTATTGATTCTCCACATTCCACTTTTTAATTTCTACCGATATTTTATTTCATCCATTAGTCACACCACTCACCCATACGGGTCGGATGAGGGTGAAAATATTTGTGGGTGATGGGTGAAGTGCGTAGAGCGCGCTATTTATCCCGTGGGGCGGGTGATGAAATAACTTTATCCATCCATAAACCACCATATTTTCATCTCTATCCATAAGGAGCTAGATCAAATGAGCATAATTTTCTTTTGGAATAAGGACCTTAATCAAATGAGCTAGACAACAAAGAAGTTGGTATAAAGAAAGCAAAAAAAATGAATGAAACATTATTGATGAAATTACTTTGAAAAATACTCGTAGAACCAAAGAGCATATGTATGAGAATTGCGAAAGAAAATATCTAAAAGAAAACATTTTAGAGTATAAGGGAAGATAAAAACGCATCATGACAATGGAGCAAACTAATTGAAATCAAAGATAAATTTCAAAAAGGACTAATTTGGAATTTGGGTAGTGGAAAATCGATAAATTTCTAGACAAATAGATGGGTGGCACCCACCCCATAGTGGAATTATATAATCTCAACATTGACATACAGATCAACCAAAAAGTAAGCAACTACATTGACGAGAACGAGAATTATGTTGAAAACATAATTTAACATGTACTTTCCAAGGAAATGGCGGACGAAGATATGAAAATACATATTCCAAATGCGATACAGGACAAATTGTACTAGTGGCTTAATCAGGATGGATGATTCATAATAACTAGTGCAATGATTTTCATTACTAGTCCAACTAAGGCTTCAACAAATAACATTGATTGGATACGGAAAATTAACTCTCCAACGAAAGTTGACTTTTTCTTTAAGAAACTAGAGCAAAAAGGACTCCCAACAACGACGAGTTTGCACAAAAAAAAAGTGGTGATGTCAATGGAGTGCCAATTTTATAACAGCTCAATAAAGGATGACGTTCACCTATTCTTCAAGTGCAAAGATCTCTAGCATTATCAAAAGTATTTGTGGGAAAAAAAATGATATAACCAACTTGATGAACGAAATGGGTAATAAATTACAAAAAAAAATATGAAAAAACTCAGTTAGCAATTGCATGGTGAAGCATATGGCACGGTAGGAATAAGCCAACAAAAACAACCCCACATTCAAGATGTATTCTAGATGATTTGCAAAGAAACCAAAACCGAACTCAAGAGAGCTTGATCTTAGTTCATCAATGGAGGTTTTGGAAATGGTTATTACAGCGTTTGTTGGAAGGAATCTTGATTCAATTGAATTGAGTGAATACAATGTACAACTGATGCCTTATGTTTATACACGAGAGATGAGGGAAGACCACTAAAGTACCAAATTGCCCTTCCTATTACATCATGTATTCACATTTCATATATCTCATTATCCCCTCCTCAAGCTGGGCCAGTTGAAGCAACGAGACCAAGCTTGGACGCCAGAAATCGATGTTGCTCTTATCCAAGGGGCTTTGTGAAGATATCAGCCAAATGATGTTGAGAACGCACATATGAAGGATTGAGAAATCCCTCTTGAAGACGCTCCCGAACATAATGACAGTCAAGCCGAAGATGCTTAGTCCGTTCATGGAAAATGGGATTTTCAGCAATGTGGATTGCCGACTTGCTATCCCAGTGCAAGGGAATTGGTTTGGGAATCTGACAATGAAGGTCATGTAAGATGGAATCCAACCAAACAAGCTCACCCGAAGCCTTTGATAAGCTCCGGTACTCGGCCTCGGCAGATGACTTGGATACAGTGGGTTGTTTCTTCGTTTTCCATGAAACCAAAGCCAATCCCAGGAAAGCGCAAAATCCAGATAAAGAACGGCCAGTAGATTGACAATTGCCCAAGTCGGCGTCGCAAAATGCATTCGGAGCCAAGTGATTCTGAGAAGGATACAACAAGCTTAGATTGAATGTACCTTTGAGATATCGTACCACATGGAGAGATGCATTTCAATTAGGGGCGCAAGGAGAAGCCATGAATTGGATAAGATGTTGAACCGAGTAAGAGATGTCATGTCTCGTCATGTTTAGGTACAATAATCTCCCTACCAAGCGCCTGTATTTTTCAGGATCATCAAGCAAATCACCATTTTCAGTGCTCAGCTTGAGACCCCGGGGCATAGGAAATGCAGACGGCTTACAATCATCCATCTGTGTATCTTGCAGTATATCGAGGATATAGTTTCTTTGATTGAGCCACATTCCTTTTTCTGTGCGAGAGACTTCCAAACCAAGAAAGTAACGCACCTCCCCCAAATCCTTAATCGTGAATGCCGAATGCAGAGCGCACTTAATAGCTTCAATTTCAGACTCATCATCACCTGCTATAAGAAGGTCATCAATATACACGAGAATGACAACTAAACCAGTAGGTACTGACTTGATGAATAGGGAGAAATCGAACATAGATTTCTCAAACCCTTTGCCAATAAGGAACTTAGACAATTCAATGTTCAATTGGCGAGAAGCTTGCTTCAGACCATACAAAGAACGCTTGAGCTTGCAGACCTGACCAGGTGAAGCACGATTATAGCCAGGAGGGACATCCATATAGACTTCCTCATTGAGAAAACCGTGTAAAAATGCATTGTTGATGTCCAATTAGTGAACTTTCTAGTGCTTCATTATTGCAAGAGCTAACAAAACTCTGATAGTGGTGAATTTAGCCACTGGTGAGAAAGTGTGCTTGAAATCCTTGCCTTTGATTTGATTGTAGCCTTTAGCTACAAGACGGGCCTTATAACGATCAATTGACCCATCTGGTCGAAATTTGATTTTGAATACCCAAAGACAACAAATTGCTGCTTTGCCAAGAGGCAAAGATGTAAGAACCCATGTCTGATTGGCTTCAAGAGCTGTGAGTTCTTTCTGCATAGCCTCATTCCATAATGGATTGTCCTTGGCTTGTCGATAAGAAGAAGGCTCATGAATGGACAAAACATGAGCTAGAGATGCCACATATTCAGGTGGGTAGAACAATTGATTGTCCACAGAAGAAACCATGAAAGAAGCAAACATGGATGGGGACAAAGTGGGACAATAAAAGTCTTTAAGATAAGATGGAATGTGAGTCTGCCTTACAAGTCTTCTGTGGTCATGGGAATTGGTATTGGAATTGTTATGTGGTTGGGTGGAGTCTGTAGAAGATAAGAAAAATTGGGTGTAGTTTGAAGGTTTGGATTTGGCACAGACAGATCATCATCTGACTGAGTTTGTGGGTTATTTTGGACTGAGGTGGTTGGAGAAACTGAAGATGAGGTATTTGGGATCACATCATCAGAAGAAGGTATGAAAGGAGTGGTAGTAGGAGCACTGTCAAGGTAATGAGCTGGGTTAACATGAGGAAGACTGGGAACAATAGAAGAAGATGTTGCAGACAAGGTGTTGGCAAAAGGAAATTGAGTCTCAAAGAAGGCAACATCTATGCTAATATAATGACTTTATTGTTGTTGTGAGGAGGAAATTGATAATGCATATTTTAGATAGGCATTATAGACATATTTAGTTTAGTTAGGTTGCATTTCTTTCATACTTTGTTGCTAAATTGCATCTTGTGATTATTTTAGAAGAGTTCGGATTCTGCGCAATTTTGTGTTTATCTCGCAGATTGAATCGGAACACATTTGGGAGATGCAATATCTCGAAGAGGAACACAAGACACATGGGAAGGAACAAGGAAGAAAGAAGCAAGACAAGAGGAGAAACCCGCAACGGAAGCCACGAGGTTAAGGCAAAACACTGTGCCGCGGGCGCAGCAAGGATGCCGTGGCCGCAGCACAGCCCGCCGCAACGGGGTGTCCAGTAGAAGCTTGCGGCGGGCGCAGCAACTTTGCGGCGCCCGCAGCACGGGTCGTCAGCGCGCAGCGTTTTGATAAAAAAACCCTAGATGTTCCATTTGGTTTTGAGGGCCGACTTGGATGTCTTTTAGGCCGACTTTTATGTTATTTTTGAGGACGGCTTCCATTCTTACTTCGAATTTTAGACACTTTAGAGATTTTGAGCTATGTCTTCTATGAGGAACTAAACTCATCTATTCTGCCTGCAATTTGAAGCTTTATTCGGATTGATTGTGAGTTTCTAATTCTCGCTCCTTGTTTCCTATATTTGAATGCTTCAACTTCTTTGTGCTTGATTGATTATTGATTTGTTCTATCTTGTCTGGCCAACTTGTTAGATCAATTCAATCGCTAAGGTTTTGTAGATTCCTGATTGTGAACCTTAACCTAAGTGGCAAACTTGTTCCTTTAGGGCTGATTGAACTAATTGAATGAGTAGGAAGTTGAATGTGTTGTTAAATCCTTCTTTAGGGACTGCAAATACCTTGGCTAATCTCTGAACTTAAAGCTATCAATTGGGTTAAATCCTTCTTTAGGGACTGTTCGATTGATAAGGGTTTCTAGGACTGATTGGACTAGTAACTATATTAGGTCGGGACAAGGGCATTCATAGGAAACTAAATAGGACGAGAAGAAGTTACAAGGATAGCTTCAATCCAATAAAGTGGAAAATTGTAGGTAGAATTGCTTCTCTCACTTGTAGGTAGGCTTGGGGTGGCTATGGAGGTTGTGGGAGGATTTGGAAGTCAGGACACCGTGGGGAGCACCGACTGCGTCTTCCTAGGCCCTTACCCTATGGACCTTCCGACAACACCCTATACGTCACAGATGATCAGGAGCAGGCTGAGGAGGAGGTTCATGAGGATGAGGAGGACGAGGCTACCCCTGCACAGACGGATTACCATATGGGGGATGCACAGCACGATGCTGGCCCTTCTGCGGGACCTCGCTTCTCGTCTGATGAGGACGACCCCTGGCGGGACTATCTGACCAATGAGTTCCATCGTCTGTCCTTACGCCAGGATGCCTTTGAGTTCACCCTCAACGACATCGGTCGCACGGTGCGGGAGACGGACTCCAACGTGGCGGCGATGCGGAGTGAGACGACCTACCATTTAGAGGAGATGCGGAGAGAGCAGCAGTACTACTTCCGCCAGCGGTACCCTCACATTCCGCCGTACCAGTCGCCACCGTACCAGCCTCCGCCTCAGTGATTGGTTAGTTCTGCCCCCTTCACTCTGAGTTCTTATGTTTTATTTTGGTTGTCTGTACTGTTTCAGTGAGGACACTGAAAATTTTAAGTGTGGGGGAGGAGATTTATATGTATTTTATGTCATTTCTATCAATTTTTAGGACATGTTTAAATTTATGCACATGTTTAATTCTGTAATAGTTAGTTATTTAATTTCTGTTAAGTTTAGTTAATTTTTTTATTTATTTATTTTATTTTTCTGCAATTTTCGAAATTAAAAAAAAAATATTTCGAAAAAACCAAAAATAGAGCATGCATTGCATATATATGTGTTATTCAAATACCCATCTTGCTTAGTTTGTCCTCTATTTTAAATTTCAAGCATGATTCATGAAAATCCCATGGAGTTCTGGATGTTTTGATTATTATTTCTATTTGATTTTTGTGGAACATAAGCTAGCGAATATAATTGAGCATGTATGATTGAGCTAAAGTATGATTGAAGTCCTAACAACATGACCCTGTGAGAATGCTTGGCCTTATTTGAATTCTTTTGTTCAATTGTGTGAATTACTCACCTAATGTTGCTACCTCTTGGCATTGACTGCAATATCTATTTTTGAAGACCGATGCACATGTTTGATTGCTTGCGGAGTTTATGTTTATATTTTGAGTCTTTTTGGTTAATGTTATGCATAATTAGTGAATAAGGTGGCAATGGTTGATGCACTGAGTAACCGGGTCTACGCATGACACCCATGGGTATGATTCGCGCCAAAAGGTGTTGAAAACTATCCACCAGGAAAGAAGCTTGATCATTGAGTAACCAGGTTCATTCATGACACCCATGTTTGCAACTTGCGTCAAAAGATGTTCAAGTGGACTTCATATTAGTAGGTTGAGGTGTTGATAGACCGGGGCCATTCATGACACCCATGTTTGCGCTTCGCGTAAGGAAAGCACCAAGACAAGAAAAAAAAAAGAGAAAAGAAAACCAAAGAAAAAGAAAAAAAAAAGTGTTGCATTGTATTTTCTTTATTGTGTCCCGCAAGTAATGACATTTCGGTAGAGAATTGGTGATATGGTGGTCAATGTCTATGAGCTTAGTGCATGATTGGTTTGAGTTGAGAGTTGTACTTAAAAGCCTAAACACATGAGTGAAACACATATTTCTGGTGAGGTTGGATGATGTCTACTTCTAAGCTTTGATCACTGGAATACATGCTATGACGTTTGTTTGCTTGGTTTATGTTTTCACCTGCTATGATGTTGCTTTTTGATAATGTTGAAACTTGAAGGGATTTCCTGTGGGATGCATTGATTCATGTTCATTCTATCAGAAATCAAGTATGAAATATAACAAAATAGATCAAACCAGATTTAGGCCCACGCAAATAATTACAAGACTCCTCCAATGCAGTAAGAGAAAGTCAGGATCGAATCCACGAGGAAGCGTGTCAGCGGATCCTAGGTAGCTGTAAATCTCACAGAAAAGCAACAGAAAGCAGAAACAACGAAAGAAAGACAGAAATAACAAACGAAAGCAAGAAATAAAACAAAGGCAGAAGCTTTACTCGATCTCGACAAGCTGTTACTCAAGATCGACAAGGGACAGTGATGACAGAAACTTCGGAATCGAAAACAGAAACTCGACCTAGACCAGACTCTACTCGAGATCGACAAGGGTCTACTCTAGATCGACTAAGAACTCAGAAAATATAAATTGCAACTTTCAAACACAGATTCGCAGATTTCGATAGAAATAAATCAATATATAAAGAACTTCCAAAGTCAGGGTATCAACGCCACAACGATAACCATGCAAAGTAATACATAAAGGCATAAAAGATCACGCTTTCCATCAAAATAACTTTCGTTACTAACAAATAGGCATATAGAGGCTTTTGCATAAACCCTAATTGTTACTAACCCTTTTCATATAATTAATTCAAGTTGCATTAAGATCACTTTCGCTTCAATAATACAAACAAGGATCACTTTCAACTCTCGCAAAAGAATCATGCTCATAGGGATAGAAGACGAATTGCATAAAAAGATCTGACCTTTACCACATCACCTCACATGGCCACCGTCGGGCTCACCCCAGCCCCAGAAGTGGGTGGACTACTCGCTCTTCATCGCAATAGCAGGCATTGATGTATAAAAAGAAACTTGCATTTAAATAAACTCAAACTTACAACCTCTTCTCTCTATGTGTAACTAACTGTCTCTGACTGAATTTTTATGATGAAAAACCAGCCCCTAGGGCTTTATTTATAGTCTTCTATTCCTTGCTAATCAAGGATAGAATATATCTATCTATATCTAAAAAGCTTAAAAGATAAATAAAAGTAATTTAGGAATTAAATCTAAAGAGGGGAAATTAAATCTAAATAGGTAAGTCTTCTCATGTTGATAGATCTTGTCTTCCATAGATAGAACTTGATAGATAGATGTAGGATAGACTCGGCCTCCTCGATCTCCTTCGGCTCCAAGGACTCCCAGCTCGACACGGACAGCCAAAGCGCGTAACGCGGTTTCGGACACGGCGCTCGTCGATCTCGACCAAGCCAACTCGACATCGAGTAGGATTCGTCGTCGACCATGGGCTGGCTGGCTTGGTCGGGTAGCTCTGCTTGTGAGGCTCGGATCTTGGCTCCTCGACTCCTCCATCTCGACTAGGCAACTCGAGATCGAGTTGGGTTGTTGTCGAGGATGGCTTGCTGGTGATATCGAGGACTCCTCCTCGGCATGGACTCGGACTGGCGCATGGTGGTCCTCGATCTCGACAAGACTCCTCGAGATCGAGTAGGGTTGGCTCGGCGTATCCGTCCTCGGCTTCTCGTCTTGGCACAGCTCGTCGACTCCGGACTTGGTGCTGAGGTGTTGTCGATCTCGACTAAGGAACTCGAGATCGAGTAGGGTTCCGGGAGTCGGGTTGTCTCTGACTCAGTTTCTCGATCAGTGCTTTAGTCGACATGGCATGTGCTCGGATACCTTCATCGAGGTCGAGTAGGCTTTACTCTAGATCGAGTAAACTCGGGCTCCAAGCTTGATTCGACTGGTTCCGCTGCATCTTGACCTTGGACTTCTGTAGTTGATTTCCGAGCTTTTCCGACCTTTCTCAGAACTGCTGTAATTTGCCTTGAATTCTGCGAAATGAAACAGAAACTGGGGTAGATTCTATAATTTGGCAATTAAACATAAACTACATAGATTCTGTACTATCTTAGCCCAAACGCATGAAATGTATGCAGAAATCGATATAAAAGTTACTGTAAAACATGGCAGATTCAGCTCACAACAATTGTCTTCCAAATCAAGTAATTTGTATGCCTTATGGCCTGGAGGATAGCCTAGCATTATGCATTTTTTAGCCTTAGCAACAAACTTGTCCTTACTTGGACCTTTCTTAAAGGCATAACACAGACACCCTATTACTCTCAAAAAACTGTAATCAGGTTTCTTACCATATAGCTTCTCATATGGTGTTGACCATTTCAAAACTAAAGATGGCATCAGATTGACAAGGTGTGTAGCAGCTAACACACATTCTCCCCATAGTTTCAATGGCAAAGAAGCATGCAATCTGAGAGCACGAGTTGTCTCTATGAGATGCCTATGTTTCCTCTCAACATGGCCATTCTGTTTTGGGACTTAGGGGGCAGACTATTGATGCACAATACCCTTACTTTTGAGGAACTGATTACTCCTCAAAAATTCAGTACCATGGTCACTCATAGTGACCTTTACTCTAGCATCAAACTGATTCTCCACCATCAAGATGAAATCAGAAATCACACTAGTGACCTGTGAAGTTAGAAATTAGATGTGTCTACACAGCTTGGCTGAAATCATCTAAAATAGTGACAAAGAAATGAGCACCATTAATATTCTGAACTCTATATGGACTTCATAAGTCAACATGAAGCAAAGAAAACTTGTCTAAAGCAACAGAGCTGCTCAACTGAAATGGAAGAGAGTGATGCTTAGCCAATACATATGGCTCACAAAATCTGTCTGTATCATCAGAAAAAGGGCAACCATGAACATGTTGCAGTCTAGAAAAGGAAATGTGACCCAATCTAGTATGAAACAAGAGACTAGATGGACTTTTATTGCTACTATCAACACTGTTATTTGCAATGGCTCCTGCAATGTGGTGTGATCCATGACAAGGCTTCATCTCTACGGCTAGCTGAGCTTTGAACAACTGTTTGGAGATCCGAGCTGCACTGAAAACTCTCTTCCCAGATTTAAGGTCTTGAAACACACACTTGGACCTCTTAAAAATCACATCATAGCTAGTTTGTATCGTCCACAACCCTTCCCACTGAGAGCATATTGATTTTAAAATCTGGAATATAAAAGACTTCTTGCAGTAACATGCCACACGCCAACTTGACATCACCAATCTCCTTAACTTGTCTAACAAAACCATCAGGAAGACAAACACTCATAGGTCTAAGGAGTTTTCTTCTATTCACTAAAAATTGACTATTGCAAGTCAGATGATCGGTGGCTCCCGAATCTATGATCCATATGCTTGAATTCTCTTAATTAAACTTAGATGAATTCAAGGCAGAGATAGTACCTGCAAAACTGGTTGAAGGCATGACCTCCTTTCCCTTCATAGCCCTCAACACTTCCTGACAGACTGCGTTTACAAGAGACATATCCATATGCCTTTCACCATCCTCCAAAAGAGAATCAAACATTCCAGAAGCAGTTGCAGCTGTTCTTGTCTCAATCTTTCCTTTCGGATTCTTGAACATCTCTGGATAACCGATGCTTTTAAAACAACCATCGACTGTATGTCCCTTCATTCCACAATGTGTGCACTTCTTGTCAGACTTGTCTTGTTTCTCCTTCTTAGAAGGTTTTCTGTCAGTTGAAGTTTTGCTAACAGACAAAGCACTAGCATCTTGAATCTGAGATTTTCCATCTCCTTTAGATCCAGTAGCTACCTGTTGCACAAGGTAGTAAGCTCTCCCTACTGTTGGCAGTGGTTCAATTGCAAGAATTTTATTTCTTGCACTTTCATAGTTATCATTCAATCCCATAAGAAATTGAAGTAACTTGTAGTGATTATCAACTTCTGATAATTTCTTCTTCATATCACAGGTGCATCAACTGATAGCACCACAAGAACATTGTGAAATTCCCTCCAAACAGAGAATCTCATCCCACAATTTCTTGATTTTGTTAAAATAATCAGGCACAGACAAGGTACCTTGAACGATATTGCATAATTTCTTCCTTAACTGAGCATACCTTTCAATGATATCCAGCCAGAGTTCTCTCGAGGATTCGGCATACATGAATCCTTCTGCGATGCTAGGCGTCATCGAATTCAAAATCCAGCACCGGACCATAAAGTCGCATATCTTCCATCTGTGTAAATCTCCGACTGCAACATTTTCCAGTTGTGTAGTCCCGTCAATGAAGCACGTCTTGTACTTCGCTCAGAGAGCCATCTGGACTCCTCTACTCTAGCTCAGAATGTTCGAGCCATTGAACGAACTCGCAACTAATTAAGCTCCGGGATAATTGGAGTTCGACAAGCTCAACGGATCGTTCATGTTCGTCTGATTCCCGAGATCTGCAACAATCGAATTTCCTGCTCCAATTTCTGTCTCCATCTCCGAAATCTGATCAAGTGCTAAGCGTCGGATCGATCGAACGCTCTGATACCATGTGATGAAGGATTTTCAGTCGCCTTAAATCCTATCAAATAAATCCGACTAACCTAACTAATGTAGTTTGGCAAGTACGGGTCGATCCCACAGAGAGTCTATGATTCGTATGCAAGTCAGAGTGCGTCAACAAGAACAAGAAATAAAGGGGGGAATTTTGATGGTTTGAACTAACTAACTAAGAAACAATAGTAACCAAACCAATAAAGTAAAATAGATTAAGTGAATAAATATGAGAGAATAGCTCAGGTCAATCAATCTCAGCAATCAGGTTTGTTCATTGATCATTGATATCGAAAAGATAACTTCCTCTTGAATACTTTGTTATGGAAAGACTAGGTCTTTTGAATCCAATTCCTTATCGAAACCAGTTAACAGGACAACCAGACCCTGAAAATCCTAATTATCGAACAATCCTGAAACTATCAAGATTCAATTCAATAATTGATGAAGAATAAAGGAAATCAACAAAGACAATCGACACGCACAACCAGTTATTGCATCAATTGTAAATCAATTCTTTATACAAATCCCTAAATCAACCAGTTTCATAGATTTATACTTCGCTACTAAAAAATATAGATAATTCAACCAGAAATTACCTATATCTAGCTATAGATTATCATGAAAAGACATCAGTTGATCACACTAACGGAAATTCACGAAAACCCTAAACAATCAGCGTAAAGAATTGATAATATTCAAAGAGGAGTATTAAGAGCATAAATCTCACAATGAAATAGAAAACCTGAAGCTTCGATTAATTTCCCCGAGCAAAGAGGATTAGTTGTTCATAATCGAAAAATCACAAAGTTCTCCAACTTGCTATGTCCGAATTCTGTTCGATGGGAAAAACAAAACAAAAAGCCCCCCTATCCATCACAGAACCACCGTTTCATTTTCCTCCTAATTGAAATTAATCATAAAATAAAAATAAAACATTTCATTAATGAATCAAAGTAACAGCTCTATCTCGCACTCGGCATAAAACTCGGGCATGCCAACTAAATAAATCGGCCGAGTTTCCTCTTGCTCCACCCGAGTTCCTTTCAGCAGCCATCTTGACGTCCCAATTTCGCTGTTTTCAAAGTCGAATTTGGAAAAGTTGTAAACACGAAAGTTGTAGGTCTTCGAATCCTCTTTCCAACAATTATAAGTACGCCTCGATCCGATAACTACAGCCTTCGAACGACTCATTTTAGAGCAGCGTCGCCAACCTGGATAGCTCCAATCCTTTACATGCTTTAGCTCATCTCCTCGGCTCTTGTGTTCTTCTATTCTTGTCCAATCTTCCAACATTGGCTCGAGCTCAGCTTCACCTCTTTACAATCACCTGAAATCATGCACAAATCTCGTAGATTCCGACTCTAATTGAAACATAATGAAAACATGAAAACTACTCTAACTCATGCGTATTACCCTACCTAAACACATCTAAATGCTTATATTAACACTACCTAAATGTGCATGATCACCATGCAAAGGAACCAAAACCGAGTTCAAGAAAGCTTGATCTTAGTTCATCAATGGAGGTTTTGGAAATGGTTGTTACAGAGTTTGTTGGAAGGAATCTTGATTCAATTGAATTGAGTGAATACAATGTACAATTGATGCCTAATGTTAATACACGAGAGATGAGAGAAGACCAATTGTAAAAGTACCAAATTGCCCTTCCTATTACATCATGTATTCACATTTCATATATCTCATTATGATTCATAAAAACATGGTGAAGTATATGACACAGTAGGAATAAGTTAATAAAAACAACGCCATCACATTCAATATCAACTCTAGATAATTCAAGATCAACTCTTTAGTGGTAAAATTAAATGGATAAAACCCTAGATAGGATTTGTGAAATTAATTTCAATGGATCTACGCTATCAATAAGGGAGAGCACAAAGCAATCATCACTACAACAATCACCGGTATCCAAACCACAAGAGCGGAATCAAGAATCTACGGCCCTAATTATTGATCTGAAGAAACAAGGATTTGATTTTTTAGACAATTTTAATTCTAAATTTCTGTAATTGTAATTTTAGATTTTTTTTTACTGACGACCCTCTGCTTAGGGTCATCCAAGTTATTTGTTGATGGCTTCAAGATCGCTTGGTCGATCTACTTTTTATCCACTATCAAAAAATAAAATAAAATAAGGGAGAGCACAATCGGACTTATTATCTAATATGAACAAGGAAAAAGTGTGATGATTGTATAGGAAAAATATGGTGAGTAAATTGTGAACATAGCAAAAGCTCTAGCTGCACTCAAAATTTTCTTAATAGCAAAAGCTTTAGGTTCTAACAAAATTGAAATCGAAGGTGGCACTTTTATTGTCATTAATGTCTTAAAAGGACTATGGAATTGTCCATATGAAATTAAAACTATCATTTCATATTCCATCGTCTGCGTGACATCATTCACAAACGATACCATTAGCTAGATATTCTACGAAGTCAATTTGATGCTCGATAATCACTACGTTAATGGGATACAAATCGAGAACCACCTGGGTCTTTTACCCCTGAATCCCTGATCCAACAAAATGTGCTCGGGAAGTATAGGCCTCGATTTTAACTGCCTAGCTGAAACTTTTCCTTATCAAACACTTCTTCCCTCGTTCATCTACTCTTTCATCCACAACTATTGTGCGTTAAGACATTGCTCATCCACCCGACCAACCGTGACCCTCTGCCTAGCGGGAGGTTGTCTTATTTGAACCCAATAATATTCAAGCCTAAGATGGCCCCGTCATTTGAGCTATGAACTACATTAATAACTTAAAACAGCCCCTCTCATAACTAATCCAAGCTCTAATATTTACCTACCTGGATCTAATTTACAAGCTTATATATACATAGGAAAGGGCAGAAAAGGTAGATTCAGCGTGATTAGTTGATGGTTCTAATATCCAAATAGCGCAAGTGAACAAGTTAGATACACGATTGTAGAGGGATTAAACCGATGCGCTCGATCCAATCCAACTCCAAAAGCAGTAACAGGAACTGTACCCCTAATGTGGAGCCTTGCAGTAGATACAAAGCGGACTATTCGTTCGCTTTTTACTAAGGAACTGTACCCCTAATACGGACCCTTCCCCACTGGGTGGAACAATAACTTTTGCTTCTTTCGGGTCTCAATGTATGCTGCCATTTGCTCATTTCTCCTTTTGTTCTCCTCCAACTCCTTTTTTAACTTGGTTACCTGCTTGAATCCAGAACAGATGTGAGAATATGGGATAAAAGAAGAATAGAGAAATGGGCTAAAATCCGAGAGAAGATCCGACTAACCGTTTGTCTCAACTCATTCTCCTGCTGTGCATATTCCTCGCACCTGCATCAAGGAACGATGAACGAAGAGTGTAAGGTTTTGCCATTGCAGGTCTTTATAATTCCTTTCCTTAAAAGCATTGGGCTGGCTTACTCAGAGCAGTATGATCATGACTTTTTTTTTTCCATGAAATAGAATGTTTTCTAACCACAGAACTCAGGCAAGTAAAAAGAAAAATCATACGAATAGAAAGAACGACCCTTGAGCACGTTAAAATTTGCCAAAAGAACCATGAAATTCTCGAGCAGCGGCTGATTTGACCTTTATGCCCATACTCAATTCAAGTACAAGTTACAAATATATAGCACCCAAAAACAACAAAAATTAGAACTAGTATCACCCTCCCATTTGCAGACTTTTCAGTCACATTGTCAGAATTCCTAACAAGCATGCATGATAACAGGATTCAAAAATCAAAGGTTTACCTCATAAATAATTGAATGTTCTCATCACACATGTTGTCAACTGATGCAGTGTTTGAAACATGCAGAGGAGATACTTGAGAAGGATCCTGGCATAATTGCAACACGGTAAGAAAATATGATACAACTAGTAGCTACCAACGAAAATCATCAAAACTCTATCAGCAAAAATTGGAAAGAACTTGGTACAACGTTGCTAGCAGTAGACTTTCAAACATGAACAATAAGCCACCAATTATCCAATCCACGTGCTATTATCTACATTATCAAGAGATGCCATCATGACCACTTATAAAGCTTTCACAGCATTCAAAACCTACACATGCCAATCAGCATCTGATACTCACACAACAACTGTAAGTGAATTTCAATTACTCTTTAAGCACGTTCAAATTGTTTATTATGTAAACACCTAATCTGTTTACACACGTGGAACTACTCACAGCAGCAAACTGTGTCATTGGCTGGGTCGTAGGTACATTCCTCATGTCAGCACTGCTCCCACTTTGTGTAACTGCAGTTCTTGGATGCTCCCACATCATACCTGAAAAATCTAATAGGTAAGTGCATAATACTAGATGGAAGGATATAAGCATGCAGGGCAGAACGGAGTATGCGACTGACTTTGCATCCTACCTGGAGGTATAGAAGGAGACTGAGGATTGCGGACACCATTGGCACGAAATTCTATTAAATGGCAGCTGCTTTTCCTGTGGAAACGAAAATAACTTGGTGAATTATGCTTTAACAGGAACAGGAAAAGGATGGAAATTGAAGTTTGATTCACAAGAGATCACGTCTAGATCCTTTTCACAAAGGACAAGTGATGTCAGCATATTATAATCTGATGGTTTAAGATTTAAATTCTTATTTCCCATAGAAAGAGTGATACTCTATGCATCGCATGGTGAAAACGGAGTAAAAAAACAAACTATGTCTGACAAGTCGTTTATTATATGATGCTTGATGCATGACACCTCCCTTTTTTTAATCTTTTCAATTTTTTTTTTGTTTAATATTTATGCATCAGAAATAACTATGAAATAAATAAATAAATAAAATGTCAAAGGATTATACCAGTATTCATTAACCATTTGCTTCAGTCTTGTTTCTAAGCGAAGGAAGATTGATGATCTCTCAAAATCCTGCTTATCATGTGCTGGCTGTATAAAGTTTGCTTCAAGCAGTCCTGTGATACACAAGAATTCAATTTATCTATAAAAATAGATTTACTGCAAGAAACTACAAGCAGAATCTTTCAGGAAGCATACCAACAACACCATTTCCCTTGGAAGAACCATCAGCGTTGACTTTCCAGAAAGGCTAAAACCATGTACGAAGTGTACGTTAAAGATGTGAACTGAGCCCATGCATATTTAAAGGCTAGAACAGCGGAAGAGAGTAGGGATTGAAGGAAAATATGAAGAAATGAATCCACAGTAAGCATAGAGTCCAATTTTCACTCGTGAAAGAAAATCTTTGACTAGTGTAGAAAGCTTCTCATTTCACATTTTGCTCATCTATACTAACAAGCTGGCCGGAGTATAAAACTTTAATGAACTATGACCTATTCTAGGCCCATTATGAGAATATAAATAAAAAACATATGATTCATCCTACCTAGTATATATCTCCGAGCAGTGTTTAAAATAGTGTTGCCATAGCGCGTTATAGCAACCTCTGAACTTACCAGCGCCTGCCTTGACCAATGCGCCTCTAAAGTGGAAAGGCAGCCATATGCGTAAGGCGCGCTATTCATTGCTTTTCTTTTTTTCCGTAAAATTCTAATTTCATTGATTTATGATGATCAATAACCTTCCATTTTATTTTAACTATAAGATCTTTTCATATTTTTTTAGTTTTGGAAAATATATTTAAACAAAATTGAAGATTTTATTTTCTATATTTCATTGTTTATCCTTTATCTTTTTTAATAAATCTGTTCAGCCCTCCCATATTCCTCCTACACATTTGATTCCACCCTTCTTCACCCACACCTACCATTGTAGGTCTCTCCATTTTCTATCCTTCTCCCTTTTTGGAGTTGCATGAAGATTTACTTGGGGGCAGATTGTCAGTGCTTCCGGTGTGAACGAACATAGATTTAATCTACGATCAAGAAAAGGTCGAAAGTAGGGCAAGGTGTAACAAGTAGTAGTAGCTCACATACTCAGCATCTGAGATCACAAGAAGAAGAGGATGATGAAGGATACAAGTCTGTCGATGAACGTGATGGGGCTTCGTTCCTTGTCTCGACATTGAGGAAGAAGAGGGCACAGAGGACCTTGATGATTTCGTTTGACCCACTTCCTAACCATCCACCAGTCCACCCCATTCCACTTGAAGTCTTCTTCTCTTTAATCTCTTATGTTTTAGACTTGTATTTAGTATCTATGATGCTTTAGGCTTGATTTTATTATAATATTAGGTTTTCAATTTGTTTATATTTCATCATGAAAATATTTATACTATTAAACTTGAAAGTAACAAAAGTTTAAAGTATTTTTTACATATTTATGGAAAGGCGGTCGCCTTTGCCTCTAAGGCGCACGATAGCGCTAGGCTAGTCCCATCGCTTTTCATCGCCTCTAGCTATTTCAGACACTGTCTCTGAGGAAATATAAAGACATAATGAAAATGCAATTGTATCTCTCTATGGATAATAGTAATTGGTTGACCATTAAGGAATACCCGTATAAGGCGGTTCTTGTGATAGACGTTGAAGCCACTAACTGCAAGCTTAGGAGCTTCTTTTACAAACCCAATAGTTGTTGTCACTGAAACCTATAAATTAAAGATATGCATATAATTAGAAACATCTTGCACAAAGAAGAAGAAGAATAGAACTCAATGCAGACAGCTAGCAGAGGATCAACATAGCCCATCCCATTTAGCAGGAAGGAACTCTGAGATGATTCCACAACCAGGATTGAAATACAAAGTAATGTGACAGTTTTTATCAAGAGCTTGTTCAGAAGTCAACTCTTACCCCTAATACAACTGATTTTTTCCAAATCTATGGGGAAGGGAGGGTGATCCCCAATTGTAGCATTTATAGAGTCAACAGACATTGTAAAATATACCAAAAAGCAGTATGGCCTTGCAGTTAATCCTCTCTCCACAAGGGATGAACATGAAATAGAGGCCAATGGGCTGGCTGCAGGGTCAACACAGAGAAGGGATGCCCCTTTATCATCAACAGTAACTTACCTCTTGAGAGGACAAAGCTAGTTGTGGCTTGTAGGTCAAAGTCTGTTTATGAATCAGATCATCAGCAATGTTAAATTGTTTGACAGGTTTTCCCCTCAATATAATCTGAAAGTTCTTGAATGGCCTCAAGTACAATATGGAAGCATAAGCCTGCACAGAATATAAAGATCAACTCATTCTCTAAGTTATAACCATTAAAACTGAGAAGAAATACATATCCACTCAACTCGGAACAGTGTTGAAAGTAACTATATATGCAATAAAGGAAGTAGAAAAGTTCAAGGATAGTCACCCACTCACCCTCAATGAAAAGCGGATTCGATATGAGATGTGAGATCGCAGTTGCTCTGTCTGTTTGGTTATTTTTAACAAGTTTCCACAACTGGCTTCATCTCTCAATCTTATGTCCTACATCGTCAAGCAATTAGAATACCAAGACTAATGATTAATCCAAGAATTAGACCACCATCATTAAAAATTACGATGTTACACATGCAACAATCCTTCCGATATAAATTATTTTTCTTTTATTTCTAAGATGTGAAATTGCCAATGGTGACATGTGAAAATATAATTTATTGAAGTATCTATAATCTATAACTGGATATAGTATGAGGTCTCCTCAGTTGGATTGTTGGTGTTGAAAAGAATCCAAAACACAAGTTTCCATGTTCCTTGATTTTACGAAATTGCAAAGTAACAGCAGCAGTAGTTGGGTATAAACAAACTTCTGGTACATAACATGAACGGAGCAACATACCTCATCATCATCGTCAAAACTCAGTTCATAAATTCCTTCATCATTCAGCCAAAGGTTGAATATTATTATTTTTGTTCCATGGGAGCCAATGTCATCAAACTGGTCATGCCCAAAACATTATGTGAGATAACATAAATCTTACAAAAAACAACAAAAAATAGCAATTTCATTTCACACATCAACTCATCCACTTGATCTATTTCCTTATAAGAAAACTGGATGTCACGTCTGACACAGGAACCAATAACAATTCAAATCAGGACAAGGCACCTTAAATCCTGGTAAATGGCTTTTCATCTCCTTCAAATTTACCCATTGAACAAAAACCGATGGAAGATTTCAGATGTACATCAAAGATGACGCTTAAACTGCTGTCCAATTAATGTCTTCATGTATTCCACAAAAATATTCCAAGAAACTTCACCAATCTTAACATACTGTCTATGCTCATTTTCTAGCAGAAGAAACCAAAATTCACAGCTTCAAGATAGCATACACCCACAAATGAAACAAAAACTAAAAAAAAAAAATTGGCAACACCATAACATAACACAAGGAACATTGATTTGAAATAATATTTTGAAAAAAAAAAACAACAAACTAAGCAGCTTAAAGAAATTTAGCAATCAAGAAGTCTTTATATGAAACCAGATTATAAGCAGTCCATTTATTTCCAAATCCCAAAAATAAAGCAGTATAAGATGAAAAACCCTCAAACATACATTTAATCCTCTTGACATAACATTTTATACACATTTCCAAACTCAGTTTGATATAAGTTTTATCCCAAATCAAATCAAATCAAATCTTATCCTTTGATTTTAAACAAGTTCAGAGTTTAATTTTAACTAGTGTAGGCCCCGTTTCATAAACACAAGATTTTTCTAAAATATTATGATGATATTACAAACATATGCATTGAACTTAAAAATGGAAATTCCGCGTGGTACCTACAAACTTTTACAAATTCCACGTGATATACAAAGTTTTGAAAAATTCAGCGTGGTGCCCACGAAGTTTTGTAAAAGTCTACATGATGCCCACGAAGTTTTTCAAAAGTTTATGTGATAACAATAATGGGTTTTAATATTGAAAAATTGAGATTAAAAATTATAATTGTACATTATAATTTCGAAAAACACTCTACAAGATTGGGTATTGGTTTGAATATTTTTTTAGAACTAGTTTTTTTATACTCCCCCGTTCGGCAAAACATGTCATTTTAGCTTATTTCACAAGTTTTAAGGCAATTAACAAATGTACTAATTTACCCTCAATTATGACCCTCCTTTTTTACTTTATCGAAAACTACAACTAACAAACTATCAATCATATCAAGGGCATTTTTGTAAAGTGAATGGCAAAATACCTACAATGACAAGCTTTTTTGAACAAAACTAACATCCTAAAATGACAAGTTTTGCCGAACGGAGGGAGTATAAATTTTCTTAGAGATAAACTAACCAAATTTTTTTCTCAAAAATTTTACGTCTTTGATTTTGATTTGTTCTCAATATTTAGTTTTTATTTATAAGGAAATAAGGGGAAAAAAAGAACTACGGAGTATTACCCATTCACCATTGAAAAAAATTGATACAACAACCACCCAGTAAATCTCGCGATTAAGCGGGGTCTGGGGGACGCACTATTACCCCAACCAGGTCGAGAGAGTGTTTCCGAAAGACCCATAACAACACGGAGCAAGGACCACAAGCCTTCTGAAAGTATAAGGACGGTAAAGAATCTAAAAAGGAGGCCTAGACAAAAGGACACAGCAACATAGCCTAAAATACTAGACATCGGCGACCCGTATACACCTCCTCCACTAGTCCCTATCTAAAGCCACATCTTCTGAAAGATTCAGAAGATGAAGGTTACGACGGATGACCTCCATCCAACTCTTCTTAGGTCTACCTCTCCCCCTGCGGCTGACTCCAAGATCCAAGTTCTCACATCTACGAACTCGAGCCGATAAAGGCCTCCTCCGAACGTGTCCAAACCAACGCAGTCTGGACTCCCTCAGTTTGTCCACAATACACGCAACGCCTACCTTGATCCTAATGTCAACATTTCTGATTCTGTCTAGTCTCGTAAGCCCACTCATCCAACGTAACATTCTCATCTGAGCTACTACCACCTTCTATTCTTGGGTTTTCGTAATAGGCTTTCGTAATAGGCCAGCACTCAGAGGCATACAAAAGAGTTGGCCTAACAACCACCTTATAGAACTTCCCTTTCGGTTTAGCTGGGATGTTCTTGTCGCATAGCACCGTCGACGCTCTTCTCAACTTAGCCACCAGCCTGAATTCGATGTTCTATATCCCTATCAATACCTCCATCGCTTTGAACGAATGATCCTAAGTATTTAAAGTACTCTTTCCTAGGTACTAGAATATCCCCCAAATAAACATCAGACTCCGGGTCTCTGCGCTCTCCAAAACGGAACTCAACATATTCAGTCTTTAGTTCTCCTCAACTTGAAACCCTGATACTCCAGCACCTCTCTCCATTTTACAAGATTGATACAAAATTTTAAAATTACAAGAAGATATAGACACTTTTCCCCATTAAACCAACTTTCATATGAAACAATTTTTCGGTGAATTTTTTGACTTAGTAACCGGGGTTGAAGAATTTAATAACGTGATGTGACATCATAACTTCTCAAAATTCAATTTTTTGTAAAAACTAAATTTAACCAATTTAATTTTATAAATCGTACTTTAGAGCAAATTATTTACTTATCAAATTTTATAAAAATTAAAATTGGGCATTTAAGAACATGGTGCCATACTATTTTCCTATTTTTAATACTCAATTAAAATGTGAAACTTTTAATTGTGTATTACAAATTATCTCATATGAAAATTGGTTTAATGTGAAAAAGTGTACGTGTATATCTTCTTGTGATTTTTAAATTTTCTATTAATATTGCTTCATTGTAAATGGGTAATATTACTACATAGTTCTTATCATTTTTTCTTCATTTCCTTATAAATAAAATCTAAATATTAAGAACAAATAAAAAATAAATACATAAGATTTTTGAGAAAAAATTTGGTTAAGGTAAGAAAATGTATATAAAAAATTAGTTTTAAAAAAGATTCAAACTAATACACAATCTTGTTAAGTGTTTTCCAAATTATAATGTACAATAATATAATTTTAAATCTCAATTTTTCAATATTAAAAGCCATTATTGTTATCACATAAACTTTTGAAAAACCTCGTGAGCACCATGTGGCCATTTACAAAACTTCGTAGGCACTACAAATAATTTTTCAAAACTTCGTATACCACGCGGAATTTGTTAAATTTCGTGGGCACCACATGGAATTTCCCAAAAAAAAAAAATAGTCACAATAATAATTGAAGAAAGAATGAAATACACATGAAGTCATTTTTGCATGCATAATGCCATATTGTATAGTGAAATCATTCTAATAGACTGATTTTTAATAATACTATGTTATACTGCCAATAATAAAGGACAAGCTTGTTACAACAAATTTTATTAATTCTTTTACTCTATTATTTCATGCTAAACTGTTAGGGCACAATGCCTTTAATTGTACTATAACTTGTTAGTATTTTTCTCAAATGTTAATATACATGTACGTACACACACACATAATATAGTCTCTCACGGTTCATGACATTTTAGTTCATTGTGCTTGTATTAAAATATGTCATTTTAGCCTTTTGAATCCTCAATGATTATCGTAAGTTCCAATTTTACACAATTTACATTTTCAAGGAAAACCCAACTCTTCTCATCCTCTATCCCCACTCAACAAGTCAAACCTTTTTTACAAATCAATTATCATTAAAAAAAGAGAGTAAATTACACATAACCATCCATAAATTAGGCTTGTTTTCACATAACCACCCATAAATTTATAAATTACAGAAACCACACATAAATTAGATTTATTTTCAAATGACCACCCGTCCATTAAACCTCAATTTGTTTAGTTTGAAAAGCTTAAAATACCCCTAATTCAAACTTTTTTAAATGTAAAGCAATTGTATATATTTTACTTTAATTTGACATTTCACCTTGAAAAACGTAAGGAAATTAAGCATTGTAAAAATATATAAATGCCTGAACCAATATATATGCATCAGATTTGCAATGTTGAATAAGATATGAACAAGCTCTAAGATAAATCCAGATTATTACTCTATCTATTTGGAAAAATATTTTGTTTAATTACTATTTACACGTTTTTTTAAGATGATAAAAATTATATAAAATATCCATTTTTTATAAATATTTTTAAAAATTACATACTTATTAATAACAATTTCACACTTATTAAAAGGGTGAACCACAAGCCATAATGGGTGATCCATGATGCTTATGAGCTATGTCAAAAATTCAATCGACTAAATAAAGGCACACATCACAAATCATATTGTTGAATATCGAGGTGGAGGGGGTAGTTAAATAGCGAAAATCCATGAAAAGATGTGATACCTCAATTATTTAGCATAAAGGATGTTTAGCTAAGGTCTTCCTCAATTGTTGCTTAAAAAAAACATAAAGTATGATAACAATTGTGAGTCTCAACAACAATGACAGAGTTAGGAATTATTTTAAAAGGGAGGCTCAATTTTTATAAAAATGATTTTAGACCGATTGTTCTGTATGGCTCTGAGTGTTGGCCTACAACTAAAGCTCAAGAACATAAGTTGTCTGTGGCAGAGATGAGAATGTTGCGATGGATGTGTGGGCACACAAGACCGGACAAAATCAGAAACGAAGACATCAGGAGAAAGGTGGGAGTTACGAGTATAGTAGACAAGCTGCGGGAGTGTAGATTGCGTTGGTTTGGTCACGTGCGCAGGAGACCGGCTGAGGCTCCGGTTCATAGGTGTGAGAGCTTGGATCTTGGAGATTTCAAAAGGGGGAGAGGTAGACCGAAGAAGAGTTGGAAGGAGGTCATTCATCACGATCTTAATCTTCTGAATCAGTCGGAAGTTATGACTGTGGACAGGGACCACTGGAGGTTGTGCATTCGGGCCGTGGATGTTTAGAGTTTTGGGTCCTGATGTTTTGCTCTATTGTCCTTGCTATTTTCCTGTCTTCTTCCTGCTTCGTTTCTGATATTGTTTTCCCTCTATGAGTAATGCTTTCTTGTTGTTCTGATATCCTATTGTTCTGGGTCTATCGGAAACACTCTCTGGACTTGCTCGGGGAAGGAGTGCGTACATCCTGACCCCCCAGACCCTGCTTTTGCGGGATATACTGGGTTGTTGTTGTTGTTGTTTACCCATATATGAGAAGGAATATTACAAAAATAATTTTAAAAAACCCATAAATTTATTATTTGAAAATAATTATTATAATTTAATTATATTTTTATATTAAATCCTTGCATAGCACGGGGAATAGACTAGTATAAAAAACTAAAATATAGGGGCATTTTCATCTTTACAAATAAAACAAATGGACATTTAACAAATTGGTGGTCTTTTGAAAACATACCAAATTTATGGGTAATTTTCTGTAATTTATAATTTTATGGGTGGTTATGTGAAAGTGAAACCAACCTAATTTATGGGGGGTTATGTGTAATTTACCCTTAAAAAAATGAAAGAAAATATGCATTTAGTTGTCTTAACAAGTGCGCAAAATTCTAACACATCATGAATTGTGATTAGGAGGGATTATATAGAACGATAAATGCATAGGCATCATTTATATAAGTTCGTATATTCTTCTTAATTATAAATGATAAAAATAAGAAATTGGATTATATTAAAATAATTAATCGTTATTTAAATTAGTAAATATTGATTAATAGTGGGTCATGTTAGCAATATATTTAACTAGTCTTATTATCCCGCACTCTAGTAGAGTTTCTTAATAAATTATACTCCCTCGGTCTCAAAATTTAATTCGTTTTAGGATTTTGCACAAGTTTTAATAAAACACTCACCCCTCCAATCAACATCATCATTCCAATAACTTTTTCATAAATTTTATTGTTTTTTAATACCCACTACACTTTTTAACCCATCAAAATCTTTTAAAAAAGTCTACAGCACACAAATCGATACAAATCATTACTATCCCCTACCTAGAAAAACTAAAATGACATCTATTTTGATAAAGAATAAAAACCTAAAACGACCTAAATTTCGAGACGAAGGGAGTATTTTATTATATCAATCATGTATGTTTAAATCTTTTCAAGGATATTTGAAATAACCATAAACTAAAACAAGATAAAATTCGATTAAAATCAATATACAACATGTACATATTTCATAGGTAAATCAATCAAGATAAATAAATGTTTTGTTGAAATGACAAACCGTTAAATTTTTATGTAAATAGAATTACAGGGAGTACATAAGAAAGCTAATTTGAGGGTCTATTCCGTAAGATACCTAATTTAAGGATAAATATTTTTATTGTTATTAAATTTTGAACTCTTTTGAATTATTATGGAATTTGTGTTAATAAATTATGTTTACTCTAACTTGTTCTAGATTTTAGTTCGTGGTATTCATTAGCTAGTTAGAGTTGAGTTTATAGGTTATAAGTTGAAATTTTATCCTATAAAATATAAACGGATAAAATTTGATCTTTTAAATTAGTATGGAATTTTGATTTATAAATTATGTTTATTCTTGTTCTAGATGTGAGTTGGTGGGATCCATTAGCCAATTAGGGTTAAGGTTAAAGGTTATAAAATGAAATCCTTTAAAATGTTGTAAACGATTAAATTACCCATTATTGATTTAAATTACGAATAATTATATGTAATTAACAATTAAGGTGAACAGAGGGGATTACAAGTAGATAAAAATAGGTGGGACCATTGGTTCACCTAGATAAAAGATGTGAGATCATAAATTGATGTGGCTAAAAAATACGGGACCAAGATCAAAATATGACACATACGCGAATAGAGAGAGATATTTTTAATGAGTATTAATTAATGGTGGGATCATTATGAAAGAAAAAGGATTTAAAAAAAGATTATGTGGGAAATTTTTGCATGAAAGGTTTCTATGGGGCACCTAATGAACAAAGTTTGATTTTCCGTGAAAAATGGACCTACATGGATGTTGCCTAGTTGAGAACTTTTTTCACACCCAAACAGTAAACTACTTTTTTTAAATACTAAAATGTCCAAAGGTGGTATTTTAAATAAACCAAAATTGATGTAAACCATAAATCAATCAACAAACTTGAAGATATTCAATAAACCTGAATAAATCTAACCTGCATCATGAGTTCTTCCTTCGAAGCAAATGGGGACCATTCAAGGATGGTGTTTAAATTTGTAGACCAATCATCATGTGAACTGTAGACTATTGGCTCTGCCCAGTTACTAGAGATGTCAAAATCAACCTGCCATGTGCAAATTTAAACTAAACGATACTTTTTATTTAAAAATAAAAAAGAGAAATAGAGCACAAAGAATTACCATCGGTATAATCACATCATCTTGACCTGTTTTCCGCAAGAATGTGTAGGAGAGAAGGCCAATACTTTGTGTTGCTTTACTGGAAATGTAAAAATAAGAACATTTAGACTCATATTTAATTTACACACATCATATGTTATATAAATTTATAAACACATACTTATAGGTTCATAAACACCTTTACATACCATACAGATCAAACCAATGGCCAATTCAAATGCCCTAGACCAAGAGAAAGACACCCAGACTTATTCCCCCCCCCCCCCCCCCCCCAACAAACACAGCCAAAACCCTTTAAGCACTCCCATACAAATACAAATACAACATCAAATGCTGAACCTCTACTATATTATTTAATTATCACATTATGTACAAAAGTTCAAAGAGGGAAAATGTTGAACGATGGGAAAGTTCACACGCTCAAGGATGTTGACCTCTTAATTAGAAATTCACTCCATTATATAATATCCCTAGCAAGAGAAATGCTCCTAAAAATCGTGGAATTCACAAACCCTTAGATCTGATAAGAATGAAGATATAACCACCTCCATATAGTAGATTGCTATGAATAATAGACAAATAAGTCTAAGCTTGTAGGACCATCATACTTGCAGGCGAGATGGAGAAAATACACACAACATTTGCATACACGAAAGACATTATTACCCGGAGCGAGTTGAGCGGCTGAAAACAATCACATCAGCACCAAGCCGCATAGTACTTGTCTTAAAGCCATTGCCATCTGAACTCAACATAGGTTAAGATACCAAGAGAAAGAAAACAAGAAAAAGATATTAATATTCTTTGATAGTAATGAGAGAAATAAGCTCCAATATCTCTACGGACGTTGTTAAAACACAATGATGAAAATAAATTCTTGGAAGTACAAACGAAACATTAACATCAAAAACATAATTAATGAATACAGGACCATAGATTATAAGACATAAGAAGCTTGAAGCACACTCACATTGGCCAATTGTTGTATTTGCTTGCTTTGAAGAGTATCCAAGGCTCATACATTTTCTTAGACCATCCGGATCCATTCCTCCACCATCATCTGTGTAAAATATTTTGAATATAGATATCTAGACTACGCAACATTCAATTCTAGACAATGGACATTTCACTGTGCAAAAATATAAAGGATTATTTTGGGATTTTCTTTGTATAACAGCCTTCTAATATGGACGGTTTCATTTCACAGTTCATTTGTTTAAAATTTTCACAAACCCATCCAATAACAGATATCATTTGCTACCTACGACCAAGTGAAACAATGTTGAAAAAGGAAACAAAAGTATGTTGACAAAATGAAGAATAATATGAGTCATATGTGGTTGGTTATATTGAAAGATTGGGAAAGATAGTTTGTGGTAAAGTGATAAAAAGAAAAAATAGGGTTGCTATTATAACAATTAACAATGAATTCATAGTTTTCCAGTCTTTCCTTATAGCCATTTGATTTGGCTTCATGGGAGGTTGGTGGTTAGAAAAAACTCCTAATGTTATGGGTTTTGAATAACTAAAAGAAGGGTAAAAAAACTTCTGGGTGGTAAAAAATATAACATCTTTTTCATTCAATGATAATGGTATGGTATCAGTAATAGAAACAAAACTGAAAAACAACCCACCTAGAAGAAGCAATGCAGGACAATTATCCCTTCTGTTAAGAATTTTGTCCACCTTTATGAAAGTAGCCCCATTAGGTACCTGAAGAGGAAGAAGACAGAGAGAAAAGAGCCAGATGAGGAAAACAGGCAAGTTTGAATGAAAATCAGAAATTAAAATGTAGTTTAGTCTGTCGACGCGTGTAAGCAATAGCATCCAGTATTACTCTTGGATGCAGCTTTCAAACGATTAAGTAATAGCATCATCATTTGTGTTCCCCCAATTTCAAAGAAACTTGAGAGACGAGAAAAAATAAAAATAAAATAAACTTAATAAAGTTATTTTAAACATATCCCTCGTGTGACTGAAAACTTAACCTATCACCAAACAAGACAAGCTTACAATGAAGAAAAACACATTACACATTCAGATCCAGGAATTGATCTGCTCTTCTGCTCTTTCTTAGAACGGAGTATTTGTTAGGTGAAATCGTATTCCAGAGAAATTAAACATATCTGCAAACTAAGCCCATTGACATTATCCTATAAAGTTTGCACAATGACCCACTCATGGGACAGTAGTCATTTTTTCTCTTCAAGGTCTTTAAATGGGCGAAAAATTCAAAGCACTTAACAAATCAAATGGAAAATAGTATTATCGTCAAAGGATTTTAGCAATGACTATACCATCTCCCTAATTTGGACAAATATTCCCATTAGCTAGAAGACAACATTGATTGGAATGGAAAATTACATCACAGAAGCAAGGCAGTTCACAAGTATGAACACTGACCTCATCAATAGCATTATCCAAGAGTTCAGCAATGGCTGTAGAAGTAAAACATCAAGAACCACAAAATGTGAGCCAGGCAACATAGGCCAAACACTGATATTCGCATAAACCCTATAAACTGCAAATCCGCATATCTCAGCTCAAATTGCAACACAGACAGCACCTAACGTGATTAAACTACAAGGTTTGAAAGAAATCTACCTCCGAAAGCCCACTTGTGAGAAGTTGCATTCGAATGAAGAAACTTCGGATGTACTCGTGCATGCTCCAGTTCACCTGCAGGATTGATCGAAAAGGAATTTGCAAATTTCTTCAGAAGCAGCACAAAGAAGTAGAGACGGTTGAATACGAAGTATATACCTTCTGCGGGATCGAATTTTGCGGGACCAACATCAAAAGCACCGGCTTTCCAGAAACTACGAACTTCCAGCTTCTGCGAAGATGGCAAATTGCTGGACGAACGATTACTAGGTTTGGTTGCAAGAACCCTATCGTCTTCGTCGCCGCTATCATCAATCTCAACTACATTGATCGGCCGATTCTCCGCCATTGTCGGTCTCGGCGCAGTTAGAGAAACTATGACTTCTTGAGTCTTGAAGCCGAAATTAGAGTTTGTCCCCGATCGCAAAAAAATACACTGAACTCAGAAATACTATACCCGCGCCTAGAGCTGGAAATGCCCTATAAATGAAAAAAAGTTTGGATTCGAGATGAACCGATCTGATGAGCATCGGCACCCATATCAGGTTAGCAAAGGGTGGATCCAAATGCGCTTCAAGCAATTTTTGGTAAGTAAAACAAACTTTTACACACTCATTGTTCAAGACTTCAAGTAAATGATTAGTCTTAGGGCTACACAAATTTTCATACCGCTATTTTTTTTTTATTAGGAAATAATTCGAGACCGGACAAGTCCGGACCTCGAAAGGCAAGCCGTCTAAACATACAACATAGCAAAAGAAAATACAACATGAAAACAGAATACAATCACATACTCCCTCCGTCCTAAAATACATGGGCTTTTAGCCTTTAGCACAAGTTTTAATAAAACACTTTACTTTTAAAAAAACATCATCATTGCACTAACTTTTTGATAAATTTTATTATTTTTTAACATCCACTACACATTTTAACCAATCAAATTATTTTAAAAAGTCAACAACACACAAACCAATACAAATCATTACAATTTACTACCTAGAAAACATAAAAGCCCATCTATTGTTGGACAAAATTTTACCTCTAAAAACTCATGTATTATTGGACGGATGGAGTATTAAGGAATAGTTTATTTAAGCTTGTTATTTATATTTTTAGATTTTATTAATTCTCATCTTATATAATTTGATTTTGTCAAAAGTAGCTGAGAGATTATCTCCGACTCCTTCATCCACTTTCTGATGTAGTGGATATTTATATCCACCTTCAAGATAATTCAAGTATGATTTGTGAGTTAATATGGTATTAAAGTCTATTCATCCTCAACTCTTATCCCTCCTTCCTCTCGTTTGTCAACAATGGCTCATCCTACCTCCATCCAGATTTCGAATCCGGACGAACCATCAAAACCCTTCCAAATTATCAACTTTCAAAATATCATCAAACTCTCTTCTACAAACTATATTACTTGGCTAAATCTAGCTCAATCCCTTCTAATCGGTCATGGCCTTCTTCCTTATGTTGATGGAACAATGGTGGAACCTCCCAAAACCATCACTTTTAACGAAACTTCGCAACCTAACCCGGCCTACACAACCTAGCTTCGTTAAGACTAGTTGCTCAAGGGGGGCCTCATTGACACCCTTTCTCCTTCTGTAGCCTCTCTTGTCACAAGAGCGGCCACATCGCGTCAAGTATGGAAGATTTTGGAGGACACGTATGTTAAACCTTCCCGGACGCATATCGGTCTCCTTAAAGAGAAACTCAACTCCATCTCCAAAGGCTCGCTCTCCAGCACTGAGTATCTCCAACAAATCTCCGGCATCCCGGATCTTTTGGCCTCCCTTGGAAAGCCCCAAGACCAGGAAGACATCACGGATGTGGTTCTTCGAGGTCTTGATACATCTTACGAGTCTGTGATCGATGGCATCAAGGCACATGACACGGCCATTGATTTTCCAAGGCTTCATGAGAAACTCCTTACTCATGAGATGTTTCTCCAGTACAAATCACCGCGGCGATGACGGCTCAATCATCCTACAGGTCTCCCTCCAAAGGCAAAGGGAAAACACACAATGGGCCAACCCCATCACAACTGCCTCTGTCGTCTCCATCGTGGGCGCCTTCTACCAATCCGACATCGCAGCCGCGCCCACCACCTAAACCCTCCCTTGGCCATTGTCAATGGTGTAGGACGCAGGGCCACGTCTTGGCTCACTGTCCTGGATTCCGTCAGGTTGCTCCTCACCTTTGCCCTCTCGCCAACTATTCGTTCCCTAGCCCCACCCATCCATCGACCCCAATCCAAACCCCTCAAGTCAACACAAGTTCCCTCCAACACCCAAACCCCAACCAACATTGGTTGGTAGACAATGGTGCAACCCATCACGTCACCAGCGATTTGAATAACCTCGCCCAGCATTATCCTTACGACGGTACCGAGTCTACCGACGAACTCCAAGTTGGTAATGGCCATGGTCTTCCTATCTCTCACATTGGCAATTCCTCCTTCAACTTTGCATCCAAACGTTTTAATATTAATGATGTTTTACATGTTCCAAATATTGCTAAAAAAGTTTTATCAGTCTCTCTGCTCAAAATCATGTTGAAATATCATTCTCACCAACTTTCTTTGTTGTGAAGGATCTATCCTCGGAAAATATCCTTCTTAGGGGACCTCTCAAGAATGGGTTCTACACTTGGCCAATCTCCGAATCCCCATCCGTCTTCTCACTGCGTCACTCCCTTGAGTCGGCCTGGCATCACCGTTTGGGTCACCCATCGCCCTCAACGTTCCGCCTTTATAAATCTATTGATTCCATTCATTCTCTAGATTCTATTTATGATTTTTGTACTGCATGCTCCACAAACAAAGCTCATAAGCTTCCTTTCCACAAATCGACTATTGTGTCGACGACCCCTTTGGATATTATTTTCTCCGATGTTTGGACTTGCCCAATTTTATATTTCGATGGATTCAAATACTATATTGTTTTTGTTGATCATTTTACAAAATACATATGGTTTTATCCTCTTAAACGTAAGTCGGACACCCACCAAACATTTGTCGCATTTAAGGCCTTGGTGGAAAATAAATTCAATAACCATTCTGGAATGGCTCACCGGAAAGGACTTGTGGGTAGTACCCATAGGTCCCCGGTTCGAACCCCGGAATGACTGCTCTTTATTTACCAATTCAAGGAAAATAAATTCAATACAAAAATCAAAACTTTCTACTCGGATAATGGCGACGAATTCGTTTCCCTCAAATCCTTTTTGTCCTTAAATGGGATTTCTCATCTCACCTCTCCTCCTCACACCCCGCAACATAACAGCTTTGTTAAGCGTCGTCATCGTCACATTGTGGAAACCGGTCTTTCCCTTCTATCTCACTCCCACATGCCCCATCGTTTTTGGCCCCTCGCCTTCCAAACTGCGGTATATCTAATCAATAGAATGCCCACTCCCACTCTTCACTATAAATCTCCATTTTTAACATTATTTGGAACTTTGCCAAATTATCATAAACTAAAATGTTTTGGATGTGTATGCTTTCCACTTTTACGACCGTATGCCAAAACAAAGATGTATCCAAGGTCTGCAGCGTGTGTATTTGTTGGGTACTCTCTAACCCAAAGCGCCTACCATTTCCTAGACCCCCAAACCTATAGGATATACACCTCAAGGCACGTTACTTTTGTTGAAACTAACTATCCCTTTCAAAAATTAATCCCATCAAACCCCTCTACCCACCCCCTCCCACCTTACCTCCTCTAAGGCCCATCTCTTCATGTGGCCCACCTTCTCCCTCCCATTCCCCCACTACTTTACCAAATACGGATCATATACCCCACCCATCACCATTAACCCATTCCCCCACTAAATTCTAGCCCACCCACTACTCCCCCACGTCATTCCCCTATTCCTCTGGCTCTTTCCCCGCCGTCACCTATCCATCCCCCATCTCCTCCCTCCAATACTACACTAGCATCCTCGCCCCTTTCTCCTCCTCCTCGACAGATCATCACCCGGTCGAAGAACAATATCTTCAAACCCATATCCAAACTCAACCTGACCACCCAACTCACCACTCCTGAGCCCCAAAACATAACTCAAGCCCTGAAGGACCCTAACTGGCGCTGGCTATGACACAACAATTCAATGCACTCGGTTCTAATCAGACATGACATCTTGTTCCCCGTGAATCTGCTAGCAACGTCGTCGGTTGCCGATGGGTTTTCCGGGTTAAAACTAATCCGGATGGTACCCTTGACAGGTATAAGGCCCGCCTCGTGGCCAAAGGATTTCATCAGAGACCTGGTTGTGACTTCACTGAGATTTTCAGCCCTGTCGTCAAACCAGTCATAGTTCGAACGGTGCTCACCTTGGTTGTCCAATCCGGGTGGCCTTTGAGACAAGTGGATATCAACAACGCCTTCCTCCAAGGCACCCTTGAAGAGGATGGTGCAGCTGGAGAAGATCTCATTTTTTGCCATTCATCATTTTCAATCAAGTTTTGATGTCTTCATGAGAGTTGTAGCCCTCGAAAAGAGCTTTCCAAAGCATACTCATATGTGTCAATCCGACAAACGAGGACTCGGGAAAGTGCATTTCAAGAACGGAGCAGAATGTTGAAAGCTGACAGGACTAGTCGATGTCTACTACAACTAGTCGAAGTCGAGTACTCCCGAGCCAGAAAGTCACACGGAGTCGAGCATACCACTCGAGGAGCCCAGAGCTACTCGACGTCGAGTGCTACAGTACTCGAAGACGAGTACACACGTCGAGTCCAGATAGGGTTAGTAACAATTAGGGTTATCTTTTATACCTTATGCATTATTTTATATGGTTATCGTTGTGGTGTTGATACTCTGATCTTAGAAGTACTTTAGTTTATTGATTTTATTCCCAAATTTCGTGTTTGCTTTCGTTTTATTGCAATTTAAAATTACAATTTTCGGTTCTGAGTTACTCGATTTCGACCACTTCTAGTCGACGTCGAGTAGGTCTTAGTCGACGTCGAGTAGGTTTTACTCGACATTGCTTGTTTTGCCTCGTTTGTGTTTCTGTTTGCTTCTGTTTGCAATTTTACCCGACTGAGTGGTCGACGTCGAGGACATTAGTCGACGTCGAGTGCTTCCTGAGTCAATTTCGAGAGTTTCTGAACTGAAAAGGCGGGCGCTGACACGCTTCCTCGTGGATCGATCCTGACTGCCTTAGTGCCTTGTACTACAACGGGAAGAAGTCTTGTATTTATTTGCTGAGACAGGGAGTCAAATTGATTTCATATTTTATATTTTATTTTCATACTTGACAATCCTCCTGCAACAACACAACCGTCGGGCTTCATTGACAAGTCGCATCCAACTTCAGTCTGTAAATTGAACAAAGCGATTTATGGTCTCAAATAGGGGTGATATACGAGCTGAACGAGCCGAGCTTGACATATTCAAGCTTGGCTCGTTCGGGAAATGAGCCGAGCCGAGCTCGAGCCCAAAAATTATTCGAGCTTTTTTTGGCGCTCAAACTCGGCTCGCGAGCCTAGAGGTAAACTCGAGCTCGGCTTGTGAAGGCTCGAACAAGCCAAACGAATGAGCCTGGGCTTGTTCGAGCTCGTCAGTTGGGCTCGTTCGGCTCGTTTGAGCTCGGTTTCGAGTTGAGAATCAATAAAAACACAACTTTTACAGTAGAACCATAAGATTTCAGATTCAGATTTCTCAAATTGACAATGAATTAACTCTACTAAGAATTTCAGAAATCTCAGACTTCTCAAATTTACAACAAATTAACCCTACTAAGACTTCTCAAACGCATGTACATGCGCTAAATTAGATTTCAGAATCTCATATTCAAATTTCAGAAATCTCAGATTCAAATTTCAGAAATCTCAGATTCAGATTTCAGATGAGGAACGAAGTGAATAGGTAACATGAATGAGATTGAGGAACGAAAGTGACAACCAGAAGATGTGCGAGATTGCAGAACGGGAAAAGAGCCAACGTAGAAGACAACCCAACGAGGCAACGACGGTGAACAGAACGGGAGGGGGCCGACTACTGCTGCTTCTGTTCGCCGGGGCCGTGCTGCTACCGTTGTTGTTTACCTATGCTGCCTGAGCCGATCTCGGAAGGAGTGCGAACGGGAGGAGGGCCGACTACTGCTGCTAATGCTCGCCGGCGCCGCACTGCTACTGCTGCTGTTCACCGGTGGAGCCTGAGCCGATCACGGAAGGAGGGCGAACGGGATGAGGGTGGAGGGGTAGGGCCAACGCTTTCTCCTTTCTCAGTTTCTCTGCCAAGGCCAGACGGCGTAGACTGAAGAGCAAAGACGCGAAGTACCGAGCCTAAGAAACCCTAAATCCTTCTATTTAACGGCCCTAGGGGTATTTTAGTAATTTTTTGTATCGAGCTTCCGACCTCGGCTCGGGCTCGGGCTCGGTTCGAGCCTAAAACTATGTTCAAGCTCGGCTCGTTTTCCCTCTACGAATGAGCTCGAGCCGAGCTTTTTCGAGCCGAGCCCGAGCTGTTCGGCTCAGATAACAGCCCTAGTCTCAAACAAGCCCCGAGAGCTTGGTACAATGAGCTTCGTCAATACCTACAGCAATCAGGTTTTGTTAACTCTGTCGTCAATACCTCTCTCATCATTTTGCGACAACAGTCGACTTTCATATACCTCCTTGTCTATGTCGACGATATAATCATCACTGGAAGTAATTCTAGGTTCTTGGAGTCCTTCATTGCAGCCCTATCCACCTGTTTCTCCCTCAAAGACCTAGGGTCCCTCTCTTACTCTCTAGGGGTTGAAGTCCAACAAACTCCATCAGATTTGTTTTTGAACCAAAAGAAATACATTCACGATCTCCTTCTCAAATCATCAATGCTTGACAGCAAACCGATCTCCACTCTGATGGACACCAATTCAGTCCTCACCAAACTCTCAGGCACTGTTCTGGATATCCCAACTGATTTCCGGACCCTTGTTGGAAGCCTCCAGTATCTTGCTCTCACTCGCCCGGATGTGAGTTACGTTGTTAACAAATTGTCTCATTTTATGCACTCCCCCACATCGACTCACTGGGCATCCTTGAAACGCCTTCTTTGCTATCTCAAGGGCACTCTTCATCATGTTGTCAACATCCACAAAACTGGCTCCGCCTCCCTTCATGGCTATTCTGACGTTGATTGGGCTGGTAACAAGGATGACTACACCTCAACAACGGGCTATGTGTTCTTCTTGGGTCGCACTCCAATCTCATGGAGTTCCCGAAAACAAAAGACAGTTACTCGATCTTCCACCGAGTCCGAGTACAAGGCTCTAGCGGATTCTTGCTCTGAGCTAGCGTGGATTGTCTCTCTTCTTGTTGAATTGGGTTCTGCTCCATCCACCCAACCGGTTGTTTATTGTGATAATCTGGGTGCCAGGAGTCTTAGTGCCAATCCGGTGTTCCATTCCCGAATGAAGCACCTCGCTCTCGCGTTTCATTTCATTAGACAACAAGTTCAATCTGGTGATGTTCGTGTTGCTTATGTTCCTACAGAAGATTAGTTAGCCGATGGCCTGACAAAGCCTCTTCTTCGGTCGAGACACCATCTTCTCATGTCCAAGATTGGTCTCTCATCACCACCCATGAACTTGAGGGGTCATATTAAGGAATAGTTTATTTAAGTTTATTATTTATATTTTTATATTTTATTAATTCTCATCTTATGTAATTCGATTTGGTCAAAAGGTAGTTAAGAGATTATCTCCAACTCCTTCCTCCACTTTCTCATGTGCTGGATATTTATATCCACTTTCAAGATAATTCAAGTATGATTTGTGAGTTAATAACCACATATCAACCACAAGTCGTGGTTACCGCATATGTGGTAACCACGACTTGTGGCTACCATCGGTACATTACCATGGTTACCATATTGTAATTTCTTCAGACGTCAATGCTTCTTTCGAATGAACCCCGACGAGCCATTGAGAGAGTAAGTGAGAAATTGGGAGATCTTGAACGGTCGAAGGGGTCAGGAGGCAGGAAGCAACGACTGAACGGGCAACCCTTCAATGGCTGAAACTCGGAAGCCTTGAATAGAGAGATTAGAGAGTAGAGGCTAGAGTTGTTGCGGACTCGCAGTGCCGCTTGATTCCCCTTTGTGTTTGTCTATTTGAACGAACTACTGAAGAGACTAAAAACAGTAGAAATGACCAATTTAGGTCAAAAAATCAGAACACAAAATATAAAGTAAGTTAAAATTAAAAACGTAAAACTTAAATGTAAAAACAATAAATCATATATTTTTTAAAAAATTATATATATACTTGGTAACCATGGTAACCATGGTATTCAAATTTCATTACCATTACCGTACCATATTCACGTCGTTACCACCACGATGGTTACCGCAATTTTGGTTACCACAAGTGGGGTTAGTGGTTACCGATATAGTCAGTTTGTGGTTGGTACGTGGTTGGTATGGTAATTTTTGTAACATTTGCCAGCCCTAATGAGTCTAAAACTTATTTATATAAACAAAAAGCAAAAAAGAAGGATAAGATATTACTACTTGCTCCAGCAATTCAAAACCGGTGCAAGCTCCGAAATGATTTTGCTTGAGCAAATGAATAGAACCCCGCCGAATGCTCAAGGAAATGGGGTGATTTTGCTCCCCGATGCGGATTCTCTAAGCCCGAATTCGAAGCAGTTTGAATTTAATAACAACCTGAACCTGATTATACTTAAATAGGCTGATTTGAAATCAACCCGACATTGTATGACCCGAACATATCTAAAACCTGAAATACCCTAAGCTCGAACATATGACATTTATAGAGAGAAATCAAGAAGAATTAATGATATAGTAAAACAATAAATAGACTCATTTGAAATCAACCCGAAATTGTATGACCTAAACATATCTAAAACCTGAAATCCCCTAAGCTCGATCATATGACATTTATAGAGAGAAATCAAGAAGAATTAATGATATAGTAAAACAAATAAAAAGGATTTTTCTTGAGCAAATGAATAGAACCCCGCCGAATGCTCAAGCAAATGGGGTGATTTTGCTCCACGGTGGGGATGCTCTAAGCCCGAATTCGAAGCGATTTGAATCTAATAACAACCCGAACCCGATTATACTTAAATAGACTGATTTGAAATCAACCCGAAATTGTATGACTCGAACATATCTAAAACCTGAAATCCTCTAAGCTCGATCATATGACATTTGTAGAGAGAAATCAAGAAGAATTAATGATATAGTATGACATTTATAGAGAGAAATCAAGAAGAATTAATGATATAGTAAAACAAATAAAAAGTGAAGGAGTTGAGATTTGAACACAAGACCTTTTGATTTTGATTCTCCTTCCTTCATTTACCACTTGATCTAGATAGAACTCTTGTTTTAAATATCATTTAAAGATCTTATATTACCTTAAAAATACTAAATATATGCAAAAATTTATTTTTTTTTGTATTTTTTCCGGGGGGAGGGGGGGCTCGAGCACCCCTGGCTCCGCCACTGTCTGATACCTAAAACAACTCAAACTCGATTATATCCGAAACCCACAACATTGTTAGTATTTTCCCTAAAATATCTCATATAATATCGAAAACCAAATACAATCTAATACTTGATTATTTAATAGCGGATATTAATTTTGTCATGCATATAATATAAATAAATATTGTGTATTATTTTGTACTCTCTCCGTTCAAAAATATAACTCATTGACTTTTTGGTATATTTTTTAAGATGTTAAAAATTATATAAATATTAATTTTTGTTATTTTTTATAATTTCATATTTATGAGTAATAATATATATATATATATATATATATATATATATATATTATATATAATTTCATATCGAAATTTCATTTGATTTCGCTAATTCCAACAATTTAGGTAAATTGACTCTCGCAAATAAACCTAATTGTATCTACCTTTTCTTAATTAGGATTAGTCGGCTTTCGCAAATAAACCCTAATTACTATCCAAATTCACAATTAATTCACTTTTGCTTCATAATTGCAAACAAGAAATTTCATCAACTTTCGCAAAGGATTAAGCATATAGATAGATGATGGTAAAGACACAAAATTTCATAGATTAATAAATCAAACATACATATCTATCGTTGGGCTCACCCTAACCCTAGAAGATGAGAATTAGAAACAAAACATGGTGAAAGCAACTATCTTTAATATTAAACCAAAACTTAAACTTACAACCATTCTTAATCTCTTCCTCCTCCTCCCCCCCCCCTCTCTCTCTCTCTCTCTCTCTCTCTCTCTCTCTCTCTCTCTCTCTTGCCTCTATCTCGCTCATCTCATCTCTCCCTCCTAAATACTTGCTACCGAAGACGAATTTGCTTGAATTCATAAAACCTAGGCCTAGGGCATTTATTTATAGCAAACCTAATCCTTGCTCACCAAGGAAAAATAATAAAATAATAATAATAATATATCTATCTTTTCTATAAATCCTATCTATCTAAGATGTTTATCTCAATCATAAGGAAATATAGATAAAAGATGGAAAGATAGATAAAAAGATCTTGTGTATAATAATCCTTGAAAGATTCCTCCCAATCCGCTCCGTGTCTTCTGCGTGTCAGATCTAGTGGACGTCGACCAGAGTGGTCGACATCGAGTACTCTTGAGGTCTGGTCGACATCGAGTGAAGGGGTCGACATAATGTGGTCGACATCGAGCACTGGTTGACATAAGGTGGTCAACATCGACCTTCTTTCAGCATTCAGCTCCGTCTTGAAACGCACGTTTCCGAGTCCTCGTTTGTCCGATTGACGCATATGAATATGCATTGGAAAGATCCCTTCAAGAAATACAACTCTCAAGAAGGCATCAAAACTTGATTCAAAATGATGAATGGAGATCCACTACTAGAATTTTGTTATTTAACATCGGTTCATTAACATCGGTCAGAAAAACCTGCCATGTAAAAAAACAATTTGACATCGGTTTATAAATTTGTGATGTGGAAAACAAAACATACACCGCCTTATTTTTTGACCAATGTGAAAAGTGGCTTTTTGGAAAAAAGAAAAGGGTAAGGCGCGGAATTGAAATCTGAACTGTATAAAATCCCGCTCATTCTAAATATGGGCGGGCGGATCCCAATTTTCCCAACACTTAGAAAATTTCCTTGAAATTTGTGGTTTTCCTTAAAACAAAATCCCAATACTCCAACACTTAGAAAAAAAAAGATTGATTTTTTTTCAAAGAACAAAAAATGTTTATATACTTAGAAAAATAAAAACCAAATATTCACCATCCACACCACCAATCTCTTTCCTCCTTACATACCGATTGGCCGACTCTCCCTCTTGTTCAAATCCTGAATCACCTTCCATGTAGGCTCTAGGCTGTTGAACTCGAGGGTGGATCTGGTGGCGCTCTTCGTGGTCGGCCCCGTCTCTCCGACTTTCCTCGCATTGGTGTACTCGCTCTGTCACTGTCGCTGACGTCCTTGCTCTGTCGCTGTCGTCCTCGCCTCTCCGGCTGCCGAACCAAAGCTCAATTTTCGACATCTGTGAAGCCCCATCTCTCCGGCTTTCCTCTCCGGCTTCCCTTCTTCGGCTGTCGAAAACCCTACTCCTTCACTACTTCTTTGTCAATGGTAAGAATTCCGCCTTTAGGGTTTCGATTTAGGGCTTTTGCGAATTGGTTTATTAAGTGTATGTAATAGAATTCCGCCTTTAGGGCTTTTGTGAGTTGGTTTATTCCGCCTTCACTACTTCTCTGTCAATGGTACGAATTCCCTTCTCCGGCTGTCGAAAACCCTACTCCTTCACTACCTCTCGATAGTGGGGGCTCTTTGCTTGCTGTTACATCCCCTCCTTCTTCACCTTGGCGTGTATTTATTTAAGGCTGTGTTGAAGAAGGTAATTGTCATGGTGCGGTTTGGTTTGGAGTTGTGCTACTAGTGCTGCTTCTACCAGGGTCGTTTTATTTGCTTCTTGAACTACTTGTATGGCTGTTATACCCCAATCTAGTAAAGTTCTCTTCTTTATATTGGTTATAATCTCCTATGCTCTCCACTCTGTCACCCTCGCATTTCACCATCGCAACTCGTAATGCATTGATTCCTGATCTCCAAATCCCCATTTATGGATCCTTTTTGCACGTAACACCCCTTAATGGCCCAATTTTCTCTTATTATTCTTCTTGGTGGATGTGTGATTTACTTTTTGTGCATGATATTTATATCTAATATATAGTTTTAGAAATGCGGAGGATTGACCCTTATGTTTTGAGATTTGTTGCTTTACAAGCCATGTACCTCTGATTGCTTCTTTGCACCTCATGCCTTGTCTTCCGTAACTGAAAGTCCTAGAGCATATCCTGAAGGTGTAATCTTCATCATGGTCTTTAAATGCTCAAGAAGTTCTCTCTATTTTCTGCTCTTCTTATTACATTTTTAGTTTGCCAATACATATCTCTATTTTCTATTATTTGTTTTATTGCTTTTCCATGAATAAAAACTTCGATTAATAGTCAATTGCTAGGTTTGCATCTCCTTACATTTTTTCGTTGAACCTTTGCACATATTTGTTTAATATTGTTGTACATGTACATTTTCTGTTTTTAGGGGGATCTGTAATTCTGCATGTTCAGTCTTCTAATTATATGTTACGTTTTCCTATATCATGTCTGCTATAGGTATTATTGAAATTTGCAAATGTTATCAGTATTAGTTTTCCCAACTTATTGTTCGTTTTTCGATTCTTTTCTACAAAACAACTTTTTTCCAAAACCTAGATCTATTCGAGATCTTGTTTTATCAGATTTATTTTTAGATTAATAATATAAACAACATAATTTTGTACAGTAACACCATTTCAAAGAGAGTATGGTTGACAACTGTCATAATTCCTTTATATATATCTAAATAAAAGAAAAAATGCACCAACAAGAAAATGATCTACACTGAAGGTTCGCCTATAATAAAGGTTCACCTACCAAACTTATTATCATCTTTGATGATTAGAAAATGTTTTGCGTTGAGGAAGGAATTGCTTGAACCTTCAGAATCTATTGGTATCTATGTTACGGGCGTCAAGGTTTCTAGATTGTTGCATTGTCTGAGGCATGTGATGCTTAAGTGAGCGTTTACTTAGTAAAGTAAAATATTTGGTAAGAGTGAGTTACCTTAACATGTCCCCAAGTCATGCAAGCTCTTATACAAATATGCTAAGGACACCATGGTTGAAACTGATATGTCTATAACTATTGATCCGCAAGAGGAGGTTTTTGGTGTATCTAAATGACTTATTGTGTTACGAGAGAATGTGCTTGATTTGTTACAACTGAGTTGGATTGGAGCTGGAGTGTTGGATGCTTACATGGCGTAAGTAAAGTTTTTCTATTCTAAGATCTTTACCGTTTTAGTTCCATACTTGATCACTCTAATTGAAGAAAGTTTGCCTTAAATGAATAGGTATCTCTATGAACGTATTGCTGCAAAAAATGAGACAGACTTGTATGCTTTTGTTGACTCCGGGGCTACAACTACGTACACAAAAGTGAGTTTTGTTCCTTACTTGGTGACACGACTAAAAGAAAGGAAGAACGACCTCATATTCATGATTCCTTATAACCCCGGGTGCGTTGTGATCTTTTTTTATAACTATATACACTTATGATCCCTCATGACAGCATATACATGATCCCTCACAAACTTTCTGTTGGAAAATTGTCAAAAGTCCATTTGGCTGTCTATTGATTGCATGCATGTATTTTCTTTGAAATATATAGGAAACATTGGATCTTAAGTGTTATATGGGAGTCAGAAATCTTCATAATTGACTCCATGCCAAGACCATCTGTGTACAAAGGGTCGGGGAGAAGGCAGTGCAGTGGTAATTAATTCATGCTTATATGATTTTCATGGTTTAACAAATGAGTGATAGCTTTTATATCCATATGAAACTTAATTTCAGCATGTGATATATATGTAGTGCTGTTAAAAAATTCAATGAGGAGACTGGTAATGGTGATGGAAAAATGCCAAAGGTCACACACTTCAAAGGTGCACCTATGCAACCTGGTAGACATGAGTGTGGGTATTGCATGATGCGCTTTACGAAGGAGATCGTAGAGGATGACAATATTTCATTCTCCACTAAGGTATAAATATTGGATATTACGTGTTGTACCAATTATTGATTGAATAAGTGCACATTGGATCTTTGTTGCTTATAATTATGGTGCATGCACTACTCTATAGACACGTAACAACATGTTTTATTTATGATATCAGTGGGCTGTTGCAAAGAGTCGTAAATCCTACAACCAAGAGGAGATTGATGAAGTTCGGGTTGAAGTTGCTGAATTTATCGAGAGCTTGTGGTAGGTTGATCTACTGTGCCTAGGTTAAGGAACTACCTAGCTTTTGGAAGGTTTGCCTATTTTTTGCATGAATTCAAGGCCTTTTTTGGGTTTCTAATTGCCTAGCTAGAGGCACATACAGAAATACTAACTAGATCAGGCCATCTAGCCTTTAACCTTGGTGCCACCAAGATTGAATATCCTATTTTGTTGATTTTGTAAGTATTGTTGGATGTGCAACCTTTAACCTTGGTGTCCCAAACATGCCAATTTTGTTGATAATACTAATTAGCCAAATGTAGTGCATTGTGTGGCATTTGACCTTTGTTTCTGAAAACATGTTCTCTTTGGTTGGTCTGGTGTATGTGTATATATACAGGTTTTGAAAATATGTTCTGAAAACATGTTTCGGTTTGGTGTATGTGTAAATATGTTTTGGCTGGTATGGTGTATGTTTCGGTTGGTCTTGTGCATGTGTAAATATGTAGGTGTATGTGTATATATATAGGTTCTCTTTGGTTGGTCTGGTCTATGTGTATATATAGACAGGATATTGGGTTTATGAACCAAATTGCTTCGGTTCATAAGCTAACGCATCGGGTTTACAGGCAAAAGGCATCGATTTATTGTAACCAAAGACATCGCTTGTACAAACTAAACACATCACTCTTACGTACTAAAAACATCAGTTTTACGAACTAAACACATCAGCTTTACGTACAAAAAACATCAGTTTTACGAACCAAACACATCACTTTTATGAACTAAAAATGTCATTTTTACGACCTAAGCACATCTGATTCATTAATAATTTAGGATGTCTTTAATATATATAAAAAACGGTTTAAAAACCAAAAACAATTTCAGTATATCCAAATAACATCGGTTTTGTATATATTCCATATAGCCGAGTTTTGTGTGGAAAATTAACATTACAAATTATAGAGAGAATGAATATACCTATGTAGGATTTCTATACAAGTGATGTCTATTTCATATTAAAACATCGTTTAATTTTAAAATATCAATGTCCATTGGCTTAATTGTGTTATGATACACATCTTCATCGGCCTAAAAATACAAAATAGCAAGGGTTATCAACAGTCGAGTCTATCAAAAATATGTTATAAACAATATAACTGATGTTATAAAGTGTTAAAAATATCATTTTTATAATTAGAAACGATGTTATAAATTTTATAGACATCTGGCTTTGACCAATGTGAAAAACTTTTGACTTTTTAAATCACCCACATAGACATCGATTTTTTTTTTGAAAGACATCGGCTGTTATACCCGATGTTAAATAAAAAATTTCTAGTAGTGAGAAAAGTGGGGTTTTCTCCAGCCACACCATACTGTGCTCTTCCTTATCTTCTCCAATGTCTTCATGGTTTTCCATTAAGCTCCAAAATGCGCCCAAACTTCCCAAATCACCTCTAAATACCTGAAAATCACACCAAACTTTGTGTAGACTCCATATCTTGCAAATAATCAATAACTACACAAATTTCTATTATTCCCAACCCAGAAACATAAATAATAGACATAATTTGGAGTGAAAGTAAGCATAAAACATGGTCAAATATAGGCACATCAAATCACTCCACACTTAAGCTTGCTTGTCCCCAAGCAATAACTTGGATGGTCATACAGGGGAAGCCAACTAAAACTCTCAACATTGAGGATCCATTCTCATATTACCAATAACACTCAATTGCCATCCTCGCAAAGGTATTAATGTTATCAAATCTACGTCTGTGAATAAAAGCAACATCTCACACAAAAGGAGGCTATGCAAAAAAAAAAAATTCCTGCGACAAAGCAAGAATAATGAAGAGGTCTTTATGCAAGTTTATGGAGAAGTAGATAGGTAAAAGGCTTGATATGTTTGGCCATGTGGTGCTAATAATCCAAGGAAATTAAGTACTTTCCAATACCACATACTAGAGCTGGCGAAATCTGACCCGACCCGAAAACCCGACCCGACCCACCTGAAACCAAACCCGACCGAAACCCGAAAATATAGTGTCATGCAAAACCTGAACCCGAACCCGATCCCGATCCATTTTGACCCGACGAACTAGACCCGACTCTTCCTTATATTTACTTTAATTTTCTAATTTTTAAATACTCAAATAACTTGAATTACATATATTGAAACCTAATATACTAAACAAATGAAGTTTAATAGTCAATAATTAAGATTAACAAAAAATAATAATCATTTTATAATAAAACTTAATGTGACCCGACTTGACCCATCCCAAACCCGACCCTACCCAAAACCCATTTGACCGAACTTGTCGACCCGAACACTGACCCGACCCAACCGAACATACAGTATACCCGACATATGACCTGACCCGACATATGACCGAACCCGAATGGGTATACCCGAACCCGACCTGGACAACCGAACTGCCACCTCTACCACATACCACATTCCTTCTTTTGTAGATTTCCTCACATTTCTCTCATCACTCTTTGCTCTTTTCACTAACATGCTTTTACCTCTCTAACATTAGCACCTTCTTCTCGCGATTCGCAAGCAGGGTCGATCATCCTTATCTCCTAGCTGATCGGATTTTCTTTCACTCATTAAATTTTCCATTAATTTTCTTCATTATGCCATCAAACTCCAAAAATAATAAGAAAACAAAACAACCATATAACATCTCCAAAAATAACTTTCATTCTCAACGCAATCCCCGGATGAGAAATAGGGTAAAAGAATGGGAAATATGTATAACATGTGGAGCAAATATGATATAATGATGTAAGGCTCATAATATGGCTTTTTGTGATACAAATAAGCATAGGTAAAGCTAGGATATATAGAATAAGCCCATATGAAAAATATAAAGTCCTCCATCCTCTTATTGTGCATATGTCAAAAACAACATCAATTTACCTCCCTTTGTGGTTTCCTCAAAAATATGCACTTCAATGAGACTTACCTTTACTAGAAAATATCATGCAATATATCTAATGAATCCACTTTTGCATCGTCGAGTCTTGTCAAAGCTTCCATGACACTTTCTTTGAACTCATAGCAAGCGGGGTGATGCCCTAACTCTCAAAAACCTTTCTTTGGACATAGACATTAAGCACAAAAGAAAAACAAACCTATATCCAAAATATAGAAAATAATGCACATGAGAGTAACCATATCAAAAGCAATGCAAAAAATCATCATATAATAATAAGTAAGTCTTTCCCTCACCCCATACTTAAACTATACAGTGTCCTCATTGTAAAAAGAAAGACCAAAAGCGGGAAGAGGGAGAAACTTACTAGAGATATGCGCAGAAACGTCAAAACAGTTGCTTATGTCCGTTGCTCATTGGTCGACATCGACAGGGTGTAGTCGATGTCGACTGCAACTCTGCTTCCAAGGTTGGTCGTTGATGTGGGTGGCCTCCATGGGTGGTCGACGTCGACCTCATCAGATCGATGTCGACTGCTTTCTTTGTCTCTGCAACGCCAGGGTGATTGATGTCGATCACTGCTTCTTGGCGTGGCTCGGCCTAGCCTTGGTTGATGTCGACTAGCTCTACAAAACTCCGCCCTTCCTTGGTTCATCTTCTTTATGCTTTGCACCTGAAAATTATTAGTAATGCAGACAAAAAAACTCCAAAAATCCAAGGTTATGCTCAATTTTTATTAACTAAAATAAATAAAATAAAAAATAAAAAGAAATAAAATAGCGGGTTACCTCCCGTAAGCGTTAAATTTTAAATCTCTAGCTCGACCTACTTCCTTTTTAGCCTTAGTCTGGCTCATCTTTGTCCAGAGTTTTGGGTGGGTCTGGTGGTTCCTCCGGTGGTGGGAAGAGTGAAATGTCATCCTGCAGGGGCATCATATGGTTAGACCCGGACAAATGCGGGTACGGTTCGGGCTTGGGACGGGTTTCACCCAAGAATTTGTCCCGGTGTTACGGGCGCGGGCCGGGCTAAGCCCGATTAACAAGTTGGATGTCATGTCCAAGTCCGTCTAGAATTGCGGGTGCAGGCTACATGCAGGTAGCCGCAGTAATATATGTATATATACACTGTAATGTATTTATAATGAAGTATATACGTGTTTGTGTACACATTAATAGTCTTTTTCTTCATAAACACACATAAATTACCCTTGCCTCCTCTAGAAAAGGGTGGCTCCAATCCCCAAACCCTAATCCACCTCCACCAAAAATCTGAGAAAGGAAACCCAAAACCCTCATTCTTCTTTTGAATCAAAACACCTCATAAGCAAACCCTCATCTCTCCTCCTCCTTCTTCAAACTCTAAATCTTTAATCCCTCCCTTTTTTTGTGTTTTCCAGGCCTAAACACACCACAGAAGATACCTCATATCTCTTTCTTTCATGATCAAGTGAAGAAAAAGTCGGCCAGCAACCTTTCAAAGCAAATCCAGCAGGTGAAGCTTTCCTTCCTGTCACCACGAGACCGAGCCCAAAAGCCTTTATTCGTCTTTCTCTCGAGGTAAAAGCTCCGATGCTCCTTTTTCTTGCTTTCTTTCCCTTCTAACCTTCGTAAAGGTGAAGATTTACTCACTTCTCCACCTTTCTATGCTGGAAGGAACTCAATCCAACCTCAGGAGCGCAAGATCTAGCCCCCTCTTCATCATTTCCCCTGTTTTGAGCACAAGGTCGGTTTTGTCCATTTCGCTTTTGTTCTTCATTCTAAACTTTGTAAAGGAACTCTTTTATTCATTCTTCAACCTTCCTAGGCATTGAGCCAGCACTTTCAACAACTTGGAAGCTTGGAGATACCCCATCGAAGCTCTTGAAGACCTTCTTCGACCAACCTCGGTAATCCCTCCTCCGCTCTCCCCCTCTGGTCCGCGATTGTGTCTTTTTGTGTTGGTTAAGGTCGGGGAAAATAGTTATGAGTCTAGGATTGGTTTGGGATCAAATGAGTTGGATTCAAGCCAAAACCGAGCTGAAATCATGCATTTCGCCACGGAGAAACCATGGCCGTTGCGGCGAACGTGAATAGCTTCAGAGGACGGGGAATGACAACTTTCGCGGGGGCGATGGCTGCCACCCACGAAGAACCAAGGAGGGGCTTTTGCCGCGGCGAAACCCTGTCCTAGAGCTTTGGCCGAGCCGGTTCCTTCCTGTTTCCTTGGGTTTGGTTTTGGTTAAAACCTGGTTTGGTTGGGGTTGTTTTATGGTTTAATTGTATTTAAAAATGTTGGGATTGTGTTATATTATATGTTAATTTTTAAATGTATTTCATGTGATTATTTAATAGTTATAAAGTATGGTTTTGATAAAAGGAAATGTTTTGGGTTTTTGGGAAAGGTTTTGAAGTCTTTTAAATATTGGGAAAAGATGTTTAAAAACCCTAGTCGTTGTTGCTAATATATTTCTATGATGATCTTTAGAACTTGTATTTTAGAAATGTTCTTGAAAGGTTTTGTGTTTTTAAACCGAGATGTCGGGATTTCTTTAACAATACGACTTTAACTAATTAATTGGATTTAACAATTTGAGGACAACCTTGGGTTAACTGTATTTCACGAACTTACTTTGAGGGATTGATCTGACCTATAAGACCTTAATTTAACGAATTGTTCTGACTCATTGGATTTTGGACCTCTTTTAACCGGACTTTCTCGGACTGATTAAATGAACTTGACCTTTGGACCTTGCCTTATGATTTGATTGAACCGATGGACTATTATATGATTGGACTGAGACCTTGGACTGAGATTGAGATGTTGGACAATGATGAGTTATGAGAAATTGATATGAAATGGTGAAGCTTTTGGATATCTCGGCTTTCGGATGTTTTCTCGTGTTTCGACTGTTTGACTTATCAAATGATTTCTTGAAATGCTTTTGGGTATGTGATAATGCATATTTCATATAGGCATTATAGGTATTTCTTATTGCATTTAGATAGTGGTTTTGCTTATGTTTGAGTCTAGTTTCGTATATTGCTTGTGAAGTATTCGAGTTCGGAATCTACACTTTTTTAGTGTTTATTCTGCAGAATTACATTCCGACCTTGAAGGGACTTTGGGAAGAGATTAAGAGACATGTTTTAGAGCATATGGAGGCTAAGAAAGAAGCTAGAGAGGAGAAAGGAAGCATGACATTGGAGATAATTGAAGACAATCGAGGAAATCCTGTCACTGTAAGGGCGGTGCCCGCCGTGGGCCGGTTTCCAGCGATTGCGATTTTGGATCCGAAGACTGATGGACGGTTTTTAGTCGCGTAAACCGTATCAAAATAAATTCGAACCTACCTAACTAATGTAGTGTGGTAAGAACGAGTCGATCCCACAGAGAACCAATTTATTCCTAAGTTAAGTTTATTTACCAATTAATACGAAACGGGAGGTTTTTGGGTGGTGAAAATAAGAAAGAAAATAAAATAAACTATAAACAAATTAATGCAAAGCAATTTAGAGACAAATCGTTCTACATACAACTATCCACTTTATTTGGTTGAATTGATATTGTAACTTCCTCTTATCCTTTTATGATTCCTATGAATGCCCTTGTCCCGACCTAATATAGTTACTAGTCCAATCAGTCATAGAAACCCTTATCAATTGAACAGTCCCTAAAGAAGGATTTAACCCAATTGATAGCTATAAGACCAGAGATTAACCAAGGTATTTGCAGTCCCTAAAGAGGGATTTAACAACACATCCAACTTCCTACCACTACTAGAATTCTGTTCATAGACATCGGGTATAAACCGATGTTAATAAAAAAAATTCAACGTGTTAGTGGATGGTGTTAAAAATCCGAACTTCACCACATCGGTTTATAACTGATGTCTATAATGATTTATAACATCGTTTCTCTTTGTAATATCGACTTAAATGCATGAATAGAATTACATTTTGATTGATTCACCTAATGTTAAAACATTATTATTTTGTATTTCTAGCTATCTAAAGATATGTAGAGCAATAAAAAGATTCACATTAACATCGATATTTTTTTTCGAAAAAAAATGTTGTAATATCTTATTTACATCGGTTATAGGTGATTCATGATCATGTTTATTAACTTTTTCTTTATATTTTGTCTTATTATTTCGTTTAAAAAATATTATACAACATTCAATATTTATAAAAACAATGTTATATGTATATATTTAAATCAGTATATTTGAAAGAAATGATGTCTAAAAAGATTACAACATCATTTTCTTTATGAATAACAATGTATAATTTCGCAAAAGACATCAGTTTTATTAGTCGTTTTGTTGTTTTTCAATAGATTTTAAAATCGCTTTTAATTCTATTAAATGATGTCTCATTTCATGTTTGTATCCATTAATAGACCACTTCTCAAAAAATCAAAATAGGTCAAAGCATTCAATAATGTTCCATCTATTAGTATCTGTTCATATTATCTACATGCATATATTTTCTGCTTAGTATTACACAAACGGAAAGAAAGGATAGCGACTCCAGTTGAGTAAGCTTATCATCCGGGCAGGATTACGGGTAGATCGACTTCATTTCTTGAGCTTCATCGTCAAAAATCCTCAAAACAGGAGCAGAATCATCATTTCTGAACAAAGCAAAGTATACGTGAGTTATTGATGGGTAATAGTTAGTAACTGCAAGGTGGCATAATACAAATTATTCAAGCGTACCACTTTGCCAAGCGATTCAGCCCTCTCTTCAGCTTCCAGTGTGTGCCCTTGATGCCTTAGAAAGCACTTGTCAAGACTATCTTAAGCTAGAGAATCTGCCTCTTCAAAAACTTGTTCCACCTTTCTGTGCAAATAATTCCAATTTAGAAGAGATAGGAACACAATGGCAGTAGAGAGAAGAAGCAAATCCATTTTGCATTCTCAAAGATATCAAGTCAGCTGATAAATTTTTGCTAAGTATCAACAGAATATGGGTAACAAGGTCATGTTCTCAAGTACCTGAATCTGGCCCCTATTCCCTGCAATTATATTAATATGTATTCCCTGCAGCAATACATATACTCATACACGTATCCATACTCGCTCTCCTCCTATTCTATTATGTAACACCAGCATCTTGCATCCCTTTAATATCCCCTCCTATTCCATCACAATATATATATATATATATATATATATATATATAAAGACCAAATTAGGGCATTGCAGACCAAATTATGACAACAATGAGGACCACGATTGACTATACTACTTTTACAAGATGCAAGAACAACAATGCATTGCTACCACTCAACGTTGATATATACAGATTAAGGAGTATACAAACTATGTTCGTAGGATTGAAGACGTTTCCACCTTCTAGTTTCACTGTTTTTTAGTTTGTAAAATGTTCATAGGATGGTACTCATTGTGTATTTGTTGATGAGTTTCCTTAAAGTCTCACATATCTGGTAAAGAAGATAAAGCTTTATAGTCACGGATTGAGTATTACCAGATCAGTTGTCTGCATTTTGGGATGTGTTTACCGCACTTATCAACTGTTGATCTTAAACACTTCTTGCAAAAACTACACTTGAACAATGCTAATTAATTAAGCATTCTTACAAGTTCATAGGGCATCAAATTTCTTAGAGAACCAACCCTATAATATTGCTGGCCAAATTTACCTCTGCCCACAGGTGGTGGTACTTGGTTCAAAGCATATCTCGAGGCAAATCTAAACATAAATAAGAACACAAACACTATAAATAAGAACACAGACACAATAGATATTGCCATTCACTCTCCATTTCTACACATACATCAGTCTACTCTTAACTTTTTCCACATCCCTAATATTCCTCACCTAGAATCTCCTTATGCCCCCTCTAGAATTTCAGAGTTTCCAGTTCTCATTTCCATAACAGCTTTAGCCTCTAGAAACCGCCTATTTCTGCAGTAAAAACATCAACAACAAGCAACAAGTGAATTAAGAATAACTATATTCTAAAAGAGAAGATAATAGCAGATGAATGGTTCCAATGCTTGAACAATTAGGGTTCACATAGAAAAAGCACTACCAGCACTCCAAACCCCATTTCATTGGGAAAACAAAGATTGAATCACAGATGTTTTGCTGATGGGAAAACAAAGTATGAATCACGGATGGTTAGAGGCGATTTCGTTGAGAACATGGGGTTTTAAGTAAAGTGATCAATGAATCTTATCTTGTTTGCATAGAAAGCTACAATAATATTACTTGGAATATTCCTCACCTTGGGGCTAGCCTTGTACCAATCTCCAACAAGCAAAGTGAATTCACCATCCGACACAGGATAGGGAAGGGAGATCACAGCTCGGTTATGGACATTGAATATTGCACCAAACCCACCAGCAACCTTATGCAATGAAGTTGACGGGAGGTATGTGTATGTTCCAACCTGATCTTTAGCTTGGAAAGTGTAAGTGTAGTTCGAGTTTGGTGGTATCGCGCAGTTAATTCCCAATACTCAGTCTTACCATGAGTTTTTCCGTTGCTTGATTTCATTCCTATTCACAGTAGAAAGTTAATTCAATTAGCTAGGCCAGTTGCAATTGTATAACCTCCATAAGCATATATACACAACATAATGCAAAACAAATGGTAAGATTCAAACTTCTGTTCAAGTACTAGATCATAATTTCATGTCATGTTTATCATTCTGAGATGATATGCTGATAAGAAATTTTACAAACTAAGATCACTAACATTTTGTCATTGAGCAAAACATATGCAATTGAAGGGTTTGATGGAGTTTGTTGCTTTCCTCATAAAATTTTATCTTTTTAAAAAAGAAATAAAACTGGGATGGGGTGAACTTTTAAGAAGGGAGTAGATCTAAATAATCTAACCATATAACTGGGATGGGATCCCATTCTACAATGTAGTAAAAAAAAGCTTCTAATTCGTACATCCTTAAATACCTATAGCCCATTTCAGCAAGTCTGGGATTCCCCAAAATGCTTAATTTATTTAAACAAATTCAATAAAAGACCAGGGATCATGACAAATAATCTAGAGATAATATACAATAATTAGTCAAAACAAACCAATTCAATGAATTTGGTATTAATCCCCAAATACTTTATCCAAACATACTCTAACAAGAAGAACAAACATCAAATCTTGACAGTCTGATATAAAATATTCTAGCATAGGCATATGAATGTATAATAACCAGTAGGAATAGGACTCAAATTAAGCTACCAAAAACAAAATTAGAGGAGTAAAAAATGAGGTAAAACTTGTTAGATGCTGAAATTTCAGCAAAGAGATGAGTATAAAGCTTTCATTTGGGATCTGTAAAGAGATCTAAAATCTCAGCAACAATCACGCAACAAACAACAATAAAAATGCACAATATCAGATGCAAATCCCATCCCAAAATCGCAGTACACAACAACAAACCCTAGATCAAATTAAAAAATCACACAGTCCGAAACCCTAGATTTCCAAATCGGAATTAGCCATGGATTCCAACATGCCATAGATGAAGCAGAGCATACCTATTAAGCGCTGACTGCCAGGGAGAGCGAACAGAGCATACCTATTGAGCACACTGATTAGCTTAGATGGAGAGCATGGGAAGAGTACTGCTTCACATGTCGCACTCAAAGGAGGAAGAGGACAAGATATGGAGCATAGGAGAGTATGTATTATCCGTGACTTCCCCAACTGCAGCACAAGCGCTCGAAATGGAGCGAATGAAAGGAAATCGAGATATGGAGGAAACGAGAAGCAGTGGGCTCAGATCTGGTCGACTATCGTTATCCTTCGAGAAAGCGTCAATAGAGAAGGCAAAAATAAGAAAGTTGATAGAGAGGTTCCATGGATCGACAATGAGAGAGCGATTGAAAGGTTAGATAGGGAGAAGAGAGAGAGAGAGAGATAAGATCTGGTTAGAGCCTATTGCCATAGAAATTTCATAGAAAGGGTTGGTTGAGTGAGTCTATCACGATTCGCGAATGGGTGATTTGGGGCCATTGGGGGTATTTGGGAATTTTTGGTGAAGTGTTGGGATTTGGGTTTTATTTTTTTAGCCAATTTCCAAATTTTAAATTTTTTGGTTAAGGGTTTGGGTTCCAGCGGCATCTTTATTCTTTACCGCTTTTATTTTGGTAAAATTTCAATTAAGTGTATTCCGCGCCTTTAGAATTTTTTTTTAAATAGAAGTTTTAACATTGTCCAAGAAGTTAAACTGATGTAAATAATGTCAATGACATCTAAATATTTTAAACTGATGTTATAAATATATTTAATATCATGCGTATTTCTGACCGATGTAAATAATGTGATGTCTATGAACAGAATTCTAGTAGTGTACTCATCCAATTAGTTCAATCGGCCCTAAAGGGATAAGTTTGCCACTCGGGTTAAGGTTCACAATCAGGAATCTACAAAACCCTAGCAATTGAATTGATTGTACCAAGTTGATCAGTCGAGATAGAATAAAACAATTAACAATAAAGCACAAAGAAGTTGAAACATTCAATATAGGAAATAAGGAACAAGATTCAGAAACTCACAATCAATCCAAATAAAGCTTCAAATTATAGACGAAACGGGAGAGTTTAGGTCTCCATAAAAATAAAGCAAAAGACAATTAGGGTTAATAGGTGGAAACTGATCACGTTAGTCGGCCGTATGTTCGGCCTCCCCCGTACACCTTGCCGTATGGCATGTATATATAATATATGTAAAGAAATAATCTATCTAATTCTAATCCTAAAATATAATAATAATATAAATCCAATTTATCTATCTAATTAACCTAAACTATACTGTATTACTTAATTAAATGGAAAAGATGCACCCACGTTGCAAGACCATATGTCACCGGTCCACCACCGAAGCAGCCCTGGCTTGCATTGATGAAACCGGGAGCCACACAGGTCCAACCTTCTCCTTTCTTTATTTGACTCTCGTTGAAAGCCCAATACGTGGCCCAAACTCCAACCGGTCCTCAACTATGGTCCAACTCATTAATCGCCTTAATGAATTTGCAATTTCTCCTGACTTAGTCCACGTATACTTGAAATACAATAAAATTCCAGTGTAGACTCCGAATGCAAAATAATACAAATTAACTATAAAATATGTAAAATATTCTCTAAATTAATATGCAAATCTATAAATAAAACATGACTAAAATATACTCTGTCAAACTACCCCATGCTTAGACTTTTGCTTGTCCTCAAGCAATGAAAAACAAATATAGAATTAATCATCCCACAAATAAGATCTTCATGCTAAAATTTAGAAAAGCAACATCACGTAGTAGGAGCCATTAATAAGAAAACAAACATCCTAACAAGTATATGAGCGATCCAATAGTAAAGGCAAATTTAATCCAACCTCACCGGGATAATGTGTTTCACTCAAGCTCTCATGTGTTTAGGCTTTAAAGTCCAACTCTCAACTCAATCCAAAAATGCTCTATACACCATGAAAGTCATTACTTGCAAATAACATCATGAGGACTTTTATAGGGTTGTAATGGGGCTTTGGTAGGAACATAAGGTATGAGAAATATTTAGGCTTGTGGTGCTAAAAATCCGGGAAAAAGAAACAACAACCAACCAGAACAACACCAAAACTTCCATACTTCGCAAACCATTCCAATAAACTCCAATACACATCAATAAGCTCTTTTCGATTTCAATAACCATACAAATCATGTAATTTTTCACTTTGGATGATGACTTCTTTTCTTTTCTTTTATGCTTACTTTTGCCCCTAGGTGAATTTTATCCTCCCTAGGTCCAAGCTTAGTAGACTTTTACTTCTAAGTGAATTTTATCCTCCTTAGGCCCCTAGTAATAAGTCATCTCTATTATGCACGAAGGGTTACCTTATTTCGGCTATGCCTCTCGCAATGCAAAACCATACATACATCATCTCCACTCGAAGCAACTCCAACATAAAGATTTTTCACCAATTCTCCTCCTAATTCCCGGATAGGGTCAGACTAATTATTGGCTATGATATATTTTTGTGGAGCTATAAAAAAGAATAGGATTTAAGGCTCAGATGGGCTTCAAGCAGAGGATAATATGTAAGGTAGATAGGGTATAATATGGCTAAAGAAAACATGCCTCAATCATTTGAAATTCACAAATAATAAACATGTGCAATACGGTGAAAAACAAGCATATGGAGAGTATAATCACACAATAAAAGCAAAAGGGAATAATATGTAAAGTCCCTATAAGGCCAAAATCAAACTCACAAGGGTTATTTTTTTTTAGATTTCAATTTAACCTCAACTATGAATCATACTTGCTCAATTATATTCTCAAATCATGCTCCAAAATCATTTTCAAGCAATTCAATCAATTCATTGGATTTATGCAATTAAGATCATAAAAATGAATTAGAGGACAAACTAAACCAAGATGGGTATCGTTAATAACACCTAAATTCAATGAAATGCATAACAAAAATTGAAAAAAAAAACAAAAAAAACAGAAAACTAACATAAACGGAGATACACTTGAATTCCCCACCCCATGCTTAAAATCTTACTTTGTCCTCAAAGTAAAGAAAAATAATAAAAGAGAGGTAGAGGAAACTCACAATGAATTCAGGCATATCGAAACAAGCTTGAAGCTCAAATCTGAAGGGAGGAAGAAAACAAGTGATGTTCTTGGAAAAATCAGAAGCAACTCCCTCCAGAAAAATGTAGCCGCAACTCCCATCACCTTGGAAGCAAAACATACCTGCCCAAAACGAGCATACCAAACCAACAAGTCCAAAAATTCGCTAGTAGAGCGCATAATCAGAACTCAAAACATGTAAACACATCGCTAGTCCAAACTCAAGCTACTGATGCGGCATGAAATTCAATAAATTGATATACTATAACTTCAGGGAGGAAGGAACTAGCAAGCAATTCAGCAGAGTTCATGTCAAATAAGAAATAGAGGAAGGAATAGCCCTACAGCGCACACTAAAAAAAATTCAGCAAACAATTGGTGATGCGTTTTGTACTTCTAAACTGTCTTGGATTTGGAAAAACATGGGCATCGTCTCCTTTGCCGAAGGTTCTGGCCAAGACACAAAGCAAAGAAAACATACAAAACAAAGCAATCCAACTTTCCAAGTACATATATCATCCAAGAACAAAAGAACAAGACCAAAGTCCAAAAAACTAAAATCAGCCCCAATAGCTTATGCTCAATCACTTACGACAAATTTAAAACATGAATTTCAAGTGATTTCAGGGAACAACCTAGCTAATAAAAATTAAAGCATGGGCACCATCTCAAAGTATCCAAGCTTGTCTTGATAAGAGCAATAGCAAGAAGAAATCAATCAGCTACAGGGAGTGCAGGAGCTTCAACAGACTCTACAAAATTCAGATTTCAACACATTCAAATAACTTCCCTTCAAATTCCAACGAAACCACAAAAAATTCAGCTGCATCAAAATTCAGGAGTGTAGAATCAAGGCATCAAGATCTCAATGTCAAATTTAAGCAATTTAGTTGCACTTGCCAATCTTGAGCACCAATTCAACTAATAAGCTATCATAATCTCAGTACTAACCAATCAAATCCAAGCCCAGACGATAGTACAACCAAGTCCAGAGATCTTGAAGAGGAATTTCGATTATACCTTCACTTACCTGCTGATACTGAAGTCCAAGCCGCAGTCGAGTCACAATCAGGTCGGGAGGAACAACAGTGATGGCGGAGTTGGACTGGATCAGAGTAAGGACAGGGGGAACCGGGAGCAGCTGTGGACGGGAATCGATCCCACAAGGAGGCAACAGTCGTGGTGTCGTGGGGGTGCGGTGGTGTGGTGGCCGGTGCGGTGGTCCGGCGATCAGAAGGAGACGGATCCGGCGAGAGGAGGCAGAGGGATGAAGAGCGGGAGGAGGAGGTGCGGTGAGGAACTGGTGCGGCGCCGGTGAACAGAAAAGGAGAGGAGGGCGCCGACGACTAGCAAGTGACAAGTCCGGCTAAAGGAGGCAGAGATCTGGGAAGAGTCGATGGTGCTGGCAGCCGGAGACCATCGGAGGATGAAGAGGCTGAGGCCGGTGGGGTGGAGAGAGAGAGAGACGGCGCTGGCTAAGGGTTAAGAGGAAGATGCCGGCTTGGGAGAGGGAGATCCCGACTAGGAGGGTGTGTGGTGGTGCGCAGCGGTCTCAGAAAACCGGCGGTGGTAGGGAAGAAGGTCTGGGAGAGATACAGCGAACGGAGGGGAGGATGCGGGGGCGGCGCTCAGGAGGGTTGAGATGGGTAAAGAGAAAGGAAAGAACGAGGGAGACACAGGTTTTTTTTTTTTTTACGAAAAAAAAACATATGTATATAAAAACTAATTCTAACTTAAAATAAAATGAAGAATTGAAAAAAAATATACCTTGGTTTCTTTTCAACCTCTCTAAGTTCAGACATTGTTAACGCCCTCAGTAGCCTATCATATTCCTGTGCACACATCTTACAAGGCACATCATAGCACAATAAATTGAAAGAATAAAATGTGGAACTTAAGACCCCTTTCAATCTATCAAAGAGTCTAGCATGACTCTCTGCAGAAGGAATATGATACCACCAGCACAGTTCCGTTGGTGGCTTTTCAAAATAGCAATCAAAAGGATCAACATAATCACCATTAACTTTAAGATTGCAAAAGTTTACCTTTATTATCTCTTGAGCCTCAGTTGATGGCTCTAGACTTGGTTCATCAATGGGCGAGCTCATAATGGATGGTGCAGATGGAGTAGGAGACACATCACATGTAACCTCATGCGTCGACTCATGAGATTCCAAGTCAGGAAGCACTGAACCATTTCCTCAATCGTCGAAGACACTATCGTTGTCCGCAACCAATTCCTCTTCTTCTTCGAAGCTCCTTTCTTTCTCACCTTTTGCACTTAAAATTTGAATGAGTTGGCTCATCTGATTCTTCAAGTTTTTACAACGGCTCATTTGCTCCTCCAATTTTCCGATTCGGCTCATTTTTCTTTCCTCTAACTGCTGCACCACTTGAGTAAGAGTGTGCAATGGATCCTCCAGGTGTGTGACAGAGTCCTCCATCGGCAGAGAAGACTTAGCGAGCAAGGCTTCTTGTGAAACATGGTAATCCATATAACAGAAAAAATCCCACAACCTCGACAATCCTCCTAACCGTTTCAGGCCTCCATTACTCATATACTCAGCAAGTGCTCGCGTCTCAACAGTCATCCCATCAAGTATGCAAATAATCATATCTCGGATGCTGAATTGATAACCCCATGAACCAAGGTCGTCAACATACGCATGCAATCTAGTGAAGTATTGGTGAAAATTCTCACCTTCAAATTGCGCTAATCTCAACATCTTGAAAAAGTTAGTAGAAAGGGTGTTGTGAACCGTAAGATAGGCTCACAACGGGTTAGATATATGCACAAAAATCAATAAATACACAAAACAAAGAAATAAACTTGATTCCCCGGCAACGGTGCCAATTTGATGGACGGTTTTTAGTCGCGTAAACCGTATCAAAATAAATTCGAACCTACCTAACTAATGTAGTGTGGTAAGCACGAGTCGATCCCACAGAGTACCAATTTATTCCTAAGTTAAGTTTATTTACCAATTAATATGAAACGGGGGGTTTTTGGGTGGTGAAAATAAGAAAGAAAATAAAATAAACTATAAACAAATTAATGCAAAGCAATTTAGAGAAAAATCGTTCTACCTACAACTATCCACTTTATTTGGTTGAATTGATATTGTAACTTCCTCTTATCCTTTTATGATTCCTATGAATGCCCTTGTCCCGACCTAATATAGTCACTAGTCCAATCAGTCCTAGAAATCCTTATCAATCGAACAGTCCCTAAAGAAGGATTTAACCCAATTGATAGCTTTAAGACCAGAGATTAACCAAGGTATTTGCAGTCAGTAAAGAGGGATTTAACAACACATCCAACTTCCTACTCATCCAATTAGTTCAATCGGCCCTAAAGGGATAAGTTTGCCACTCGGGTTAAGGTTCACAATCAGGAATCTACAAAACCCTAGCAATTGAATTGATTCTACCAAGTTGATCAATCGAGATAGAATAAAACAATTAACAATAAAGCACAAAGAAGTTGAAACATTCAATATAGGAAATAAGGAACAAGATTCAGAAACTCACAATCAATCCAAATAAAGCTTCAAATTGTAGACGAAACGGGAGAGTTTAGGTCTCCATAAAAATAAAGCAAAAGACAATTAGGGTTAATAGGTGGAAACTGATCACGTTAGTCGGCCGTATGTTCGGCCTCCCCCGTACACCTTGCCGTATGGCATGTATATATAATATATGTAAAGAAATAATCTATCTAATTCTAATCCTAAAATATAATAATAATATAAATCCAATTTATCTATCTAATTAACCTAAACTATACTGTATTACTTAATTAAATGGAAAAGATGAACCCACGTTGCAAGACCATATGTCACCGGTCCACCACCGAAGCAACCCTGGCTTGCATTGATGAAACCGGGAGCCACACAGGTCCAACCTTCTCCTTTCTTTATTTGACTCTCGTTGAAAGCCCAATACGTGGCCCAAACTCCAACCGGTCCTCAACTACGGTCCAACTCATTAATCGCCTTAATGAATTTGCAATTTCTCCTGACTTAGTCCATGTATACCTGAAATACAATAAAATTCCAATGTAGACTCCGAATGCAAAATAATACAAATTAACTATAAAATATGTAAAATATTCTCTAAATTAATATGCAAATCTATAAATAAAACATGACTAAAATATACTCTGTCATATTTCCCATTATTATATTATTATTTCTATTAGGATTTTGCCTACTCCTTATGAGTCTATATTAGGTTTATTTAGTTCATTCAACCGTGTGTGGCTATTGTGTGAGACTATGGACACCATTAGAGATAGAGAGATTTGGCCTATGAGTTTCTAAACTCATAGTTTCGCCTGTGCTTTGAAGACATGGTTGTTTGGATTGTGAGGATTTGATTCTATTTAGTTATTCATATTCATAGTTATCATCTTGTGCTTATTGATTATATTTGTGTTTCTTTCTATGATTGATCACCATGTTAGAAATTGCATCTTAGATATGAATTCGTTATTGTGTTCTTGATAGCAAACAAAGTAGTGAAGTAGTGATATTTCTTTGTCTTTGTAGTGGATGATTTCAATTGATCTAGGTTGTGGATATGTTGATTAGGGCTGATTCAGGGTTTATCCGGTTTAACTTAATTGCATTGAATCAATATGCCAATTGGTCTAATTACTTGAGTCCTTATTGCTATTCTTTAGTGATATTGAATAAGGCGATTGTATCCCTGCGGATCTCTCAACTTTAGGCAAGTAGACATGTGTTTATGAATAATTGATAGACCAATCTTATGACCATGAATCTCAACCATTATCAGAGAATTACTGGTGAAATATTTCTTCTACCTTATTATTGTTGTGAGCTGAATCTGCCAAGTTTTACAGTAACTTTTATATCGATTTCTGCATACATTGCATGCATTTGGGTTAGAATAATACATAATTTGTGTAATCTATGTTTATTTGCAATATATGGAGGACTACACAAGTTTTGGTTATATTTCGCAGAAATCGGACGCACTTTGGAGCTTAAAGGAAACTCATGGAGAAGCTAAGAAAGGTGCAGCTAGAGAAAAGGCCATTTTTCACCATTCTTCATTCTGAATCAAGCTTTGATGTCTTCATGAGAGTTGTATCCCTCGGAAAGAGCTTTCCAACGCATGGTCATATGCATCGATCCGACGAACGAGGACTCGGGAAAGTGCGTTTTAAGAACGGAGCAGAATGCTGAAAGCAACAGCGTTACTCGAAATCGACCACATTGGTCGACATCGACAAGAGCTTGCTCGACATTTGCTCCAGAGGACGAGATCGAGCACGAGATGAAGACAAATATTGCTCTACGTCGAGGAGAGTTACTCTACGTCAAGGAAGTTGGTCTACGTCGAGGAAGCTGGTCTACGTCGAGGAGTCCTAGTCTACATCGAGGAGTCCTAGTCGATGTCGAGGAGACCCCAGTGGCCGACGTCGAGTAATCCGAATCTTGTTAAGGTTCTATCCCGAATCCAATGGTGATATTTTCAAGATCAAATTCCATCCGGATCTATCAAGAGCTATCAAGATCCATCATGAAGAGAGAGATCTATCCACTTGAAGATTTTAGATTTAATTTCCCCTTTATAGATTTAATTCCTTTATTGCTTTTATTTATCATTAAGCATTTTAGATATAATTTAGATATAGATAGAGATATTTTATCCTTTATTAGCAAGGAATAGAAGCCTATAAATAAAGCCCTAGGGGGCTGATTTTCATTCATTCAAGTAAAGCCGTCTTAGGACGCAAGGAGAAGGAGGCGAGAGAGAGAAGGCGAAAGAGGAGAGAGAGAGAGAGAGAGAGAGAGAGAGAGAGAGAGAGAGAGAGAGAGAAGGCGAAAGAGGAGAGAGGAGGCGAGAGAGGAGGAACGTTTGGAAGGTTTTGTAAGTTTTAGTTTATTTTATGTTCAAGTTAATTTCTTTCATCATGTTTGCTTTCTAATTTTCCTTCTTCTAGGGTTGGGGTGATCCCAACATAGATATGTGTGTTTGATTTATAAATCCATGAATTTATATGTCTTTATCATCATCTACCTATGTGTTTAATCCTTTGCGAGAGTTGAGGAAATTCCTTATTCATGATATTGAAGCGAAAGTGATCTTATTATGAATTGGATAGTAATTAGGGTTTATTTGCGAGAGCCGACTAATCCTAATTAAGAAAAGGTAGAAACAAATTAGGTTTTTATGCGAGAGCTTCTATCACCTAAATTGTTGGAATTTGCGAAAGTCGATTCTTTGATATAAAGTATGCATCTTTATGTGATTTATGTTCTACACATATGTTTATTGTTGCGGTGATCCCTAACCTTGGAAGTTTGCATCTTTATTTATTTTATTTCATTATTTTTATCCTGAAAAGTTACCCGACACCGACCACCTCTTCTTCTATCATTCCCTTGACATCGACCAAGTCTTAGTCGACATCGACAACAACCTCCCCACCTTTTTCCGCTATATATCCCTGAACCCCAAAACACACTAAACCTAGAACCGCTGACTTCTCTCCTGAGGACGAACCTGACTCCACTATCCTATAGCGGGGTCTTGACTACAAATTTATTTGGTCGAGAAACCCTCTCGTCAAATTGGCGCTGTTGCCGGGGAGATATCAATCGCGCCTAGTTTAATTGTGTTTAAGGTTCAGAAAAGCCCATCCCTTTTTCTTACCCTATCACATACCCTACCACCACCTACCTCACAGGTACCAACTGGGTGCCAAGCTTTTGCCACTAATTTGTGTTCTTGATTGTGATTTCAAAGCTTAGGTACAAAGATGGAAAACTTTGTCGAAGGGAATCCTGCATGGGAGGAATGGTATCAAGATTTGAGACGGAGAAATAGGATCGCAGTGGAGGAGTCACGATTAAGGGAAATAGCTCGGTTGGAAGATGAAATCCGAAGGCTTGAGGCTTCCATTCAGTCTAAAGGACCATGTCCTCCTCTCGACGAGCCAATTGACCCACTCAATGTCGACAACCAGGTATGTCCTTCCTCGAATTTCATTCCTACTTTGCTACCTATTGTTGATGAATCATATGAAGGATCCCACGGCGAAATAGCACTAGAAGAGAAGAAGTTGGACATTGTTGACCAGGGCATTCCAAGATCACTTTTACCTTACAAGGTGAAGGCTATCCCCGATGATTTTGAGCAACCGATGTTCATATTCAAGTATGGGTTCCTAGCAAAGTGGCATGAAGCTCCACATGATGAGGTGGAAATATCTCTTCCCACTCCACCGTTTTGCTGTGGTGGAGACGCGCAACCAAGTCAACCTATGAAGCGGAAGAGGTATGATGATGAGGTATGTATATTTTCTTTATATCTTCCTTTATGCATGCCAACTGGAGCCCAGGAAGATGAATGGGTGAAGCCATGGAGCGTTCACTCGGGGAGGTTTAAGCTTCTTCACATGATGCCTCCGGATGACATCCCACGCTTCCCACCACCGAAGGAACCACCAGATCCACCTATACCTCCGGACAAAGATGAGCCAGGCTAATGCTTAATGGAGAAGTCGGCCTAGCGACTATAAAATCTAGAGCTTGTACATAGTCTTTTTGGGACTTTTGAGACTTTGTTGCTTTTGTTTGTTTTTGTTTTTGAACATTTTTAAGTTTTTCTATTGTGGGTATATGTCTTCTGCACTTTTCAGGTCCATGGATGAGCCATATTCATACTCGGCCCAGGCGGTTCTTTCATTCAATATTAAGAGGCCCTGCACACCTGTGTAGTGAGTTTCTTTCTTTACCCTTGTTTTTATACAGTGAGGACACTGTAATGTTTAAGTATGGGGTGGGGGAAGGGCTTACTTCATGCATAATTGCCATATTTGACATTTTCTGTGCATATTTAGAACTTATTTCTTTGAATTACTACATGGCTATTTTGGAATGCATTATTGATCTATGAGCTTGTATGCATGTTTTCCAAAAGTTTGAAAAAAATGACCCCTATTGAAAAATTTTGATTAATGTCATGGAAGCTTATATTGAACTCGACGATGCAAAATTAGATTCATTAGAGATATAGCATGAAATTGCCTAGTAAAGGGAAGTCACAATGAAGTGCATTATTTCTTGAAAACCATGAAAGGAGGTAAAATTGAAGTTGCTTTTGACATATTGCATAATAAGATGATGGAGGACTTTATATTTCCATATAATGCTCATATTGTTTATAATCCTAGCCATACCTATGCTTATGCATCACAAAAGCCATAATATGCCTTATTTCAAATATTGCTCCACATGATCTAAATATTGCCATTCTTTACCTTATTTCCTATCCGGGGATTATGTTGAGAATGATATTACATTATGGAGATGTTATATGGTGTTTGTGTTGTTTTTATCATATTTGGAGTTTGGAAGGAAATTGTTTGAAATATATGGAAAATTTAATGAGTGAAAGAAAATCCAATCACCTCAGGAGATAAAGGTAGATTGACCCTGCTCTCTAAGATAATAGTTTGGAGAGATGGGACACATTGTGAGGAGTCCAAAGCACTAAGTATCCGGGGCCATTCATGACACCCATGTTTGCGACTCGCGAGAAGGCAGTGCTGAGGTCAGAGAGGTAAAAGCATTATTATTGAGAAAAGCAATATGAAAGGTGATGAATCTTATGAAAAGGAATGTGGAAACTCAAGTTTGGAAATACTCCATTTCTCCGGATCAAAAGCACCACATTGCCAAAAATTGCCCACCTTTTAGCCTTTTACCAATCTACTCCTTATTTGAGCTTAATTAAATTCCTCTTGATTATTAATGCTTTGTCACAATAATTGTTTTTGTATAACCCTCCTTTTGTGAGTAGATGTTGCTTTTGTACAATTGCACATGCATGGATCTGTGACACTAGTACCTTTTCGAGGATGGTAATTGATTGCAGGGACATATGAAAATGAATCTAAGATGTTGAGAGTTTGATTTCTTCCCCTGTATGACAATTAAAAGTATTGCTTGAGGACAAGCAAGCTTAAGTATGGGGTGTTTGTTGTGAGCTGAATCTGCCATGTTTTACAGTAACTTTTATATCGATTTCTGCATACATTGCATGCATTTGGGTTAGAATAATACATAATTTGTGTAATCTATGTTTATTTGCAATATATGGAGGTCTACACAAGTTTTGGTTATATTTCGCAGAAATCGGACGCACTTTGGAGCTTAAAGGAAACTCATGGAGAAGCTAAGAAAGGTGCGGCTAGAGAAAAGGCCATTTTTCACCATTCTTCATTCTGAATCAAGCTTTGATGTCTTCATGAGAGTTGTAGCCCTCGGAAAGAGCTTTCCAACGCATGGTCATATGCGTCGATCCGACGAACGAGGACTCGGGAAAGTGCGTTTTAAGAACGGAGCAGAATGCTGAAAGCAACAGCGTTACTCGAAATCGACCACATTGGTCGACATCGACAAGAGCTTGCTCGACATTTGCTCCAGAGGACGAGATCGAGCACGAGATGAAGACAAATATTGCTCTACGTCGAGGAGAGTTACTCTACGTCAAGGAAGTTGGTCTACGTCGAGGAAGCTGGTCTACGTCGAGGAAGCTGGTCTACGTCGAGGAGTCCTAGTCTACATCGAGGAGTCCTAGTCGATGTCGAGGAGACCCCAGTGGCCGACGTCGAGTAATCCGAATCTTGTTAAGGTTCTATCCCGAATCCAATGGTGATATTTTCAAGATCAAATTCCATCCGGATCTATCAAGAGCTATCAAGATCCATCATGAAGAGAGAGATCTATCCACTTGAAGATTTTAGATTTAATTTCCTCTTTATAGATTTAATTCCTTTATTGCTTTTAGTTATCATTAAGCATTTTAGATATAATTTAGATATAGATAGAGATATTTTATCCTTTATTAGCAAGGAATAGAAGCCTATAAATAAAGCCCTAGGGGGCTGATTTTCATTCATTCAAGTAAAGCCGTCTTAGGACGCAAGGAGAAGGAGGCGAGAGAGAGAAGGCGAAAGAGGAGAGAGAGAGAGAGAGAGAGAGAGAGAGAGAGAGAGAGAGAGAGAGAGAGAGAGAGAGAGGAGGCGAGAGAGGAGGAACGTTTGGAAGCTTTTGTAAGTTTTAGTTTATTTTATGTTAAAGTTAATTTCTTTCATCATGTTTGCTTTCTAATTTTCCTTCTTCTAGGGTTGGGGTGATCCCAACATAGATATGTGTGTTTGATTTATAAATCCATGAATTTATATGTCTTTATCATCATCTACCTATGTGTTTAATCCTTTGCGAGAGTTGAGGAAATTCCTTATTCATGATATTGAAGCGAAAGTGATCTTATTATGAATTGGATAGTAATTAGGGTTTATTTGCGAGAGCCGACTAATCCTAATTAAGAAAAGGTAGAAACAAATTAGGTTTTTATGCGAGAGCTTCTATCACCTAAATTGTTGGAATTTGCGAAAGTCGATTCTTTGATATAAAGCATGCATCTTTATGTGATTTATGTTCTACACATATGTTTATTGTTGCGGTGATCCCTAACCTTGGAAGTTTGCATCTTTATTTATTTTATTTCATTATTTTTATCCTGAAAAGTTACCCGACGCCGACCACCTCTTCTTCTATCATTCCCTTGACATCGACCAAGTCTTAGTCGACATCGACAACAACCTCCCCACCTTTTCCCGCTATATATCCCTGAACCCCAAAACACACTAAACCTAGAACCGCTGACTTCTCTCCTGAGGACGAACCTGACTCCACTATCCTATAGCGGGGTCTTGACTACAAATTTATTTGGTCGAGAAACCCTCTCGTCAATTATCAATCTACTTTGCAATCATAAAGTTGGTTACTTTTACATCTTGGTTATTTGCTATATGTCATTGTTTGGTCATAAGAGTTCTTGTTAAAATTTATTGAATAGGAAATCGCTTATCCCTGTGGGGTTTGACTCCGGACTTAATTGCTATAATAGTAGTTGTTTGGTTTATTGATGTCCATGTTTTATGCCATGTTTTTATGCTTATTTCAGCTCCTTATTTTATCGTCATATGTATTCTGGGATGGGAATATAGCGAATTTATGTAGTTTATGCTTATTTGCAAGAAATGGAGGTCTACATAAGTTTTGGTTTAATATTACAGAATTTGGAGCCATTTCGGGAAGAAACCAAAAGAAGAAGACAAAGGTTGGACTTTACTCGATCTCGAGTAAGCAACTCGAAGTCGACTACAGCTGAGAGCAGAACCAAGTCAAGAACTGAAGACGAAGAGAACTCGAGTTCGACTCTACTCGACATCGACTTACTTCCTCGATGTCGACCAAGAACCAGAAGCACACCCGAGCTCGAGGAAGAGAACCAGATCGAGGAGCTGTGAAGAGAAGACAACTAGAGCTCGACCTTACTCGATGTCGACATGCTTGCTCGACATCGACCAAACCCCAAAGCTGCCCGAGTTCGAGAAGAAGAGAGAAGCTGCTCGAAGATGCGAAGCAAAGCCGAGATCGATGAAGTTCCTCGACGTCGACCAAATTGGTCGAAGTCGACCAAATTGAATCTGGGCCGCAAGTCTATTGGACCAATCCGAGTACGAGTTGATTACTTAGGCACGAAGGAAGGACAGATCTATCCCTAATCTATCAAGATCTATCTATGGAAGAAGGATTTATCTATCCCATGAAGATATTTAGATATTTTAGATAGTTTTCCTTTTTAGATAAATGTCCTTTTATTAAAGTTTTATCTTTAGATAGAAGATAGATATTGCTTTCCTTGATTAGCAAGGATTGGAAGCCTATAAATAAAGCCCATGGGGCTATTTTTTATTCATTCAATTCTAGAGAAGGAGAAGAGAGGTAGTAAGTAGAGAAAGAGAGTGGAGGCCGAGTGGAGTTGTGAAGAGAGAGCGGAATTGGCTTCGTTCGGTTGTAAGCTTTTATTTAGTTTATTAATGCAAGTTTATTTCCTTTTATTATTAATGTATTTCCTTGCGATGAAGAGCGAGTAGTCCACCTACTTCTAGGGTCGGGGCGAGCCCGACGGTGGCCAAGCGTGTTTGAGGTAAAGATCCGATCTTTATTGTGTTTTGAGCATCTACTACATTTTATATGTTTATTGCCTATTTAATAGAGATTCAGGTTAACAACTTGGATTATAAACATAAAATCGGTAGATACAATTAGTGTTTCTTGAAAAAGTTGTCTAATTGTTGGAAAAGGCGAAAGCTTGTTCCTTCGATGCGATTGCATGATTATTTCTTTATCTTGCCTTATACATGTTTGGTTGTCGTTATTGCAAACCCCGATCTTGGAAGTTTTCGTTCATATAGTTGTTTATTTCGTGATTTGCATTTGTTTAAGTTACTGTTTCTACTCGACTTTGACTAGACCCTAGTCGACGTCGACCAATTGACCTTTGATCGAGCAAGATCACTGTTGCTTCTGTCTCTACAGGTTACTCGACATCGACCAGGTTCCTCGACTACGACCAGCGAACTCGACGTCGAGTTACTTCCTCGAGATCGACCAAAAGTAGTGACCTTTGATTTGCTCGAATTCGACTGTGCTTGACCCTCTGTCGACTAACCTTAGTCGAGGTCGAGTACTTCTGAAGTCGACAACCACTTGTGAGATTCCTCTACTACCTGAGATCCGCTGACCAGCTTCCTCGAGGATCGATCCTGACTTCCTGTTGCTACATCGGGAGGGAGTCTTGTAATTATTTGCGTGGGCACGAATCCGGTTTGATTTATTTTATTATATTTTGAATTCGAGTTCCTCCTACAACATTTATCAAGTGATTGATTGACTAGTCTATTGGTTTTATATTTGAGTTTGGATTATATTTCTATTTGGCAAAGGGCGAAAGTGCCAACGACGTTCGTCCCGCGTCAAATTCTTGGCGCCGTTGCCGGGGAGAAGAAAAAAGTTTGCTTTTCTTTATCTCTTTCATTTACTCTTTCTTTTGTTTTTGTTTTCATTCTTTTTTTTAAGTCTTTTGTGTCCTTGTATGGTTCAAACTAGATTTTCTAATTCATTGCCTTTGTTTTTTGATTCTGAGATTGAAAGATCTCTTTGGTTGAAAAGGAGGCTCGAGTTTGATAAAAATAAGGAGATGGCAGACGAAGTTGTTGATCCTCTAAGAAAGACCCTGATAAACCTAAAGAAACCTAATTTAAGTGCTCAACCACTTGCAATTAGCCTTCATGATCTCCCTGAGGGTTCAAGATTTGAACACAAGTCGAATTGGTCTTCTATTTTACCCTACTTTCATGGATTGCCTAGGGAGGAACTAAAAAAGCACTTTGCTACCTTTGTGAGAGTGTGTGACAGACTTAAACCCTAAGAAGCTTAAGGGTGTGATAGACTTAGCCTCAACAAACTTAAGAAAGAGTTGTCCAGTATTGAGCAATCACCTACCCGAGGATGTTCTAGTGCTATATCTTTATGAGGGCTTGCTTGACACCGATAGGAGTTTCATCAATGCTACTAGCGAAGGAGATATTTTGGGTAAGACACCTCAGGAAGCAATGCAAATTTTTGAAGGGTTGGCTAATGCATCGCAATAATATGGGAGATACCAAGGAGTTAGAGGAGTTCATAAGTTGGATATTTCTAGAGAAGGTCACTAGGACGACATAGATAGGCTTACAGAGATAGTGAACAAGCACTACTAAAAAAACAGGACTTAGCAACGGATTTTTAGCCACGAATATGAAGCGTAGCTATATTCGTGGCCAATAGCAATGACATTGGCGACGACTGTTAATAGCTGTGGCTATATTCGTGGCTGGTAGGCGTCCTGATATGCCACCTCATCAAATTCGTGGCTAATAGCTGATAAAACTGCATTGGAAAAGCGGACCCAACCCCACGTTTCCATGGAGGGGGACGGGGTGCCACGTGCTCTGATTTAAGTGGTCAACGGTCTTACCTGAAGTTCCTCCCATTGAGAACGGTCTCTTAGGGCTACTATCCTAGGGGGGAGGACTTTTGCCTGTGCCGGGATGACCATGCATTTTAAGACGGTCTTACCCCAGTCCAGTCATCCGCGGACGACAGATGACCAACAACGGGTGCCGCCGAGTCCTGCCTATGGCTCGTTCCACCCTTCGGGCGTCGATTTCATCAAGGCTATTCGGAGAGAATGAGTTCTTGCCCTAAAGCAGAAAGAAAGGGTTGAAGTCGGGACTTCCGGGTCGAGGAATCCCTTAATACCATTACTTGTAAGCCCACCTGCTCGGCAAATATGATGGATGTTCGACACTTGTGAGGTTAGCTTTGGTATTGTTATACTTAGACTCCGTCCCCTGATCTATGAAGGACAATACCCTTCTTTGAGTTTTTCGAAAAAGCCACGACCTTAGATTGTCTTCCCGCTTTTATAGTGTGCACCCACGCCCCTCCCCAAGGGAGTATTCCTTCCTTTTTGCCACTTGTTGAAGTATGGCTGCCACGTATTCTAAGGAGAAGGGCGCGTGGGTGGGAGGCATGTATGACGTTTGGCCGAGCTGCATGCGACCTTCATCCGCGGACCACTTGTTAGCGCATCTGCACATGCCCACTTTCTCTGTCCTCTTACTGCCTTTTTCTTTCTTCCTCCATTTCGTTATTTTTGGGCATCATCACAGCTCCTCGAGCCGTGGGGAGACCTGGAAGAGCTTTCCGCGGTTCGAAATCACCCTATTGATCCCATCGTCCCCAGCGCTTCCCGGGGCAGGAAAAGGAAAAAAGGAAGCCCGTTGGGCGGAGTTGGGCTTTCTTGGGCCTGTTTCCACTAGGCCCGTTTACCTGATTGATGCGTGTCTGGAGCTTGACACGTGGGTCGAAGCGGGAGACAAAACGTCGTTAATTGGGGGCCTATAAATAGGGGTCTTTTCCCTTCTCATTTTTTACCGTTCTCCGTTTTTTGCAGCTCTCGTCTTCGGCTGATCAAGGTAAAGTTGTTCTTCTTTCTTTTCTTTCCGCGTCTTGTTCTTGTTTTATTCTTAGTTTTATTCCCTTTTTATCTCTCTTGGCCGCGGATGTGGCGTGGGTTTTTTCCGGGCGCATTTTTATTTCCTATTGGTCCGTAGGTTTCTTCCCAACCTGCCCCTTCTTTTCAATCTACTAGCCGCCCTCGTCATGTCGACCTCACATAGCAGCTCTGGCAGTGTTCAAGCCCTGATTAGGTCCCCGTCTCCGGCGAGGTCAGAGGGTAAACTCCTGATGGGTGGTATAGTGGTTCCTGGGGAAGTTACAATTCGCCAACCGAAAACCCCCGCGGATCCCTCTTTCTATTCTTCTCCGGGTCGTGTACGCGACGAACCCCCTTCTCCTACGAAATCCGCATCTTCTCGGTCGGGCGACGGCGCTTCGTCGTCGGGTTCTGACTCGATACTGGAATCCCCCGAGTCTCAGCATTCTTACAAGGAGTGGGATTCCCGTACTGATCTGTCGTCCGACCCTGTCTTTCTACCGACTGAGCGCCGCTCTTCATCTACGCTGGGGGATTTCCGCCCAGCCTTATACGATGAAGGGGTGCTGGCGATGTGCCTTTTTAGGAAAGACTTCCAGCCATCTGCCGCGGGTCCAATCACGGCTGTTCTACCGCAGAGGGTGATTCCCATTGCTTCGCCTAATGCTCAGGACCGCGGAGGAGGTACTTTCACGACCTTGGATGACCTGGGTGTGATTGCTCGCATCTTCCCCTGGTCGGAGGGAGTAGTGCTATGTCTTTCGGCGGAGGGCGGAGGGAGCCTGGACGCTTATCCTGGATGTTTGGTTGTCTATATCGAGAGTCTGGTTCAAGGGTTTCGGCTCCCTCTCCCTAGGCTATTTAAGCGTTATTTGAAATCTTGCGGCTTGAGCCCCGCTCAACTAGTGCCAAACAGCTGGCTCTTTTTTACTTCCTTTGTTATGTGTTGCTTGGAGATTGGGGTTCAGCCTACCCTGGGACTTCTTAGCAGCATGCTCACTTTGGGTCATGGAGGTACCCACAAGAATTTTTACCAAGCTAAGCTTAGCGTTTCGATAGTGGAACGAAATACCAGTAAACCGGAGTGGAGGCATAAGTGGTTCTTAGTCCGGGATCCTTCTCGTTAAATCTTGAACATCCACACCGAGCCGCGTCTGTATACGCGTGTGAAGAGAAAAGCTGTGGCAGATCTAAAAGAGGTCGAGCGGAGGTTTGCGGTGGGGACGAAACCTTCGTGGAGGGAAGTGGTGTCTCCTTTGCGGCTGGAGAAGGCAGGCTTGAGTATTTCTCATCCGCGCATAGGTTGTAGTTAATTTGGGGAACACTTTTTGTTTTCGCTTCTTTTGGTGTTATTGGTTTTGTACTGATGCCATCGTCCTTTTCATGGTTCCCCAGACGCTCTAGAGTTAAAGACAATGGTGGATGCTACGAAGATGTCCTCCGCTCCTCCTTCTTCTGCTAAGAGGAAAATACCTACAGACGTGATGAGAGCCCTGAAGCGCCCCAAAACTTCGGCTCCCAAGTCAAAGAGCAAGAGAGCGACAAAGGAGAAGACTACGATCGTAGCTTCTTCTTCCCCTATTGTTCCGACGGAGCCTGAGCCATCAGTTATCGACGTCGAGGCTTCTCTGATCGCTGAAGCTCGTCCCCTTCCTCTGGCGAGCCCTGTGGAGCCTCGACCTGTCTCTCCTTCTGAGGCGGGAACTTCAAAAGCTCCTCTAAAGAAGAAAACGCCGTGTCCCTTCCCGGTTTGGGAAGGAGTTGACTGGGACGTGCCGGTCTTCCACGTGGATGTCATCAACCGCTCGGCGTATCGGATGCTCGGCTTTGAATCGGATGTCCTCAATCAGTTGGCCTTTCCCCCGGAGCTTGGGGTGGCGGAGTTGCAACACTTGGACCAACTGACCGATGAGCAGTTCACAATGGAGCAAGAACGCTGGTGCAATTGGGTAAGTGAGCCGTGCTCCGTAACTTTCGTTACTTGTTTGCCTTGGTTTTTTCCTTTGGGAATTTCCCCGACCCTTCTATTTTCTTTGTAATCAGGAACGCGTTTCTACTCACAGCGGTTGGGAGCGGTATCTTCATTTGGTCCAACACGCACGTGGCCTGCAGGAGAACTTGGAGCAAATGAAAGAGAGGCTTTTGGAGGCAGAGACGCCGCGAAAGGAGGTTGAATCCCTTCGTTCGCGGTTGGAAGAGGGGGAAACCGTCCTGGCCGCGGAGAAAGCAAAGGGCAATAAATTGGCCGAGGATTTGGAGATGGTGCGAGCCCAGCTCGAGTCCTCCCAGCAGTCCTTATCTTCCTTGCAATCCAGTGTCGAGGCCCAATCTGCCGAGTTGGAAGCCTAGTTGATTGCGGCGAATGAGGAGCGGAGCAAGGCGGTCTTGGAGTCCAACCGTCGTGCGATCGAGCTGGAGCGATATCGATCCCGGACGGATGGGGATCGTTCTGTCTTGGTTAGACGTTCCGCACAACCGTACCAAGCTTGTGGACGACTGATTGTGGACCCTGAACGACCTGGATTTTATGAGAAGCGCGGTTCCAGAGTGGTTGAATAAAGATGTCGGGCAGGACTTCATTCAAGATACGTACAGGGACTGCTTCTACATGGGCATGAAAGCAGGGATTCATCAAAGCATGCGGAAGTCCGCAGAGAACCCTGGCGTCCCTCTTCAGCCTTTTCCCCCGAGCGAGGATAGAGAGGATTGGGACTTGAAGGAAGATGAGAACGTGTACATAAGTGGTGATGGTTTATAAACTCTTTTTCTGGATACTGATCGTTTTATCATCGTTTCTTTGGGCGAACAATCTTCGGCACTCCGTTTTGTGCCTTAGATTGGTTTATGTTATTGTGTTCGCGTGGAAAACTCGAACGTGGTCGCTTTTGTGCCCACGTCCCCTATTTTGCTTGAAGAACAATAGATTACCGCGTTTCTGCTTTGGGATAGAGTTTCCAGTTTTCACAAGCACATGTTTTTTCGCGAAATAACTTTAACATAAAGTTTCCGGGAGTTACCACGGTTACATCTTACGCGAACGGATGCTTCTTCTATCCTTCGTCTTCGGAGGTCCCGACGTCTTCGCCTTCGGAGGTTCCAACGTCTTCTGGCGGTAGGACGCGAAATTTGAAGCGCGAGTTGCCGAGGTAGTGGAACGTCACAGCCCCTCGTACCTGGAGGCCTCTTGATCTTGCAAAGGTACTCCACCCTTGGGTGAGCCAGAGTACCCCGGCGTTGTGTCGTTCTACTCGGACGCTTGTTCCCCGCCTTCCTCGCACATTGGTCAGCGAGATCCTTTCAACACCTGTCAGCCCAAACTCCGCCTTGAAGCAGGCCGGTAGTGGCATTCTTTGGTGAACGTAGCGTTCTGCACCCAGCGAAGGAAGTCTCTTGGGCCTCTTCTTGTGACCGAGAAGAGGGGCTCGGGTGAGTTGTCGATAGCCATCTTGTTTCCTTCAGGGAGGAGCGTTTCGTTGTCTTTCTGGGAGCGAGTAGTGTAGTTTAAGACTCTCCTAAAGCCATATTTATAGGAAGAGTTCCCTTCTTCTTTATGTGATGATTTACTTTCTGTTTTTTCGAAGATTTGTCATGTCTTATTTGGTTGTTACCGCATTTCTTTTTTTTTTTCCTTTCCAAGAAAAGTACCTTGGGAAGGAGGACATCTGAAAAAGGGGATCCGTGTGGTCGGTTTCATGACCGGGGGCCCTTACAGTTATTCTAGAAAATCACAGAGACTACATCAAAAGACTTTATTTTTTTCGGTTGCATTTTAACTAGGGAGGAAAGGGAGAGCCGCGGGCCGCGCTTCTTTATTTTCCGCCAGCCGGTCTCATTACCTTGGTTGTCCCCTACTTCTGGGAATCCCTTCTTCGTTGAGCTGGGCCGGCGTCCGCGGTCGAGGGGGAATCAGGATATGACACGTATACCTCGAAGTGTGAGCCACCCTCGTAGATGAAAAGGAGAACGGACCCGACGTGTACGCGGTTCATGAGGGTGAAATCTGCCCACCCTCTCATGTACCAATGCGTTCCCTCGTCGTCTAGTTCGACACTGACCTTGCAATCCTGGCATACGGTCTACCATAGGTGGACAAGCTCGTGGGCCTCCTCTCCTAATCTTCCGTATGATTGGGGCAGCCGCAATCTCTGTAACTGCTCCCCCCGGGTGATGAAACGATAAAAAGCCCTTGTGGGGTCTTCGGTCCCCATGGTTATTTTTCAAAAGTGGTGAAGATTTCGGTATGGGATTCTAAAAAACCCTTGCCTCTTTTTATAGCACTTACTGCTACGGGGATGTTTCGTCCATGTGGCCTTTGGCCAGGTGGCTTCGCTCTAAGTGGATGTTGCCTTGACCCCACGTCTGAGCTAAACGGCTCCGTGACTCTACCGGTCCGGCCTATGGTTGGAGGAGCCCTGGAGGGAACATTGGGAAAGAAACTTTTCTTATTTTGAAACAAATAAAGTTAGTGGGGAAAAAATCCTCTTACACATTCTTAACGTAGTCGTGGAGGAAGCGGGCCTTTTAGAGCAGAAGTTTTTTGATACAACCCGATTATCTTACGCGACTGGTGAGGCTTCTTCGTTCTCAGGATCTGGGTCGACCACGGAAACCTCGTATCCGGCTCTTGTTTTTTCCTTGGTGAACTTAAGGACGACCCCCACTCGCACGCGATTTGCGGCGATGAAATCACCCCATCCTTCGATTAGCCAGTAGATCTCGTTGTTATCTCGTCCGACCATGACGCTGTGCTCTTGGAACAAACGGGATCGGAGGAGGACTCTCCCCTGGGCGTCTTCCAAGGCTAGTTCATATGTTAAGGGAAGTCGGAGTCGCAGAAGTTGATCGCTTCGGAGGATTACTTTATAGAACGTGGTCTGAGACGGGTTTGACTCCATTTGTTCCTGGGAGGGGTGACGCTCCTTGTGCCAAGGATCCACTTCCCCTTCCTACCGTTGGGTATACAGTGCGAGGTCCCTTTGCTCGCCTCTCTAAGGCGAGGTGCTCATATAGTGTAACGCTAGATCTTTTTGGACATGTGTCCGCCATGCTCAACCTCGAATACCCCATGTTTTTGGCTCTCTTATCCTTGGGACGCTGCAGCTACGCCACTCGAGGTGGAGTTTCTTTGGACAGGTTTCCTTTATGCCTTGCCTTGGGCAGATCGCGCTCGTCTTTTCACATCATTCCGGTGGTTCGCCGAAATCCTGACGGGTCTGCCTCGGGGTGGTTCCTGTGCGGCTCGTGACCCCCGGGGCTCTCCTTTAAAGAGAAGCCTTCTTCGCTTCCTTCTCCCTCATCTGAACATTTTCGTTTTTCAAATATGCCTGCTTCGAGACGAACCAACTGGCGTTCTTTCAAACCATCGACTTTCCGGAGCAGCTGCATCGTCTGGTAAACCTCTTGCCTTTTTTATACCCTTCTTGGTTTGCTTCTTTCGCCCTAGCTTTCACTCCCCTGCGCTGTGTATTTTGGATAGATGCTGCCGCTTCGTTTCGAGGATGAGTATGGCCAAGTTCTTCCCGAGCGGGTCCTCTTAACAACTCGGATTCTGAAGGATTTCCCAGTGGCAGTGGTTCGCGGTGATTACGGCGTTCCTTATCTCCGTAATGGGTGGAACCACTTTGTTTGCACGCATAGCGTGGACATCAGATCCTCTCTAACCTTCCTTCATAAAGGGGGACCCCGATTCGTGGTTCGCATCCTGACTTCTGGAGGAGATAAAGTTGACGGGGAGTGGGAAGAGCCGCACCCCGAGGGTCCTCTCCCTAATGGAGCTCGCCTGAGCGAAGATAGAACCCAGCTGGTCCTCGGTAGGCCAAGAGCGGGGTGAAGTTCGTTGGATAAAGCCGGGATCTTTATTTCCCGGGACTCCATGTATTACCTGTTTTCTGAACGCTTTGCAAATTTAGTCGGGCGCCCTGTTGGGGGGTGATCCTGGTGATCCCCCGTGCTTCTCTTTTTTCAGTCGTTACTTTTGTTTCAGTATTCTTGAAGTTCCTAGCCCTCTTATAAGCTTCGATCTTTTGGTACGGGAGACATCTCCCGGCTCTTGGGGGCGTATGTTCCCCAGGCCCGATGCGGGGTGAGCTCCGGTGCCAAGGGTTTTTAACGAATATGTCGATCCGGGAGACTAATGCTCCAGCCGGATTCCCGACGCGGAGCAAGCTCCAGCGTCTCGGGACCGGACGAATATGTCGATTCAGGAGGCTAGAGCTCCAACCAGATTGTCGACGCGGAGCAAGCTCCAGCGTCCTGGGACTTGTCGAATATGCCGATCCCGGAGACTAGAGCTCCAACCGGATTCCCGACACGGAGCAAGCTCCAGCGTCTTGGGACCGGACGAATATGTCGATCCGGGAGCCTAGAGCTCCAACCGGATTCCCAACGCGGAGCAAGCTCTAGCGTCCTGGGACTTGTCGAATATGTCGATCCGGGAGACTAGAAACCGGATTCCCGATGGGGAGCAAGCTCCAGCGTCTTGGGACTTGATGAATATGTCGATCCAGGAGACTAGAGCTCCAACCGGATTCCCGATGCGGAGCAAGCTCCAGCGTCCTGGGACTTGTCGAATATGTCGATCCGGGAGACTAGAGCTCCAACCGGATTCCCGACGCGGAGCAAGCTCCAGCTTCCTAGGACTTGTCGAATATGTCAATCCGGGAGACTAGAGCTCCAACCGGATTCCCGACGCGGAGCAAGCTCCAGCGTCTTGGGAGTTGATGAATATGTCGATCCGGGAGACTAGAGCTCCAACCGACGCGGAGCAAGTTCCAACGTCCTGGGACTTGCCGAATATGTCGATCCGGGAGACTAGAGCTAGCGTCTTGGGACTTGATGAATATGCCGATCCGGGAAACTAGAGCTCCAACTGGATTCCCGACGCGGAGCAAGCTCCAGCGTCTTGGGACTTGAAGAATATGTCGATCCGGGAGACTAGAGCTCCAACCGGATTCCCGATGCGGAGTAAGCTCCAGCGTCTTGGGACTTGAGGAATGTGTCGATCCGAGAAACTAGAGCTCCAATCCGGATTCCCGATGCGGAGCAAGCTCCAGCGTCTTGGGACTTGACGAATGTGTCGATCCGGGAGACAAGAGCTCCAATCCGGATTCCCGACACGGAGCAAGCTCCAGCGTCCTGGGACTTACTTTTCTCTAGAGCTGGTTGCTTGATTTTTTGGCACGGAATTATAGCACCCACTAACCGCTTTCATTTATTCACATTCAGCGGGGGTGATAATGCATATTTTAGATAGGCATTATAGGCATTTTTAGTTTAGTTAGGTTGCATTTCTTTCATACTTTGTTGCTAAATTGCATCTTGTGATTATTTTAGAAGAGTTCGGATTCTGCGCAAATTTGTGTTTATCTCGCAGATTGAATCGGAACACATTTGGGAGATGCAATATCTCGAAGAGGAACACAAGAAACATGGGAAGGAACAAGGAAGGAAAGATGCAAGACAAGAGGAGAAACCCGCAATTGAAGGCAAGCAGCTACGGCAAAACAGCATGCCGCGGGCGCCGCAAGCTTGTGGCGGGCGCAGCATAGCCCGCTGCAGCGGGGAATGAGAAGCTTCAGTGTGCGGCGGGCGCAGCACCTATGCTGCGCCCGCAGCATTGCTCGTCAGCGCGGATGCGCGTCATTTTGAAGAATTAAAAAATTCTAGATCTATTTGTTTATTTTGGGGCCGACTTTGGATGTTTAATAAGGCCAAGTTTTATGTTATTTTGACTTCAATTCTATTCTATTCTATCCATCAGACGCTTTAGAGATTTTGAGCGATGTCTTCCATGAGGAACTAAACTCATCTATTCTGCCTGCAATTTGAAGCTTTATTCGGATTGATTGTGAGTTTCTAATTCTCGTTCCTTGTTTCCTATATTTGAATGCTTCAACTTCTTTGTGCTTGATTGTTTATTGTTTTGTTCTATCTTGTCTGGCCAACTTGTTAGATCAATTCAATCGCTAAGGTTTTGTAGATTCCTGGTTGTGAACTTTAACCTAAGTGGCAAACTTGTTCCTTTAGGGCTGGTTGAACTAATTGAATGAGTAGGAAGTTGAATGTGTTGTTAAATCCCTCTATAGGGACTGCAAATACCTTGGCTAATCTCTGAATTTAAAGCTTTCAATTGAGTTAAATCCTTCTTTAGGGACTGTTCGATTGATAAGGGTTGCTAGGACTGGTTGGACTAGTAACTATATTAGGTCGGGACAAGGGCATTCATAGGAAACTTAATAGGACGAGAAGAAGTTACAAGGATCGTTTCAATCCAATAAAGTGGAAAATTGTAGGTAGAATTGCTTCTCCTAATAGTTTAAAAACCAAATTCGTTTACTTGCTTTCTTTACTTCGCTTTGATAAAAGGCGGAACTTTTACACACTCAAAAACCCCCCTTTTGGTTACTTGATTGGCATCTAAATCACACTTGAATAGTGAATTTCTCTGTGGGATCGACCTCTTACTTATTGCTATACTAGTTATAGGTTTGAGTTTCTTTGACGGATCAACGACAGGTTTTCCCTCCGTCAAATTTGGCGCCTTTGCCGGGGAATTTTTATTAATTCTTGTGTGTTTTTGGTGTTGATTTTGGTGTGGACCATCTTATAGGGTCCATACCTGTGCTACTAATTGTTCTATGTAGAAAGCATTGCAGAGATGGCGAACGACGCAAATCGTACTCTAAAGGAGCTTACTGCTCCTGATCTGGCACAACAACCCTTAGCAATCCAATTCCCTGTGCTGGGGGAAGGAGTTAACTTTGAGCTTAAGTCTGGGGTAATTCATCTTCTACCCAAGTTCCATGGGTTGAGTGGGGAGGACCCCCACAAGCATCTGTCTGAGTTCCATACTGTGGTAGTTGGGATGAAACCTGAGAACGTCACTGCAGAGCAAATCAAACTGAGAGCTTTTCCCTTCTCTTTGAAGGATGATGCGAATGAGTGGTTCTTCTATCTACCACCTGGATCTATTACTACTTGGGCTGAGATGAAGAGAGTCTTCCTAGAGATGTACTTCCCTGCAACAAAGCTAAATACCTTGAAAAGGTCAATCAGCAGCATTGAGTAGTACGCGACGGAGTCTATTCATGAGTACTTTGAGCGTTTTAAGAAACTCTGCGCTAGCTGCCCATGCCATGGGTACTCTCAGAAGGATCTGGTTCTCTTCTTGTTCAATGGGCTTACTGACGGAGAGCGCAAAACGGTGAATTCCTGTTGTGGGGGAAACATGCTGAATAAGACGCCTGCTGCAGCTTGGGAAGTGTTTAAGGATCTCTCTGAGGGCTCTAGGCAGTTCAACAAGAGCACTCGTGCTAGAGGTGTACTTGCTATTGAAGCCCCAGTGGCTGCATTACAGACTGATATGGCAGAGATGAAAGAGATGCTCAAGAAGCTGGTAGTTGACAGAGCATCTCAGCAGTTGAAAGCATGTGAATCCTACAGCGATACATCCCACCCTATGGATATGTACTCAACTTTGCAAGATCCTAGTGTTGAGTTGAATGCAATTGGGAATTTTGCTCCACAAAGGCCTAGGCAAGGCAACTTTGGTAATCCTGGGTACTTCAACAATAACTACAATGGAGGCTATCAGCAGGGTAATGGTTATGGCAACTACCAAGAACCTTTCAATCAGGGAGGCCTTGCACCTCGACAGGGAGGCCAACCACACTCCAATGAGGCTATTGAGGATCCAATACAGAAATTGTCACGGTTGGTCTTGAAGGTTGAGAAACAACAATCAGACTGGATCACAAATTTGGAGAATCAACTGAGTCAGCTCATTCAGGTCTTAAGTGCGAAGGAGGCAAACGATTCAGGGAAGCTTCCATCACAGACCATCGAGAATCTAACGAAGGAGAACGTCAGTGCTGTAACACTTAGGAGTGGCAAGGAACTGGTTGTCACACCTCAAAAGGACAATGAAGAAATAATGGATGAGGAGATAGAAGTGCTAGAAGAAGAAGACGGAACTCACAGCGTGCGGCGCCCGCGGCATAACAATGGAGCTGCGCCCGCAGCAATTTACGGCGCCCGCCGCCAGTGCCCCCATCGACCTATCGGTGCCAGGTACGTTTTCTTCGTCTTGTTCCCCTTCTTCTTCTTCTTCCCCTCTTCCTCCTCCTTCTTCTTCTCCTTCTTCTTCTTCCTTACCTATGGAAACTCCAAAGCCGGTTCCACCATTTCCGGAAGATCTGAAGGATACAAGAAGGTATGAGACCGATAAGGAGATTGTTGAGACGTTCAACAAGTGCGAGGTAAATATTCCTTTACTCAAATTGATTAAGAGCATTCCTAAATATGCTAAATTTTTGAAGGAATTGTGCACCATCAAGAAGAAGCAACGATTAAAAAAGAAGGAAAAGGTAAGTTTGAATGAAAATGTCTCTGCTATGTTGCAAAGGAAATTGCCTTAAAAATGTGGAGACCCAGGTATGTTTACAATTCCATGTGCAATTGGGAATACTATATTCAAACAAGCCATGTTAGATCTAGGAGCCTCAATTAATGTTATTTCCTATAACATGTACATGTCTTTGGGTTTGGGTGCTTTGACTGAGACTGGGGTTACAGTGCAACTTGCTGATCGATCACAAATCAGGCCAAGAGGCGTTGTTGAAGATGTTTTGGTTATGGTGGATGATTTGTTTTTCCCTGTTGATTTCTTTGTTTTAGATATGGAGCAGGGAGCCCCTGAAACACCCATTATACTAGGAAGACCATTCCTGAAAACTGCGAAAACGAAAATTGATTGTTGTGAGGGTCTATTGACTATGGAGTTTGATGGAAGAAAGATAGAATTCTCTCTCTTTAATCATGCTAAGCTTTCTCCTGAAAATTCTTTAGATATGCCTATTGCTGACAATACTGATCGCACCAATAATTTTCGTGATTTGTTAGAGACACCTAAGGAACATAGTTTATGGAAATTTGAACCTCCTAACAAATTGAAACCTTTTGTGATTCCAGGACAACCCCCAGGCATAGCTCAAGGAGAGAAGCTGAGGGTCATGGATGACAGCTTGGACAGAAAGCTACACCTTCCAAGGGTGCCCGCATTTGTCAATGAAATGACAGGTGTAGGTGACCCTGGTGGAGGAACCTAGGCCAATCAAGGGCTATTATGTCGAGCCAACGACTTGAAACAAAGGCGCTTCTCGGGAGGCAACCCGAGGTAAGTTTTGTTTTTTTTTTCTTTCATTTTTCTTTTCCTTCACTCTGATTATATTTGATTTACTTTTGTTGTCTTTATTGTTTCATTGCGGACAATGAAAACTTTAAGTGTGGGGGTGAGGAATTCTGTATATAGATGCATATAGGAGATCATATTTCAATTTCTGCATCATGTTTAATTTCTGTAATCATATTTTTTTTATTAATTTTGTTTATTTTCGTAAAAATTCAAAAATCCCAAAAATAAGCATGCATTGCATACATATGTGTTATTCAAATACCCATCTTGCTTAGTTTGTCCTCTATTTTAAATTTCAAGCATGATTCATAAAAATCCCATGGAGTTCTGGATGTTTTGATTATTGTTTGTATTTGATTTTTGTGGAACATGAGCTAGCAAATATAATTGAGCATGTATGATTGAGCTAAAGTATGATTGAAGTTCTCAAAACATGATCCTGTGAGAATGTTTGGCCTTATTTGAATTCTTTTGCTCAATTGTGTGAATTACTCTCCTTGTGTTGCTACCTCTTGGCATTGACTGCAGTATATATTTTTAAAGACCGACTCACATGTCTGTTGCTTGCGGAGTTTATGTTTATATTTTGAGTCTATTATTTGAATTTGTGCATATTTAGTGAATAAGGTGGCAATGGTTGATGCACTTAGTAACCGGATCTATGCATGACACCCATGGGTATGATTCGCACAAAAAGGTGTTGAAAACTATCCACTGGGAAAGAAAGCTTGATCATTGAGTAACCAGGTTCATTCATGACACCCATGTTTGCAACTTGCGTCAAAAGATGTTCAAGTGGACTTCATTTTAGTAAGTTAAGGTGTTGATAGACCGGGGCCATTCATGACACCCATGTTTGCGCTTTGCGTAAGTAAAGCACCAAGACAAGAAAAAGAAAAAAAAAAGAGAAAAGAAAACAAAAGAAAAAGAAAGAAAAAAAAAGTGTTGCATTTTATTTTCTTTATTGTGTCCCGCAAGTAATGACATTTCGGTAAAGAATTGGTGATATGGTGGTCAATGTCTATGAGCTTAGTGCATGATTGGTTTGAGTTGAGAGTTGTATCTTAAAGCCTAAACACATGAGTGAAACACATACTTCTGGTGAGGTTGGATAATGTCTACTTCTAAGCTTTTGATCATTATAATACATGCTATGACGTTTGTTTGCTTGATTTATGTTTTCACTTGCTATGATGTTGCTTTTTGATAAAGTTGAAGCTTGAAGGGATTTCCTGTGGGATACATTGATTCATGTTCATTCTATCATTGCTTGAGGACAAGCAAAGGTTAAGTGTGGGGGAGTTTGATAATGCATATTTTAGATAGGCATTATAGGCATTTTTAGTTTAGTTAGGTTGCATTTCTTTCATACTTTGTTGCTAAATTGCATCTTGTGATTATTTTAGAAGAGTTCGAATTCTGCGCAAATTTGTGTTTATCTCGTAGATTGAATCGGAACACATTTGGGAGATGCAATATCTCGAAGAGGAACACAAGAAACATGAGAAGGAACAAGGAAGGAAAGATGCAAGACAAGAGGAGAAACCCGCAATTGAAGGCAAGCAGCTACGGCAAAACAGCATGCCGCGGGCGCCGCAAGCTTGCGGCGGGCGCAGCATAGCCCGCTGCAGCGGGGAACGAGAAGCTTCAGTGTGCGGCGGGCGCAGCACCTATGCTGCGCCCGCAGCATTGCTCGTCAGCGCGGATGCGCGTCGTTTTGAAGAATTAAAAAACCCTAGATCTATTTGTTTATTTTGGGGCCGACTTTGGATGTTTAATAAGGCCAAGTTTTATGTTATTTTGACTTCACTTCTATTCTATTCTATCCATCAGACGCTTAGAGATTTTGAGTGATGTCTTCCATGAGGAACTAAACTCATCTATTCTGCCTGCAATTTGAAGCTTTATTCGGATTGATTGTGAGTTTCTAATTCTCGTTCCTTGTTTCCTATATTTGAATGCTTCAACTTCTTTGTGCTTGATTGTTTATTGTTTTGTTCTATCTTGTCTGGCCAACTTGTTAGATCAATTCAATCGCTAAGGTTTTGTAGATTCCTGGTTGTGAACTTTAACCTAAGTGGCAAACTTGTTCCTTTAGGGCTGGTTGAACTAATTGAATGAGTAGGAAGTTGAATGTGTTGTTAAATCCCTCTTTAGGGACTGCAAATACCTTGGCTAATCTCTAAATTTAAAGCTATCAATTGAGTTAAATCCTTCTTTAGGGACTGTTCGATTGATAAGGGTTGCTAGGACTGGTTGGACTAGTAACTATATTAGGTCGGGACAAGGGCATTCATAGGAAACTTAATAGGACGAGAAGAAGTTACAAGGATCGTTTCAATCCAATAAAGTGGAAAATTGTAGGTAGAATTGCTTCTCCTAATTGTTTAAAAACCAAATTCGTTTACTTGCTTTCTTTACTTCGCTTTGATATAAGGCGGAACTTTTACACACTCAAAAAACCCCCTTTTGGTTACTTGATTGGTATCTAAATCACACTTGAATAGTGAATTTCTCTATGGGATCGACCTCTTACTTATTGCTATACTAGTTATAGGTTTGAGTTTCTTTGACGGATCAATGACAGGTTTTCCCTCCGTCAGGGGGTGACTTAAAATATTCTCCAAATTATGGGATGATTACACATAGTACTTCTTCAGGTGCTCGACGTTCCATCTTTTATTGAGGACCACTCCTTCTAGTGTTTGGAGTTTGTAAGCTCCAGTGTGAATGCAGTCGAACACCACGTGAGGGACAGCCGGAGAACTATATCTCCTTTCTCAAACCGGCGGGGGACCATGCGTTTGTTGCGGTATTTCTCTGTCTTTCTCTTGTACTCTCGTGCCTTTAAAGCAGGCCAACCTCCTTCTTTCCTCTCAGAGGTGTAGGTCCATCTTCATGGCTTCATCATTGGCCCTGGACTCGTAAGCGAGGACTCGGGCCGATGGGACTAATCTTTCGATGGGTATGACGGCGTCTGATCCGAACACTAGTGCAAAGGAGGTTTCCCCTGTTGGGGTCTTGCCCGTTGTTCGGTATGACCATAGTACCAGTGGGAGTAACTCCGCCCATCACCCTTTGGCGGTCTTTCCTAACTTCTTCTTTATCCCTTCCAGGACCTGGCGGTTGGTGATTTCTACTTGTCCGTTAGTTTGTGGATGCGCGACACACGAGAATTTCAATGATACCCCCAGCCCTTCGCAGAAATCCCAGATTCCTTCGCAGTCGAACTGTGTCCCATGGTCCATGATGATGGCCCCAGGAACTCCGAATCTACACACCAAATTCTTCCACAAGAACCTGCGGACTTTTTCGGCAGTGATCAACCCCATGGCTTCTGCTTTCACCCATCTGGTGAAGTAGTCTACCAGAACAAGAATGTACTTCAGCTATCCTATAGCCGTGGGGAAAGGTCCCAAGATGTCCATTCCCCATAGGACAAAGGGGCACGCCCTAAATATACTTTGGAGCGGCTAGGCGGGTGCCACGCGAACATTCCCATGTTTCTGGCATGCGTCGCAGCTCTGCACATGACTTTGCACGTCCTTCCTCATGGTCGGCCAGTAATACCCTAACCTCATGATCTTTGCGGCCAAGGATCTACACCCTTGGCGGTTAGCACATACTCCTGCGTGCAATTCTTCAACGATGACTTTTCCTTCATCCGTGGTCACACACAGCAGGTCGGGGAAGTTGAAACCTTTCTTGTACAATCTGCCTTCGCGAACCGTGAATCGGGTGGCCTGGTAGTTCATCTTCTTGGCCTCCACTCTTTCTGAGGGAATGACTTCTTTCTCTAAGTACTCCGGTATTGGGGTGCGCCAATCTCTTGGTCCTTCGGTTTGGACCGCGTAGACTTCCTGGACGAATCTCCGTTGCTCCCTTTTTCCAAACACGAAGTTCTCCCCGGCTTCTGGGGGTATGGCCGCCCCAATCCGAGCCAGGAGATCTGCTGACTCGTTCATTTCTCGGGGAACCGATTCCAGGCTGAAATGCAGAAAAGATCATTTTAACGCCATAACCTTGCGTAGGTAGTCCGGTAGAAGGCCTGTCTTGGCCTCATAGGTCCCGTCCACCTGCCTTGCAACTACCTCTAAGTCGGTGTAGATGGAAATTGTTCGCGCCCCCTGGGCCAGCGCGATTTCCAGTGCCGCAATCAGAGCTTCATACTCCGCCTCGTTGTTGGTTACTTGAAATTCAGCCTATGAGCGAAGCGTGATTGTTCTCCCTCAGGGGTAGTGAGCGTGATCCCTGTCCCGCTGCCGTCAGCATTCACGGCACCATCTACCCTCAGAACCCATCTGTTCTCGCCGTCCCCTCCTTCATCCTCAAACGTTGTTTCACAGATGAAGTCGATGAGGACCTGAGCGAGAGCCGCTTTGCTGGGTGCATAGGTTATTTCAAACTCAGAGAGTTCTACGGCCCACTTGGTCAGTCGTCCCGACAAGCTGGGTGAATGGAGGATCTGCCTCAGTGGCAAGTCCGTTAGTACTTCAATCCCATGATCCTGGAAGTATGGCCGGAGCCTTCTAGCCGCGAAGATCAGACAGAGTATCACCTTCTCCACGGGTTCATATCTGGTTTCCGCATCGTGTAGCACTCTGCTTACATAGTATATAGGGTATCGGCCTTCTCGGGTGAGAACCGCTGATAGAGGATTTTCAGTCGCCTTAAATCCTATGAAATAAATCCGACTAACCTAACTAATGTAGTTTGGCAAGTACGGGTCGATCCCATAGAGAGTCAACGATTTGTATGCAAGTCAAGTGTGTCAACAAGAACAAGAAACAAAGAGGGGGGATTTTGATGGTTTAAACTAAATAACTTAGAAACTAAAGTAAGAAAAATAATAAAGTAAAGCAGATTAAATGGATGAATATGAGAGAATAGCTCGGGTCAACCAATCTCAGCAATCAGGTTTGTTCATTGATCATCGAAATCGAATAGATAACTGCCTCTTGAATACTTTGTTGTGGAAAGACTAGGTCTTTTGAATCCAATTCCTTATCGAATCTAGTTAACAGGACAACCAGACCCTGAAAACCCTAATTATCAAACAATCTTGAAACTATCAAGATTCAATTCAATAATTGATGAAGCTTAAAGGAAATCAACAAAGACAATCAACGCGCACAACCAGTTATTGCATCAATTGCAAATCAATTCTTTATACAAATCCCTAAATCAACCAGTTTAAGAGATTTATACTTCGCTACTCAAGAATATAGATAACTCAACCAGAAATTACCTATATCTAGCTATAGATTATCATGAAAAGGCATCAGTTGATCAGACTAACGGAAATTCACGAAAACCCTAAACAATCAGCGCAAAGAATTGATAATATTCAAAGAGGAGTATTAAGAACAGAAATCTCAAAATGAAATAGAAAACCCGAAGCTTCGATTAATCTTCCCAAGCCAAGAAGTCTAGTGATTCATAGTTGAGAAAATCACAAAAGGTATTCCAATTGCTCTCCTAATTGCTACGTACTGACTTCGTACCAATCCTGTTCAATTGGCCCCCAAAACAAAATCCCCCTAAAACCTCCTAGTACGTTGTTCCACCACTTCAACGTTTCATGTCCCTCATTAATTCCAAATAAAATAATATATATAACAGCTTTCAAAAATTAACAAAGTAACAGCTCTTTCTTGAATAACTCGGGCTCGCCACCAAGTAACTCGACCGAGTTTGTCTTGCTCCACCCGAGTTCTTTTCAACAGCCATCTTGATGTCCAGATTTTGCTATTTGAAGGCTGAATTTAGAAAAGTCGTATACACAAAATTTGTAGGTCTTCGAATCCTTTTTCCAACAAGTATAAGTACGCCCTGATCCGATAAATACAGCCTTCAAATGACTCGTTTTAGTGCAGCGTCGCCAGCTTGGACAGCTCCAATCCTTTACATGTTTAGCTCATCTCCTCGGCTTCTCGTCGCCAACTGATAGTAGTGCCCTTGGTTGCCAAGTAGAGTTGCAGACTCTCTGCTCCCTGTGGTTGGTGCAGAGTGGGCAAGCGGTGCAGACAAGACTTTAATTCCTCGAAGGCGTGATGAAGCTCTGGGGTTCACTGTATCGGCCCCTTCTTCTTTAATAGTGCAAAGAAAGGCAGTGACTTGTCGGCCAAGCATGAGCAGAAACGTCCCAAGTAGTTCACCGCGCCATTTAAGGATTGTACCTCTTTAATCGTACGCGGCGGACGCAGTTCCTGAACTGCAGTAATCCTTGCTGGGTTAACGTCTATCCCCCGCTGGCTGACCATGAAACATAGAAACTTACCAGAGTCGACATCGAACACACATTTTTCTGCATTTAAATTTAATCCGCCCCGCCTCAAAGAGTCAAAGGATTCCTGGAGATCTGTTGCATGATTTTCTGCTTTGCGGCTCCGTACTACTATGTCGTCCACGTAGATTGACACGTTCTTTGCAAGCTGTCCGCGGAAGATTTTGTCGACGGCTCTCTGGAAGGTGGCCCCAGCATTTCGCAGGCCAAAAGGCATCACTTTATAGCAGAAGATCCTCTGATTGGTGATGAAAGTTGTTGCTTTCTTGTCTATCGGATCCATGCGAATCTGGTTGTACCCGGAGTAGGCATCCAGAAAACTGCGGTGATGTCTACCAATTCATCAATCGAAGGTAGGGGACAACTGTCTTTTGGGCACGAATTGTTTAAATCGGAGAAATCCACGCACATTCTCCACTTCTCATTTGCCTTCTTGATCAGGACGATGTTTGAAAGCCAAGCAGAATCCCCCACTGCTACTATAAAACCGGCTTCCAGCAGTTTTTCTACTTCCTCCCTGGCGGCCTGGGACCACTCGGGGGTCATTTTTCTCTTCTTCTGAGCTATTGGACAAGCGTCATGGCGAATCCTAAGGGTGTGGATGGCTATGGACGCAGGGACCCCTAGAAGGTCTTTGGGTGACCACGCAAACACGTCGCGGGACTGTTGGATGATGTTCAGTACACGATCTTTCTCCTCCGTTTCCAGAGCTTGGCCCATATAAATTCTTTCTTCGGGGTTGGAGAAAGGTTGATGGACCGTCCTCTGGTCCGCGGTCGGGACCTCTCGTTCTTCCGGTATGACCTCATGGTCGGCTTCTTGAGTCCTCACTTGGAGGCTTTCATCCGTTCCCTCAACTTCACTCTGTGCAGTACCATAGAGACACATTACTTCTTTCTTTTTTCGGAAGGAAGTCATATAACAGCTTCTGCTCTTTGGTTGTTGGCCACAGACTTCTCCTATTCATCCTCCCGGTATTGGGAACTTTCCCTTGAAATGGTATATGGACACCTCCATTTGTAATTTGTAGAGAGACACCCTACCGAGGAATGCATTGTAAGTAGTCGGTATCTTGACCACTGTGAACACTATGTTCTCCATCCGGCGGCCTGGGGATGTGCCTAGCACTACCGTTAATTCTATGGTACCCACCACCTGTACCTCATCCCCAGAAAACGTCACCATTGTCCCATGGTAGGGCTTCAAAGCTGACGCGGGTATACCTATCTAGGAGAAGGCTTCCCAAGATAGGATGTCTACGGATGAGCCAGTATCTATGAAGACCCTCCTAACGGTCTTGGTGGCGATTTGGGCGTGGATAACCAGTGGATCCACATGTGGCATGCGAACACCCTCGACATCCTTCGCGGCAAAAATTACCTCCGTATGGTTCTGCGAAGCGATCCTTTGGCTTGCCGAGGAGGAGGGTTGTTTTGCCTCTCTCTCGTAATTCTTTCTATCTTGTCGGCTAGACCCTGAAAGTGACGGTCCCCCCGCCAAGGTATCAATGAAGCCTTCGGGTTCAGGGATCCGGTTGGTCCGAGTTTTCTCATGGCGGGCTTCATTTCTAGGAGCTTGGTTAACTGAGCGATGCGCTGGCTCGGCCTTGCCCCTTCGGCCACCTCGCCATCTTCTGCCCCACCCCCTACCGTGGTTGTAAGGGGGATAACGCGGTTGCTCATTCCGATCTCCCTATCGTCGTGGATATTCTTCCCTCTGAGCTTGTTGGAGACCCCTTTGATATTCCGCATATTGTTCTTCTCTTGGGTCATGGGGGCCACGATGAGGCCGCTCATAGTCGCGGCGTCCTTCATCTCTTCGGGAGGAGCTGTACTCTTTGTCATGCCGTGTCCCTTGGCCGCACTTGTTCGGATCGACGACTGGGTTCCTTCTTTCATTATTGAGGTGCACTTCGTCTTGCCGAGAGGCATGTCGGTGGTCTGCAGAGTACTGTCTCCTCTGCTTTCCCGCCCCCTTATCCTTTCGGAACTTTCCAGCGATTTTCTCGAAGAAACCTGGATGCCCTTCATTCGCCCTCGAACTTGAGGCCACGACCTCTTCTGCTTCAATCTGAGTGGACACCATGTCTCTCAGCGTGTCATAGCTCTTATGTTTCTTTCTGAACAAGCGAGTCTTGAAGTCGCCTTCTACCAGGTTCCCCATGAGGATGATAACCGCTGACTCGTGGTTGAAATTCGGTATCTGTACCACTACACTGGTGAATGGTGCAAAGAATTGCCCCAAGGTCTCATGTATTCCCTGTCTGATGGAGTTCAGGTCCAGCATGGTTTTCTTGCGCGATCGGGAGCTCGCAAAATGTGATTTGAATACCTGAGAAAGTTGCGCGAAACCGGTTATAGAATTTTGCGGGAGATTAGTGAACCATGTTAGGGCTATGTTGGTCAGAGTCGACGGGAAAGTGCGGTAGAGCATTGCGTCGTTGTACTCGTTTATCCCCATAGCCATCACGAAATGGCACATATGATCGTCTGGGTCGGTAGTGCCATCATATTTCATGAGATTGACATCCTTCCACCGCTTGGGGACTGGGGCCCGACAGATTTCGCTTGAAAAGACTGAAGGTATGAGGTCCGGCGTACCCATCCGCGTGTGGGATGAGTTGTCCCTATTAGACTTGGAAATGTCTGAAGACTGTCCGCTGCGGTAGAACTTGTTGGCCCGTGGATTCCCGTAATGGAAATGCCGACCTGGGTGCTCGAACCCCTCCTGTTGGTGACGTTCCTGCCGAGCGTTACAATAGTCGTTTCTGTAGAAACCATCGTGAACATATTCCTGTCTGGGGGTTTGGAAACCATCCTGTCCGTAGAATAAGAAACGTCCAGGGTTTGGTGGGGGAAAATAGTAGCCCCCGTTTACCCCATCATCCTGCCAAAGACGTTCGGGATTCGGAGGGGGAGAGAAGTGATCTTCATTGAACGCCCCATCATGCCCAAGGTGGTGGGGTATGTATGGTGAGAAGACAGGGTCACCGTGAGCCTCTGAGGGGTTCGGAGAGGCATTGTGCGGGGCAGACCATGCGGTCCCATCCGCATTCTGACTCATCATGTTGGACGCATCCTCCATGTGATTGCTCATCTTCTTTTATCTGCTACTACCCGTAAGATTTACAATCCATTATTAGAGAATGGTCCAGGTTGACGGGTAGGCGGGTGGGGATGGGTAGCGGGTTAGGGTTAGGGTCAGGGAATTCTCAACCCATGACCCGGCGGGTCGACCTATTTTGAAAAATAGAGCCGTTGCCGTGGGGCCCACAGGTCGGAGGATTTTTTTTTAAAAAAATGTAGCCGTTGTAACGGCTAGTTGAGTGCTCGGGGATATAAATACCCGACTCTTTCATGTCACAAATCTCATCCAATCCATCAATAACCTATCAATTTGATTTCATAAGCTCGTAAGTCGTAATCATGTCCGACGCAACTAGATCCGGTGACAACCTTCGGGAGGCTTTGTTCCGAGATCATTACGAGAAGGCGGATGAGCAAGCCGATCGAACATTCGTAGCCGTTTGTCGTCATTGTGCTAAAAGGTACAAGACAAAAAATAACCTTGGATATGGTAATTTGAAGCTTCACATCACCAACAAGCACCACAAAAAGATGAAGAACGATGGCGCTTCGGGCTCGAGTGGGACGAGTGGTGGTAAAAACTAGCCTATTATTCCTAAGTCCTATGTCTTAATCCTAAGTAGTGAGTATTGTAGTAATGTAGTAAGTTTATGTTTTATGTTTTTAAGTTTTTATGTTATGTGAATCGGTGAATGTGAGTCGTGATTTGTGAACGTGTATTCGTCTTTCGGTTTACAATAAACTTGTGTTTGAATGATTCAAAGAATAGGGTTTTATAAGCTAATATTTTTACTAATTACCTAACAACTTAGAAAAAATTACCTAAACATTATATATTACATTTAAAATGTTCAAAAAATAAAAAACTCAATAAAATTAATTGGAAACTTGACATATAAATTTAATTACAAGTTAATATAGTTAACAAGTAGCCAAACAACACCCAAAAAAAATAAAAAAATAAAAATTTGAAAGGACAACGGCTAGTTCCAACGGTCGACCCGCCGGGTCGACCGTTGGACCCGGCGGGTCGATCGTTGCCCAACGGTCGGTAACGAGACGAAGGGGTCGGTTTGGCCCTATAAATACCCCCTTTCCCTCCCAATTCCAACCCACACCTCACTAATCTCCTCTAATCTCATCTTCATCTCTCTAATCGCTCTCTAATCGCTCGATCTTGTCTCTCGTAATCCCGGTTTCCTAATCTCTCTCTCAAATCTCCTAAATCTCTTAAATTCAAAATGTCGGGCGTCTTCAACCGAATTACCCGCGGTCGCAAGAGTGTAAGTGGAGCCCCATCTTCATCGACCCCGAGTGTTGGAGGAGGCGGCTCGAACCCGGCGGCGGCGGCGGCACCAAGCCTTCGGCAAAGTGCATCGGTCTCGGCGGCGAGCGGATCCCGACGTTGTTGAGATGATGCTCTACTAGCCGACCATGTCGACGAGATCATAGAGGAGGAGGAGGCCGAGGGGACCCCCCAATCCGGAACTCCGACGATTCTGACCCAAGAGTCCGGATTCCCCGTCGAAGGGAGCCAACGAACTCCAGCCGATGGTGACCCTATTACTACGGCGGAAGTTCGAGCCGCTACTTTCAAGTATTGGTTCACGAAGGGGTCTAGGGAGCCGGCTTGGGAGGAAACGAGTTGCGCCGCCAAGTGCAACTTCTGCGGCACGGTCTACAAGCACAAGAAGGGAGGCGGATATGGGAACTACAGTCGCCATATCCGTTCGAAGCATCCCGAGAAGCTCGGCCTCACCAAAGGACAAACTCAACTAACCGGGTACGCATCTTCTTCCTCTCAACCCGCTGGTTTATGGTCTTATGATTATCGTAGTTGTCATGATCAATTTGCGGAAATGATAGCTGTCGAGGGTTTAGCTTATAGTTTTTCCCAACGTTTATGTTTCGATGATTTTATTACACAAAATGTTCAACCTGCATAGCAAGGTATTAGTCGAAACACGGTTAAGAGGAAAATACTTAGACGGTATAACACCCATAAAAATGAATTAATCGAATATTTTCAAAAAAACCATGATTTACATGTTCGATTTGTAGTGACATTTGGACCGACCATTGGCAACATCACTCATACATGGGTGTTACTTACCATTGGGTTGATCAACGTTTTCAATTGCACAAACGTGTTTTAGCTTTTTGAGTTTTTGACGAAGCACACACGGCACTAAACATAGCACGTGTCCTTTTAACAGTTTTACAAGAATATAGATTGACTAAAAGAGTTTTTAGTATCGGTTTTGACAAGGCTTCTGCCAACACCGCATCTATCCCGGATTTAATCCAAAACTGTCAGCCCGGGATAAGCGGCAAGTTTTTCCACATCCGTTGCGCCCCTCATATTTTAAACTTATGTGTGCAAGATGGTTTAACCTATTTACAAGATGTTGTTGAACCAATTCGATTTGTTTTGCGGGCACTTTGGCGAAGCAAACAGCTTCGACAGCAGTGGAGCGCTTATTGTCGTGCTCACCAAACTCGCCTAAAAACGTTCCCCAAGGACGTTTGCACTCGGTGTAACTCCACTTACACAATGATTTATGATTCCATCGCTTACAAGGAACTTCTTTCCGGTTTTGCAACACAAAACATCCCGGAATCAAACATCTTTGCGGAGGTTTGGACTCAGGCCCGGGATGTTGTGGAGGTTTTCAAAGTTTTTAACGACGCAACTCGGACGTTTTCCCACGTTTACATGCCTACATCAAACCTTTTTTGTTTTATTGCAATGAACATAGCAATAGCCCTTCAAGACGGGATTAACACGCCATCCATTTCCCAAGCCACTTTGGAGATGCGGCAGAAATGGGTCGCATATTACAAAGTTATACCCGACATTTTCCTCGTAGCGTGTTGTTTCGGCCCTAGATATAAATTAAACGAAGTTCAATTGTTTTAGAAAAATATTTTCTGACTTTAGGAATTGTGGATGATCCTGATTGCAATGTTCCAATTATTGTTGCTAGAGTTAGAGGATTGTTAGAACAATTATATACTGAATATTCGACGGGTGATAGAGCACCCTCCGGTCGTCCTCCCGTGCCTTCCAGTTCAAGCGGGTCACGAACCAGCATCACCGCTAGAATTAAGGCACTTGCCCGAGATATCTTTGGGTCAAAGAGGTCGAGATCTTCGTCGAGCCCCCACTCGGAGCTCGACGAATATTTGTCCACTACCTTTGATTTTCTCAGCGATGAAGAGGAAGATTTCGATGTCCTTGAGTGGTGTAGCCGTCCCGAAAGACAAAGATTCTCGACGCTGCAGGTAATCACCCGACAAATACTTGGGGCACCTTGCTCCACCGTAGCCGTTGCGCAGCTTTTCAGTCGCGGATGTCAGATTATTTCGGAGAAGAGATCAAGGTTGCTTCCCGAGAACCTCGAAGCCCAAGTTTTCCTTGCAGATTGGAAGAAGGCGGAGATGCGGATGCAAAAGAACATCTTGGGGACTGATTCCGAGGATGATGACGGAATAGAGACAGAGTCCGTTGGGAGCTCCATTAATGGCGCGGTCACAGATGGCTCAGGAGGTGGAGGGTCCGACGATCAAGAAAACTAGAAGAGTAGGCTTTGATTCCTCACCCTCGGGAGGATACGTAGGCAATCGGAAAACCGATTCAAGCCCTTCTTCCTCCCCCCCCCCCCCTACACTCCCTAATACAAAAATTGTACAATTGTATTGTAATTTGTAAAACTTATAGAGTTATAGTTGTAGACTTTGTAGTTTTGAAAATTATAAGATGTAATATTACATATTGTATTTCGTACCTAAAGACTAAAGTTATGATTTTTGAACACGAAAGGATATTTGTCAAACATATATGCGTTCAATTCCCGTTCCCGTTCTCGACAAATCCGACAATTCCGATTCCGAACTAGTGCAAACCCGTCCAACCCGGGCCAAACTCGTCGGGTTGACCCGCCGACCCTTTGACCCACTGGGTGACCCGAACCCGCCAACCCGTGGAATTCCCAGGTTAGGGTTCGGTTCGCCCTTCCCCGACCCTTGACCCGGCGAGTCGAATCCGTCGACCCGCCGGGTATGACCCGTGGCCACACCTAATTCCATCAGCATGAACTTCCTTGAAACCTCTTAGCGTGAGACTGTTCCCACAGACGGCGCCAATGATAAAACTGCATTGGAAAAGCGGACCCCACCCCATGTTTCAATGGAGGGGGGGGTGCCACCTGCTCTGATTTAAGTGGTCAACGGTCTTACTTGAAGTTCCTCCCCTTGAGAACGATCTCTTAGGGCTACTATCCTAGGGGGGGAGGACTTTTGCCTGTGCCGGGATGACCACGCATTTAAAGACGGTCTTACCCCAGTCCAGTCATCCGCGGATGGCAGATGACCAACAACAGGTGCCGCCGAGTCCTACCTATGGATCGTTCCACCCTTTGAGCGTCGATTTCATCAAGGCTATTCGAAGAGAATGAGTTCTTGCCCTAAAACAGAAAGAAATGGTTGAAGTCGAGACTTCCGGGTCGAGGAATCCCTTAATACCAATACATGTAAGCTCACCTGCTCGGCAAATATGATGGATGTTCGTCACTTGTGAGGTTAGCTTGGTATTATTATACTTAGACTCCGTCCCCTGATCTATGAATGACAATACCCTTCTTTGAGTTTTCCGAAAAAGCCATGACCTTAGAGTGTCTTCCCGCTTTTATAGTGTGCGCCCACGCCCCTCCCCGGGGGAGTGTTCCTTCCTTTTTGCCACTTGTTGAAGTATGGCTGCCACGTGTTCTAAGGAGAAGGGCGTGTGGGTGGGGGCATGTATGACAATATCTGGCCGAGCTGCATGCGACCTTCATCCGCGGACCACTTGTTAGCGCGTCCGCACAGGCCCACTTTCCCTGTCCTCTTACTGCTTTTTTTCTTTCTTCCTCCATTCCGTTATTTTTGGGCATCATCAATAGCAACGAACCTGTGGCCGTGGCTGATTTCGTGGCTTTGATGGTGGATTGGACTACTAAATAGCCATGAATATAGCCACGATATTCTATTCGTAGCCACGAATTTGTGGCTGTATTCGACGATGGTCCGGCCACGATATTCTATCCGTAGCCGAATCTGTGGCTATTCAGTCCAGCAAACGTTAAGCATTTGGCCATTTTTTGAGTGGGCTTGGTCGCAAATGGTTTAGGCTGGATGAGTTACTATCTCTCAATTTTATTTTAGATTGAATATGTCCATTAAAATAGGGTGTTAGTAAAACCGGAAGTGAAACCCCAATTCGCCCGACCATTAGAATTGAAAGCCCAATAACCCCATAGAATGAAAGGGTACTAATGAGCTCCGTTAGCGACGACTGTATCCAAGGCTAAATCCGTGGCTATTACGGATGTAGTCAAAATTCAATGCGCTTGTACTGTACCCACAGATGGTTTGTTATCTGCCATTTATCTGGCTTACAAGCAAGTTATATTTCTCTACTCTGGTTTTTTCTACTCTAGTTTGTTATCTGCCTTGTCAACCATGCAAACACCTTCATAGTTAGATGTTCTAATTCTTGCATTTATTAAGCTTTGAGTATTGTTGGAGTAACTCATCTGTGTCTGCACAAGTGGTCGTCTGTGTCTATTACTGCCTGTAGAAGTGATCAACTAGTTCATTAGTTTTATTTCTTGTTAAATGGAACAAATCAATTTTCCATATCTGTTCCTGCTCAGCCTTCATGTTCCATTCTTTTTTTTGAATTTCTAGGACAAGTATGATTGTTGTGAGCCTAATTTGCCATGTTTTATACTTACTCTTATATTGTTTTCTGCATGCATTTCATACATTTGGGATAGAATAATACATAATTTGTGTAGTTTATGTTTATTTGCAATATATGGAGGTCTACACAAGTTTTTGTTATATTTCGCAGAAATCGGAAAGAGCTTTCCAACGCATGCTCATATGAAAGCCCACTTTTCGCCATTCATCATTCCAAATCATGTTTTGAAGTCTTCATGAGAGTTGTAGCCCTCGGAAAGAGCTTTCCAACGCATGCTCATATGCGTCAATCTGACGAACGAGGACTCGGGAAAGTGGGTTTCAAGAACAGAGCAGCATGCTAGAAACTGCTGCAGAGGTCGATATCGACCTAGGCAAGTCGATATCGAGTTGCTAAAAATCGAGTCAAGATCCCGGGATCGACCAGAGCTGGAGCAAAGGAAAGTTGAAGGTCGATATCGATCTAAGCAAGTCGATATCGAGTGAACACAAGTCGATTTTCACCTTGGAGGCCGAGATCGAGTCAAGAAGCTGAAGCCGAGAAATCACAGGTCGATATCGACTTAGCCTAGTCGATATCGAGTTGACCCACAGTGGCCGATTTCGAGCTAGTCCGAGTTCTAATCAAAGTTTTATCCAAAGTCCAATGGAGATATCCACAAGATCAAATTCTATCAAGTTCTATCAAGATGGAGGAGATATTTATCTACTTTAGATATAATTCCCTTTTAGATTTATTTCCTTTATTTCCATTATTTTATCTTATGTTAGTAGATAAATTTAGATATAGTTGTTCCATCCTAGAATAGCTACATGGAACACTGTAAATAGGGCCTTAGGGGCTGAGTTTTAATCATTCAATTTCAGAGACAATTAGTTACATAGAGAAAGTAGAGAGAGAGAGTCGGAGCCGATTAAGGTTGGAGAAGGCGAGAGCGTGATTTGGCTTCGATTGGTTGTAAGCTTTCTTTTATTTCATTAATGCAATTTAGTTCCATTTTATTATTGATGTCTTTCTTGATGATGAAGAGTGAGTAGTCACCCAACTTCTAGGGTCGGGGTGACCTCGACGGTAGCCATGTGAGGTGATGCGGTAAAGGTACAATCTTTTGATGCGATTCGTCTTCTATCCCTACAAGCATGATTCTTTTACGAAAGTTGAAGGTGATCATTGTTTGTGTTATTGAAGCGAAAGTGATCTTAATGCAACTTGGATTAATTATGTGAAAAAGGGTTAGTAACAATTAGGGTTTATGCGAAAGCCTATATATTCCTATTTGTTAATAACGAAAGTTATTTGATTAATAGCATGATCTTTTATGCCTTTATGTGTTACTTTGCATGGTTATCGTTGTGGTGTTGAAACCCTAATCCTGGAAGTCTTTTATTTTATTGATTTATTTCACAAATTCTGGATTTTAAGTTTCTGTTGAAGTCGATATTGAGTTCTGTCAAGTCGATTTTCTCACTCGATATCGACCAAATTGCTGCCTTTTGTGTTATTTTCTACTTTCTTTAGTGTTTTACTATTTATGCTAAGTTTGGAACTGAAAAGGCGGGCGCTGACACGCTTCCTCGTGGATCGATCCTGACTACTTTCTACTACAGCGGGAGGAAGTCTTGTAATTAATTTGCAGAGATTAGGGAGTCGAATTTGAGATTTATATTTCATACTTGATCTTTCCTCCTAACAAAATTTGGCGCCGTTGCCGGGGAAGCCATCAATCGCGCCCTTTATAGTTCTATTTCTTTTCTTTATATTTGTTTCTATTTTTAGTTCCTTTTTACTTGTTTTTTCTTTTTGCTTTTCAGGTGCATGCGAAGAACTGATCGCACGCCTATAGACCCAATTCTCGAGCCTGAGCGATTTTTTCATCTTCAGCAAAGGCTTAGAAGGAGATTCATGTCAACATCCGACAATGAGAATGCGGGCCAGATCACACCAGCACAGGAGCTTGAGCAACTCCGCCGACAGATTGAGGCATTAACCACTAGAGAAGCTGAACACGCCCGACGAGAGGCGGAATATGCACAGAATCAACAGAGGTGGGAGGCAAGGGTAGATCGCGAGAAGGGAACTTGAGGGGCGGATAGGGCATATCCCAGCCAACGCAAAGGAATATCTGCATCCTACTTTGGAAGTTCCAGAATCAGCGATTGTTCTCCCTGCTATTAATTTTGAAATTCGTCCTTCTTTTATTACTGAAATTAGAAGGAGTCAATTTAGGGGAAGAACTAAGGAATGTCCTTTAGAGCATGTCACCACTTTTATAGACTTATGCGAAGCTATAGCTGATGGTGCTAATTTGTAATACTTAAAACTAAAGGCTTTTCGTTGGTCCCTTGCAGGAATAGCCCAACAATGGCTGGAAGGATTGCCTGCCCGATCAATTCGCAATTGGAATGAGCTACAGGACCTGTTCCTCAACAAGTTCTTTCCTCCTGCAAAGACAGCTGCCCTCAGACAACAAATCACGGCTTTCAGACAAAAGCAAGGGGAACCACTAGCACCAGTCTGGGAGCGCTACAAGAGGCTTCTGAAATCCTGTCCTACGCATGGACAGCCGCCCTACGTCATCCAGGAGATCATCTTCAATTGCCTGGATGCGCCTACTAAGGACCGGATCAATAACTACACCAACTACGAGTATCTTGGATACACTCCACGCCGAGCATGGGAGGTATTTGAGACACTAGCCAACTATGACAACACATATGGGACTTCTGCAGCCGCTTCTGACGAAAGGTATGAAAGGCCAGCCCCATCTATGCCGTTGTATGTGCCACCCAAGGAAGTTGATCAAGACGTCAGGGACCAGTTCCACAATAATCAGGTATGTCGCCTTACCAAACAAGTTAAATTCCTCTCTAAAGATAAACCTTGTTTGGAATGTGGGTCTGTGAGGCACAACACTACTGCGTGCCCACACGTCAATCAAGTACATCAAGGAGAGACCCACGAAGAGGTATGGTATGCGGGGGGACACTACTCAGGGCCACATCAGAATCAAAACTAGAGCTATTATCGCCAGCCCCAGCATCAGAATCCCCCTCCTTATAGAGCCCCTGGTCACCCTAACAGAGAAGGTAAGAAGGATGACATGCAGACTATCCTTGAGGAGATGCGGAGGAATCATTCAGACACTAAGCAGTCTATCAATTCCATCTACACTCAGATGTATGGTGTCAACTCTAGGCTTGGGGAAATTGATATATGGCGAAAATCAATGGAGACTCAGATTGGCCAGATGGCGGCATCCATCCCCAGACAGTCAGGTACGCTCCCTGGATCTTTTGAACCTAACCCTAAGGGTAAATCTACTGGACAGGTAGCTGCTATGAACCTAAGGAGTGGGCGACAGATGCAAACGCCAGAGCAAACGACGGAGGAAACGGGCACTGGAGACCAGTCGATATCGACCAACCCAGTCGATATCGACCAACCCAGTCGATATCGACCAGTCGCCAGTCGATATCGACCCAACTCCTCAGCAAATCTTGAAGCCAGCAGACCAACTCGATATCGACTAGACACAGGTCGATATCGACCAAGAACCAGTAGATTTCGACCATCCCAACTCGACATCAGCACCTCCGCTAAAGAAAAGGCTGCATTTCCCGACGAAATCTCCAAAAGATTCAGCAGAGAAGAAGTTCCAGCGTTTCATCAAGATGCTTCAAAGGCTCAACGTCACCATACCCTTCACAGAAGCTCTTAATGAGATGCCATCATATGTCAAGTTCCTCAAGGAGGTTCTGAGTAAAAAGCGATCAATGGCTGAGATCGCAGAGCAGTGCAGCTAAATGGACGTACTAGAGAAGAGGCCAGATCTAGGTAAGTTTGCTATAACCATTGGATTTGGTCAATACAAATTTAATGCTTTGTGTGACATGGGAGCCAGTGTGAGTATAATGCCTTTATCAATCTGGTCCAAGATTAAGATAGGTGCCCTAGAGCCTGCGGATGCTAAGCTTTATATGGCGAACAACACGGTGGTCGTCCCAATAGGCATGGTGGACAATGTACCAGTACAAGTAGGTAAGTTCTTCGTCCCTGCTGATTTCTTAGTTATTGATATGGAAGAGGACCCTGCTTGTCCAATTATTCTAGGAAGACTATTCTTGGCGACGGTGGATGCCAACATAAGCGTAAGGAAGGGAGTGCTCACTTTCAACATTAGCGATGAGGTAATTGAGTATTCCTTCAATAAAACTGAAAGGCATACAGGTCCCATGGAAGAGGTAAAGTCCATATCAACCGGGTACATCACTTGCGGAGAGCCTAAGGTAAGAAACATGACCCCCGAAAAGCTAGAAAAGATGGATATGGAAGCTCAGGTGGAGGAGATCATGGCCATCCTGAACGAAGAAGCAGAGAATTCACTCAACATAGAGCAAGGTACGTCGATATGGGCTAACTATTTTTCGGATGCTTTGTCAAGTCTTAAGTATGGGGTCAAAATCGACCCGGGAAAATCGACCGAGCCAGAAAACGACTCGACATCGACCTCACCAAGTCGAAATCGACCTACCCAAGTCGATTAACCTCCACCAGAAATCGAGCCAGGCAAAATCGACCAAGAGAACTCGATATCGACTCAGTCTAGTCGATATCGACCTGCCCCCATCGACTCGATTCCACCTGTTGAGCCAACACAACCCAATTTCGAGCCGCAGAACTCGATATCGAGTAACCTTACTCGATATAGACTAGACCCCGAGGTCCCGAAATCCGATTCTACGAAGGTAAGCCAAGGTATGGATCTTTCTTCTCCTATTTCCATCAATGATCTATCTATACATGGGAGAGGTTTGCCTTGGTATGTGCGCTTATGCAGGATTTCCAATGATGAGCCCAAAGAATATGAATTTGGAGACAAGGTCTACGTTTCCAAGTCAAATTATCATTGGTTCCCTAAAAAGTTCAAACAGGCGAAGATGGGCCCTTTCACGGTGAATAAGATCCATTCAGGAGGACTGCATTTGATGGACAAGAATGGAGTCTTATTTGATGCCCAAGCTACATGGGCCCTGCAAATGCCACCTTGAGCTTAACAGAGAAAGTCGGCCTAGCGACTATAAAATCTAGAGCTTGTAAATAGACTTTTATTTTTGAGATTTTTAGATATTGTTGCTTTGTTTTTGTTTTTGGACATTATATTCTATTGTGGGTATATCTCTTCTAATTTTTTTTTCAGGGACAAGGAAGAAAACAAGGAGTCGATTTCAAGTACAGTAGGTCGATATCGACCATGACTACTCGATATCGACCAGGGCTTACAGCAAAGCACTTGATTTCCGACGATTCGCACACCTGTCTAGTGAGTTTCTTTCTTTACCCTTATTTTTTTATACAGTGAGGACACTGTAATATTTAAGTATGGGGTGGGGGAAGGGCTTACTTTATGCATATTTGACATTTTGTGTGCATGTTTTAAAGTTTATTTCTTGAATTGCTTATACTTGGCTATTTCGGAATTCATTATTGATTTATGTGCTTATATGCATGTTTTCCAAAGTTTATAAAAATGACCCCCATTGAAAATTTTTGATTAGTGTCATGGAAGTTTTAAATTGAACTCAACGATGCAAAATTTGGATTCATTAGAGATATAGCATTAAATTACCTAGTAAAGGGAAGTCACAAAGAAGTGCATATTTTTATGAAAACCATGAAAGGAGGTAAATTTGAAGTTGCTTTTTACATGTTGCATGATAAAAGGATGGAGGACTTTATATTTCCATATAATGCTCATATGTTTATATTCCTAGCCTTTACCTATGCTTATGCATCACAAAAAGCCATATTGAGCCTTATTTCAAATTATTGCTCCACATGATCTACATATTGTCCATTCTTTACCTTATTTCCATCCGGGGATTATGTTGAGAATGATGTTAAATTATGGAGATTGTTATATGGTGTTTGTGTTGTTATATATCATATTTGGAGTTTGGTAGGAAATTGAAAAAAATATATGGAAAATTTAATGAGTGAAAGAAAATCCGGTCACCTCAAGAGATAAAGGTAGATCGACCCTGCTCGCTGAGATAATAGTTCAGCGAGATGGGATACACAGGTGAGGAGTCCAAAGCACTAAGTATCCGGGGCCATTCATGACACCCATTTTTGCGAATCGCGAGAAGGCAGTGCTGAGGTCAAAGAGGTAAAAGCATTATATCGAAAAAAGCAATGAGCGATGAGAGGAAGGTGAGAAATCAAAAGAAGAATGAATGTGGTAGGGAAGTTTGGAAAGTACTCCATTTCCCCGGATTATTAGCACTACATTGCCAAAAATTACCACCTTACGCCTTTTACCAAATCTACTCCTTATTGAGCTTGAATTGAAGTCCTCTTGATTATTAATGCATTGTTACATGTGAATCGTTTTGTATAACCCTCCTTTTGTGAGTAGATATTGCTTTTATTTGCACATGCACAGATTTGTGACAGTAGTACCTTTTCAATGATGGTAATTGATTGCAGGGTTATATGAGAATGAATCTAAGATGTTGAGAGTTTGAATTCTTCCCTTGAATGACAATTAAAAGTATTGCTTGAGGACAAGCAAGCTTAAGTATGGGGGGTTTGTTGTGAGCCTAATTTGCCATGTTTTATACTTACTCTTATATTGTTTTCTGCATGCATTTCATACATTTGGGCTAGAATAATACATAATTTGTGTAGTTTATGTTTATTTGCAATATATGGAGGTCTACACAAGTTTTTGTTATATTTCGCAGAAATCGGACGCACTTTGGAGCTTAAAGGAAAGTCATGAAGAAGCTAGGGATGATGCAGCTGGAGGAAAGCCCACTTTTCGCCATTCATCATTCCAAATCAAGTATTGAAGTCTTCATGAGAGTTTTAGCCCTCGGAAAGAGCTTTCCAACGCATGCTCATATGCGTCAATCTGACGAACGAGGACTCGGGAAAGTGCGTTTCAAGAACAGAGCAACATGCTGGAAACTCCTGCAGAGGTCGATATCGACCTAGCCAAGTCGATATCGAGTTGCTTAAAATCGAGTCAAGATCTTGGGATCGACCAGAGCTGGAGCAAAGGAAAGTTGAAGGTCGATATCGACCTAAGCAAGTCAATATCGAGTGAACACAAGTCGATTTTCACCTTGGAGGCCGAGATCGAGTCACGAAGCTGAAGCCGAGAAATCACAGGTCGATATCGACTTAGCCTAGTCGATATCGAGTTGACCCACAGTGGCCGATTTCGAGCTAGTCCGAGTTCTAATCAAAGTTCTATCCAAAGTCCAATGGAGATATCCACAAGATCAAATTCTATCAAGTTCTATCAAGATGGAGGAGATATTTATCTACTTTAGATATAATTCCCTTTTAGATTTATTTCCTTTATTTCCATTATTTTATCTTATGTTAGTAGATAAATTTAGATATAGTTGTTCCATCCTAGAATAGCTACATGGAACACTATAAATAAGGCCTTAGGGGCTGAGTTTTAATCATTCAATTTCAGAGACAATTAGTTACATAGAGAAAGTAGAGAGAGAGTCGGAGCCGATGAAGGTTGGAGAAGGCGAGAGCGTGATTTGGCTTCGATTGGTTGTAAACTTTCTTTTATTTCATTAATGCAGTTTAGTTCCCTTTTATTATTGATGTCTTTCTTGATGATGAAGAGCGAGTAGTCACCCAACTTCTAGGGTCGGGGTGACCCCGACGGTAGCCATGTGAGATGATGCGGTAAAGGTACAATCTTTTGATGTGATTCGTCTTCTATCCCTACAAGCATGATTCTTTTGCGAAAGTTGGAGGTGATCCTTGTTTGTGTTATTGAAGCGAAAGTGATCTTAATGCAACTTGGATTAATTATATGAAAAAGGGTTAGTAACAATTAGGGTTTATGCGAAAGCCTCTATATTCCTATTTGTTAATAACGAAAGTTATTTGATGAAAAGCATGATCTTTTATGCCTTTATGTGTTACTTTGCATGGTTATTGTTGTGGTGTTGAAACCCTAATCTTGGAAGTCTTTTATTTTATTGATTTATTTCACAAATTCTGGATTTTAAGTTTCTGTTGAAGTCGATATTGAGTTCTGTCAAGTCGATTTTCTTACTCGATATCGAGTTACTAGAGGTCGATATCGACCAAATTGTTGCCTTTGTGTTATTTTATGCTTTCTTTAGTGTTTTACTGTTTATACTAAGTTTGGAACTGAAAAAGCGGGCGCTGACACGCTTCCTCGTGGATCGATCCTTACTACCTTCTACTACAGCGGGAGAAAGTCTTGTAATTAATTTGCGGAGATCAGGGAGTCGAATTTGAGATTTATATTTCATACTTGATCTTTCCTCCTAACAATGATTAGCTGCTTGAAGAGGAAATCTTAGATGATGATGATTTGTCTGAGAATGGATCCCATTCTATTGACACTGACGTTGTGTGGATCAAGGCAACAGATGGTGTGAAGCGAGGCGGGGTTCTGGGCATGTGATCAGAGTCTCAACGTATTTTGAAATCAGTGCCGTGTACGCAAATTGGTGCCCAGGTATCTGCATCTGCTCGTTTTGGCAATATGAATGATTATGTTCTGATGGAGCTCTCCACCTTCAAAGAAGACTTGAGGAAGGAAATGGTGGAGTTGGGGGATCATGTGCAGACCCAAGTGGCCACAAACCTCGGGGAAGAAACGTCCTCAATTGGTGATAGAGTGCAGGAACAGGTAAGCACAAGCGTAAGGCAGGACATGGCAGCCATTGGGGAGCAACTGATGGGTGAGACTAAGAAGGCCAATGAAGAGTGGCAGGAGAAGCTTCTCAGCACCATGATGCAGTTCTACAAGGGTAAACGCCCAGCAAAGTAAGTTGGTGTTTTTCTGTTTTTGAATGGTTTGTTGAACTTGTCGTATTTTGGGCAAAACTGGCAGATGTATTTTGGATTGTCGGACTTGCAGATGTATTGTGGATTGTTGAACATTGGTGACAGCGTTGTGTATATATATAGCACGAACATTATGTGCATGATGCTTACTAATCTATTTGGGCACATTAGATATAACATATTATATATATTCCCTATTGTATAAATACCGCATCCAAATAATAGCAACAATGTAAGCCACGAATTTAGCCACAACCCTGGCAACGATGCCCATCTAAAACAAGAAACAACATCAGCAATCACTTTAGCCTCAAAGTTAGCCACGACCATAGCAACAAATTAGCCACAGAACCAGCAATACCCATGACCTGTTCCCCGCAACGAACTCAGCCACAAAATTAGCCACGACATTTGCAACGACCTTTTCCGACGCTGTCGTCATCGCCACAACCACGAAAATCATAAGTCATACCTAGCCATAGAATTATCCACGAATATAGGAGTTCGTTACTATTTTTGGTTGCTACGTCGGCCCGAATTTAGTCACGAGGCATATGGCTACGGATGGCCCGATCGTTGCTGAGTCCGTGGTTAAACCGGTTAGCCATGGACGTTCGTTGCCAATTCCGTTGGTATTTTCCATGGCTAAATCTTTTTTTTAGTAGTAAAGATTGCTATGCATATGAATCAATCTCAGTAGCCTAGGCCTTGTGGTGTTTGTGGAGATCCAACTCATCTGAATGATAAGTGTCCCTTGATTCAAGAGGACATCGCTGATGTGAATGATATGGACTATGGACCTCGCCGCAACTTTGATGTGAATGCTACAATGCGAACTATCAAAGGGGATTCAACGGCATAGGCCAGCAGCAAAAAGTTCCTTTTCAAAGAGGACAATTTGAGAATCATCAGAGAAACACTCAACAAGATGATAGAGATGAGACATTGAGGTTATTGTTGGATAAGATGGGTGTTCAAGAAAAGTTGTTTAGTCAAATAACTAAGGAGATTGAAGAATTGAAAGCGAAAGATTCGGGGAAGTTACCATCACAAGTGGTAGTGAATCTGAAGGAGAATGTGAGTGTCATGATCCTTGTTGATGGGTAAAAATTTTTCGGTTTCTAATTGTGTAGAACCGAATTAAAATGTCTTGGACATGGTCTAAATCTCGGACCCGATATAATGATATTCTCATGACAAGGATGTTGTACTAAACTAGATCCTAAAATATGATATGGACTAGTTAATACTCCATATATAGTCATAACCCATGTTCCTAAATATATGAGGTTACTTGGTGGGTTAATTGATCTTTATGTTCTCACCATTAATTGGTAGACTTTAACTTAGCCGGTTTCAATTCAATGAATGAATTAAACCATGGTGATCGGTTACAAAAGAGTAAAATATGAAACCGACGTCTATCAATTATATCCTGGTCAAAATTAAAGGAGATGGGTTTAATTTGGGAGGGTGAAACAGCCAAGTTAAATGTGATACATTTACACCTTCCCATAACGGCTGAATTCAAGACATATGCTTCTCTTATTATATATATACACACACCCTGGTTCAAGCGGGGAGGCCATAGTTCTTCTTCCCAAAACAAACTAGAGGGGGAGGCCATAACTCAGCACATCTTCACCAAAACAAAATGGAGGAATATACAAATAAGGGGGCTTCATCCATTTTAAAAAGGGACGGCAAGTGAAGGTTTTCGAATTCAGTGGGAAGGTCGTCATCAACTTCACCAATGGCCAAATCAACAAGCCATGAAGCAGTGATCACCCATAACAAAGGCAAAGTGCAGAGATGGCCTTTACCAAATTAAGGCATATGACGTCTCGGTTTTGCGCGTCCCCGGATGTGGCAGCCTTGGATGCAAGTTCACCCCCACACCATATGGATGATCTCCATGAAAAGAAGGGCTTGCCAGCAGAACCAAGCAGGCCACCACAACGGTGCCGGAGTTCCCGAGTTCTTACCATCCGGTTGTCGTCGCTGACCAAAGATTCATGTCAAAGATCGATCGAGCCCCGTCGATAGCCACATTCTTGGTTCTCGGACACTAAATGAGGCTACAATGAAGATGGAGGTGGTGACGAGGCCCACTGCCACTACCAAGAAGGCGGGGATCGAGTGTCCACAAATGAAGTCCGTGCATGGTGACAATGACCCTGACTTGTAGTCGGGAGGATCCGAGTAATTTTTCGGGATTCGTGCGGTTCCAACCACTACGCCATGTCAAAGACCCGTGGGCTGGCTCGAAACATTCTGTTTCGCCTCTTGCATTGAAGACTCCTAGAGGGCTTGAAACATTCCGTTTCGCCTTCTACATTAAATTGAAGACTCGTAGCTTGGCTTGAAACGTTCTGTTTCGCCTTCTACATTGAAGATCCGTGGGATATGTGCACACCATTTCGCATCCTACTTCGAAAACTCATAGGCTGGCTTGAAACATTCCGTTTCGCCTCCTACATCGAGGACCCGTGGGCTATGTGCAAACCATTTCGCCTCTTGCTCGAAGACTCGTAGAGGGCTCGAACTTTCCTTTTCGCCTCTCTTACTCAGTGGTCACCTCTACCAGTACAACAAAGCCAAGAATGAGAAGCATGGCCAAGGTGTATGGTTGCCTACTGTGTTATCCGCCCGAATCACAAAAAAAAGGAGGGGGGGGGGGCAAGTCGATCACGAAAAATACATGTATGTGTGATCGATCTGGCAAATGAGAAAAAAATAAAAATAAAGGGAAGTGTGAATACATGTGAATATATAGGGCAATCTCCAAACATTCACGTATGAGCAAAGCACGCCACAGAGAAGTAAGAAGGGCCCATCGTCATCAACACCCTACCACATACCAAGTCAGACACAAAGTCTAACCAAACCAACGTCAAATACATAAAACCTATATCTTCGAACTACGTTGGACTTGATCCTTCTCATGAAGGTACGTAGGCAACCCTCATCAACGGGTGCAGTCCAAACCATCAAAAAGCCTAAATCCTAATTGTCCGCATAATTTAAAATTGTGAGGAAGTACAGATCAGCGTCGAACTTTATAAAAATAATTCAAATTGAAATGTGTTATGCGAGATTGTTCCTTTAACAATTTTTGCCTAACAATCCTTAGAGGAGGTAAACAAGTGAATGTGCCCACTAGGAATGTTGAAGAGAGGCCTAGGGAAAAAATTGATGTGGGGGAAGAGGACGAAATAGAATTGGCGACACATTGTAAAGACGGCGCCCGCCGTCCCTCACCACCAAGGTTTTTAGGATCGGGATCCCAATGTGGAATCGAAACAAGGGTCTAGGATCGGATCGTAGGATCGGATCGTAGGATCGTAGGATCCTAGACAAAAAGTGAAAATAAAATAAATAATCAAATCAAATCAAACCACACTAAACAAATACCTTAATTTTAAAACAAAACCAATCTTCTCCTCCATTAAACAAATTAAGTAACTAAGATAGTCCAATAATAGACCCTTAACATTCATAATTAACGTCTCAAAAGGTAACAAACAGACAAAGATAATGTCTTAAATTATGACAAACATAAAAGAGATAAATCATACATCCAAATATTCAATGTCATCTCTAGTTTCAAATGTTATCATCACAATCAACCACATCATGAACAATTTCAGCATCTCTCTCAAGGAAATCATCAACATCATCACCATTGTCATCATCATTTATCTCAATATCTTCATCTTCATTACTAGATAATGTAGCTTCACCAATACCACTTCCATGGTTTGAGTCATGGGCTTCAATTTCAACATTATCACCTATATAAATTGAAATAAGTGAAAATATATGAATACTATGTAACTTAAATCAAATAAATGTAAAGGAGGAATAACAAAGAGTATGTAACAAATAGAAATTACATCTAGAATCTAGATAGATATGTACCTTCATCTCTGGTGTTTAAAGCTTTAAACATGACACTTAATAACTCCTCCCTTGTCACGGGAGTAGGATCATCTCCGGAAGCAACTTCGGTTATCCACTCATCATCCGAGGGTATATCTTCCAAGTCCAAATTACATGATGGTTGAGATGTAATTGTTTTCTGTTGTTGCTTATGCTTCAATTTCAGATTGTGCATCACATAAACTAAATCATTTAGTTTAGTTTGATGTAGACGATTTCTCTTTTTGGTGTGCACCTAATAATATATAAGTTACCCAAGTAATTTAGTATGTAGCAATCATACCTTTTAACAATTATAAATTAATATTAATGTATACTGATGAAAATCATGAAATTATTAATGATAAGATAGCTTACCATCTCAAATGCACTCCAGTTTCGCTCACAACCAGAAGAGCTACAAGTCAAGCTTAAAATCCTTGTAGCAAGACGCTTTAGCTCCGGACATTGATCACCAAAAGAATTCCACCAATCAGCTGCATAAATAGTACAAATTCTCTTATTATTTTACTAATTACACACAATATAATAAGTAAATTTACATAGCCTAGTAATATAAGATATGCCTCACCCGGGGTTTTTTTAGTTCTTGTGTCAACAGTCGTTTCAAAGCCAAAAAGACCCTTTGCATTTTTAAAGTCATCCATTTGTATAGCAATCTTCACCCTTTCATTTCTCTCAGGAACCATTCTTTGCAAACATTCATACAAACCAACCTTGATTTCTGGTTCAGTACTAAACTCTGATCGATATTGAAAATGTGGATTCAGAAAGTATGCAGCTGCGTGCAACGGTCTATGTAATTGAGAACCCCACCGCTGATCAATTATGTCCAAAATAGGCTTGTACCTATATAAAGAAAACAAACACACAAGTAAATTTGCTTTGCTCTTATTTAGAAGTAGAAAAGAAAAAAAAATCAGCAGGATTGTTAATCACTTACTTTTTTTCAACATGATCGAAATTTGCTTTGATCTCATTTCTTGCTTGTTCCATTGCATGGTAAATGAACCCCGTCATTGGTTCATCTGAATCCACCTTTCGCAACACCTTCACAAGAGGGAGAGATGCTTTCAAACACGTTCCAACTCCATTCCAAAAGCCACGAGCATCTAAAACAAATGACTGCACTCTTTCCCTTCATTTGTTTTAGCAAATTTACTTGATAACCACTTGTTTGAGGAAAACAACGACATCAAAGCTCCTCTATGCTCATTGAGGGATCTCAAAGTCAAGTAGGAAGTAGCAAATCGGGTTGCACCTGGCCTAATTATCTCCCTTCCTTTGGTAAACTCTTTCAACCATGTGTGAAGCAATGTTCTAGAGTATAAGAAAGTTGTTATCCTTTTGGCCCTCTCAATTATCGTACTATGAATCTTAATCTTCTTATCAAAATCCTCCAACATCAAATCAATACAATGAGCCGCACAAGGAGTCCAATACAACCTTTTCCTTTTTTCCATCAACATCTCTCCAGCTGCTTTGTAGTTTGCTGCATTATCGGTTACAACTTGAATTACATTATCCTCCCCAACCGATTCCACAACACTATCTAGCATTTCAAAGATTTTATCTGTTGTCTTTGAGATGTCAGATGCATCAACGGATGATAAGAAAATAGTTCCCTTGGTGCTATTAACCAGAAAATTACATAAAGTGCGTCTTCTCTTATCAGTCCATCCATTTGAGATGACAGAGCAACCAGATTTCTTCCATTCCTTTTTATGCTCATCAACCATGTTTCTAACATTACTCACTTTCTTCTTCAAAAACTTCTCTCTAACTTCATGAAAACTTGGTGGCTTAAATCCCATCCCAAACTTTGCAATCATATCGACCATAATTGCAAACTCAGGATTGTTCACAACATTAAAAGGAATAGCACTTGTATACAAAAACCTAGCAATTTGTTGACAAACTTCATCCCTTTTATCCTTTTTATACAACTGATTAATGGTTGTTTGAACCTTTCTATTAGACTTGCTAAAAATTTGATCAATCATGCCCTTTCCCTTCCTATTTCTTTCCTACTCAACCGATCTTTCTTCTTCTTCCTCATCAGTTTCACCAATATCAGCAAGCATCCTCTTCTTTTTTTTCAGATTCCTCATCATTGGCTATTAAAATTGCTCTAAAATAATCTCTAACATTCGGTGGAACCAATGTACAAGACTCAACATGGCGATGGGTACCAGCTAGGTGATTTTTAAGCCTATGAATGCCACCAGAAAATAGCTTGTTGCAATGCTTGCATTTGACTTTCTTCTGCTTACTATCCACATCAATAGCGTGCTCCCATCCCGGATCTAATCTAGCACCCTTCATCCTAGACCTTATTGTTGGTTGTTTAGATGACCCACTACTCGACATTTTTATCAAATTTCTGCATTACACAACCAAATTATAGGGGGCTTAAAATGATGAACATCCCAAAGCAACAAACATAAAAAAACGCACTTAAAATAGGACTAATCCTTAGATTGAGCACCCCATTAACCACAAAAACAAATAAATAAAAATCCCAATATCACATATTCACATAGCTAGATAAAAGCAACAATCATCTACAAAATTTGCTAGCAAAGCACTCGAAAAATATGAAATTAAAAAACGTAAACACTAACAGTAAACTTACCTCTTTGTTGCTAGTTGCTACTGAACCGCAACCGCTGCTGTGAGGTGCTTTTTGCCGCCAGCCCACAGCCCTAAGTTGCTCGCCGGAGTCGGCCCCAGTCTGCCACCAAGACCGCCGCCGGAACTGCGTGCTGCTGGCCCAACTGCGTGCTACACTTGCTGGCGTTGCTGCTGGCCTGCTGCACGTCTCAGATTTATGGAGAAAGAATCCGATTAGGGTTTGCAAGCCAACAACGTCTTCTGCCTTCAATTTCCATCAAATGGGCTGCAAAAATATAAAAATAAAAGGCCCATAGGCTATACAGTAGTCAGGAGGCCCAATTTACAAACAAAAATAACACACATTTGAATTTTGCTAGGATCCCACATAATAGTTAGGATCCCACCGATCCCACCGATCCTATACCGATCCCACCGATCCTATCATAACTGAAGTTTCAAGACCCGCACCACCCTTTCCTCATGCCTTAAGATCTGATCGTAAGTGGGAAGATGAACAAATTCTTTATGACACCTTTGCTCATTGTGAGGTAAATATTCCACTTTTCAATTTGATTAAGATTGTGCCTCGCTATGCAAAGTTTTTGAAAGAATTATGCACTATCAAAACACTTTCCACCATTACCCTACATCCACAAAAATCAATCTTTTCTCATACCATTCCCCTACCTATCACCTAAGAATCTATTGAAACCAAGTTGATCATCAAAGTTTCGAGTTTGGAGAAGTGTGGACGTCGGTTATCCAACGTTTTCACTCAGATTCATGCTTGGTATACACGGGGCCCGCCACCCCATCCACGACGCCCACCGTCACTGCGGAGAGGTCGTCTTTTGGTCGTTTTTGTGGAATCCTTCGATTTTGCCCTCGAGTTTGCATCATGTCTTCAGTTCCTGCTATGGAGATGCCTGGTCTTTTGTCTTGGGAAGAGAAAGATCATTGGCTCATGCTTGAAAAGAGGGAGTATGTCTCCACCCTATTCTTTCATCCCCCGACGTTTAAGCATTTGGGATTATTTGAGGAGGTCTCTTGACTCCTTGGGAAAGGAGGTTTGGGTGATTTCTTGGATTTGACTGATTTTACATATCCGGCATTTGTGAGAGAGTTCTTGGCTACCCTGGATTACCGTTCTGATATGGAGATTTGTTTTCAGTTGAGGAATCAGAACTTCGTGGTGACTAAGGATATCATTGCACAATCTTTTGGTGTTACCAAGACGTCTACCGACGCCTATGGGTACAAGATGGCTGCTCCAAATCCTCTTGACATGTGGAAGGAGGCTATAGAATAATTCTTTGAGCGGAGTTGTAACCACTACGAATCCACGATTACTCATCATGCGTTGAGACTGTGCTATTTGGTGCTTTATAACTCATTCTTGGGTGTGGAGAGTTCTTCCATGGTTCCTGAGGGAGTGCATATTCCTGATTGGGTTCAGCTATTTTTGAGGAACTTTATGGAGGTGACTAGAGCCACTCATGTGAGGCCTAAGCGTCTTATTGTTTTCGGAGGTTTGACATCGCTGATTGCTCGACGAGTGGGTGTTTGTCTTGATGATCTGCACTCTTTCGATGGAGAAAAGGTCTACAATATTGCCAACCTGAATTGGTGGGGCATTACTGAGCATGCCCAGCGTCCGGTTGGAACATGGTGTTTTAAAGGGATGTTTGGAGAGAATTCTGAGCATCACCTTGATCTACCTGTGGAGCTACCACATCGCTATAGGATATCAGATTTTCATATCCGTCACAAGAGATTTCACTTGGATCCGGATGAACATAGTTTGGAGAGACGATGGCCTGAGGTTGTTGATGAGGCAACTGAGGATGAGCCTGTTGAGAATACAGAAGAAGATGTAATGGTAACAGAAGAAGTTGTTGTAGATGATGTTAGTCCTAGTTGTGTTACTTTGGATGATATTGAGCGTCGATTTGCTGAATTTGAGGCGAGCAGCGCTGACAAGCTTGCTAGCCTTTCGAATAAGTTCTCTGGTCTTCAGAACGCGATATTGATTGCTCTACAGATATCAATCAGCGGTCTGGACCCCAGACTTCACCTTCACAGTAATTGGTTAGTCGTTTGCTTCCTTCAAACCCTTCATTTTATTTTTCATTGTTCCTTTTTGTGTGTTTATGCATTGAGGACAATGCAACATGTAAGTGTGTGTGTGAGGGGGGGGGGGGGGGGGGAGAAGTGAAGTGAATTAGTTAGTTAATTAGTTCATGTTTGATTTTTTGTTTCATGTTTCGATTTTTAGTTCTTTTATTTATGCTATTTCTTTCATGTTATTTCTTTTATGTTATATAAAATGTCAAAAATGAAAAAAAAAAGAGAGAAAATGTCAAAAAGAAATAAAAATGTGAGTTTTTTTTCATACATTGCATATTTTGTTATTAAAGATTTCCATCTAATTTGAGTTTGTCATATTTAACTTTATACGGGCATGATCTTATAAATCCCATGGAGTTCTAGAATGATTGGACCTTGTCTTTAAAATTGGTTTTTATGTGAAATATGATTAGGCATAGGTAATTGAGCATGTATGATCTAAGTTTGTGAGCATGCTTGATATTCAACAAAAAATTTGTCCTAGTGAGATATTTTTGGCCTTATAAGGGATACATCTATATTCTTTTTGCTTTTTTTTTTGTGTGATTTACTCTTCCTATTCATTTATCATTGAGTATTGTCATGGTTATCTATTTTCAAGACCGATTATATACATGTTCATTGCTTGATAAGTTCAAATGATAGAGGCAACCTTTTAGCCACATATTTATCAATGTCTACCTTATGTTATATCTTGCTTTGAAGCCAATTTGAGCCTTTAGCTTGTTTTATTGTTAGCTCCACAAAATTACATTATTCCTAACCTATGATAAGCTTTACCCTTATTCCGGGGAATTTGAGATTTTGAGTGGGTTATGGAATCTATTTTGGAGTTGAGAAGAATGAAGCTGAAGTGTGATGTTATGGTTTATGGTTTTGAGAAGATGTAATGTTATGTGCTTATTTATTCCCTCATTTTATGCATTTGTTCTTACATGTATTTTGTCTCAAGAAAGAAAAAGAAAAAGCTTGGACCTAGGGAGGATAAAATTCACCTATGGGTAAAAGTAAGTAAAAAAATCCGAAAAAAAAAGAAAAGAAAAAAGAAAAAACGAGCCGAGTTTATTTTATTTTTGCATAATGAGGAAGAATTGGATTTATGTTGGTTAGAAGTTACATTGGTTGGGTGTTGGAGATTGCATGATATGTGATGTGATGATATGATGAGATGATTTTTGGAGTTTTTATGGCATTTGGAGAGATGTTATGTATTTGTGAGCTTGAGTATTATTGAGTTGGTTTGTGTTATGTTGAGAGTCGTTGGAATTTTATTTTCCAGGAATTTATAGCACCACATGACCAAATATAATTCCTTACCCTTGTGTTTCTTTACCAAGCCCCATTACAACCCCGCCGAATGGAATCTTCTTTGAAGGTTTCCATTGAGCGAAAATCCTCTTGATGTTCTTATTTTTGCATTGACGTATCCGGTGGAGATTTTGTGATATAAATGTCAATATTTGAGTGGATGCTTGTATATGGAATTGAGGTGAGTGTATGCTTAAAGCCTAAACAGATGAGAGTGAGTAGAGATACACATTTTATTTTTGGTAAGGTTGAATTTTTTAGCTTGCAAGCAACTTGATCCCAAATATACATGTTATGACGTTTATATGCCTTGATTATATTTGCACTATTGATGATGTTGCTTTTGATGAGTAAAGTTGTGAAAGAATCTCCTTTGGGATGCATAGATGTTGTTTTTGTCTTATGGTTTCTTGAGGATAAGCAAGAGTTATGTGTGGAGGGATTTGATAATGCATATTTCATTAATTCATTACAGGTATTTCTTATTGCATTTAGATAGTGGTTTCGCTTATGTTTGTGTCTAGTTTCGTACATTGCTTGTGAAGTATTCGAGTTCGGAATCTACACCTTTTTAGTGTTTATTCAGCGGAATTACATTCCGACCTTGAAGGGACTTTGAGAAGAGCTTAAGAGACATGTTTTAGAGCATATGGAGGCTAAGAAAAAAGCTATAGAGGAGCAAGGAAGCACGACATTGGAGATAATTTAAGACAATCGAGGAAATCCTGTCATTGTAAGGGCGGCGCCCGCCGTGGGCCGGTTTATAGCAATTGCGATTTTGGATCCGAAGACCATATTTCCCATTATTATATTATTATTTCTATTAGGGTTTTGCCGACTCCTTATGAGTCTATATTAGGTTTATTTATTTCATTCAGTCGTGTGTGGATATTGTATGAGACTATGAACACCCTTAGAGATAGAGAGATGTGGCTTATGAGCAGTGTTCTAAACATCGCGCCTAGGCACCGCCTAGGCGGCGCCTGGGCGCTAGGTGGGAGGGCACCTGAGAATTTTTAAGCCTAGGCGGCCCTCTAGGCGGAAATCCGCCTATCCACCGCCTAGTCCCACCTAGGCGCCGCCTAGACTCCGCCTAGTCCCGTCTAAGCGCCGCATAGGCCCGCCTAGCCCAACAATTATTCAATTTTAGCTTCTAGGAATGTGATTAGTTGACTTATGGTTTTTTATCCCCAGAGTCGGGATGTATTTTCCATTGAGTCAAACCTATTACTTTAGATTTTTGGAGGTTTAGAGTCACTAGTCAGATGCGTACTTTTTATGTTTATTTACTTTAGTGTTACTTAAGCACCGCAAATTTGGGGTTATGAGTGATATTATAAATTATTATTACGTTATATAAGTTATTGACATGTCGTATGCGTTAAAATATAAGAAAATAATCAAGTTTGTTCTAAGTCCGCCTAGGCATCCGCCTCGCCGCCTAGGCGCTAAGCGGTCACCCACCGCCTAGCACCTTTTAGAACATTGCTTATGAGTTGCTAAACTCATAGTTTCGTCTGTGATTCGAAGACATGGTTGTTTGGATTGTGAGGATTTGATTCTATTTAGTTATTCATATTCATAGTTATCATCTTGTGCTTATTTATTATATTTGTGTTTCTTTCTATGATTGATCACCATGTTAGGGATTACATCTTAGCTATGAATTGGTTATTGTGTTCTTGATAGCAAACAAAGTATTGAAGTAGTGATATTTCTTTGTCTTTGTAGTGGATGATTTCAATTGATCTATGTTGTGGATATGTCGATTAGGGCTGATTTAGGGTTGTTCCGGTTTGTCTTAATTGCATTAAATCAATATGTCAATTGGTCTAATTACTTAAGTCTTAATGCTATTCTTTAGTGATATTGAATAAGGCGATTGTATCCCTGCAGATCTCTCAACTTTAGGCAAGTAGACATGTGTTTATGAATAATTGATAGATCAATCCTATGACCATTAATCTCAACCATTGTCAGAGAATTATAGTTGAAATATTTCTTCTACCTTATTATCAATCTACTTTGCAATCATAAAGTTGGTTACTTTTACATCTTGGTTATTTGCTATAAGTCGTTGTTTGGTCATAAGAGTTCTTATTAAGTGTGATTGAATAGGAAATCGCTTCTCCCTGTGGGTTTGACTCCGGACTTAATTGCTATACTAGTAGTTGTTTGGTTTATCAAGTGATTGATTGACTAATATATTGGTTTTGTGTTTGAGTTTTGATTATATTACTATTTGAAAAAGGGTGAAAGTGCAAACGATGTTCATCTCGTGTCATTATGTTTTCTCTGTGCTTAGTTAGTGGAGATGTTAGACTCATCGCATCTTTTATTATTCATATATGTTATGTGCTTTGTGACTTACTCGTACTCTTACTATTTGTTATTTCTTGTTATTCGGCTTCTCTAGGTAAGTTCCTTCGGGAGCTTACTCAGATTGATCTCTCATGCATGTAGTCATATGATATACTAGGTGATGCATATGCATAATCGCATGATTCATGTAGTATCAGGCTTAGGTTGCATACTTGAATGAGCAGCTGTCTTTTTTATGTGTTTGGGAACAGAACGGTCGTTATTTGTGAGTTTTTAGTGTCTTTTGCTAGGGTCATAGGACAACCCAACCTCATTTGGTTTGTCCTTCTCGAATCAATTATATATACCACGAGTTGAACTTGATTTATTATACGAGTTTGATTCATTATATGAGCATGATTACGAGACGAGTTGATTATTGATGAGCATGAGTTATTGATGTGCACACTTTATATTCGACTGGATATGCTATAGCATCGTACTGGCCAGGGTCTGCACTAACGGGAAGGGGTGCAGAGGTATGAGAAGGATATGCCACTTGGCATTCTGTGTTGATCCATTTAATCGTTTTCTGGATTATATATAAACTGTCAGCATGCTTGCGTGATTTAAATTCTTGTCCTGTATTAGAGCATCTTTATTAGGTATAGCGTATATGATATGATCGCAGTGGAACCGAGTCCTGTATGTGAGCCTCAGTCTGATTCCTTTCCCCCGTTCTTTTCTAAGGTATGCTTGCAGATGTTTGATTGCTCCATGCTTCATGACGAGGGTTCTTTTGGGACGTTCCATGATCCAAGAGACTAACTATCACCGGACTTATATATACTTTGGATGATTTTGTACTCGTATTTTCTCGTACACCGGTTTTGACCCGGCTTTGTCGTGGCAAGTTGTATTTGTATTTCCTTTTGTTGTGTGTTAAATCTTAAAAAGGTTTTGAGCGACTTAGACAATAGGACAGTTTCGGGGTACCCAACGGCTCTAACACATATTTTGGGGTTTGAAATCCCCTCTTTCAAACTTAACAATTTGGGTTTTGAACCCGTACTTGGATCGCAAGATCCGAATAAAGGTATCCAACCTTCGAAACATAACTCGGATATTATATTCGGGCTGTTACAAGAAATTTTTTTTGCATATTTAGTGCAATCTAAAATAGATATATTCAAGCAAAGTTTGTTGAAAACCATGGGCGGATTTTGTGGAAGGAGAATTCAAATTCAAACGGCTGGAAAATATTTGAAGTTTGGTTGAAGATTTTGTGCAACCAAAAATTCAGATTTGGTGGGATTTATGTAAACTTCAAACGGCAACAAATCAGCCCCTACAGCCTATAAACGCAACGGTGTTGGTGAAGAAACACACATCTCAAGCAATGATCTACGAAGCAAAGCATTCACCACTTCAATTGATTCTCCAGCTGATCATTATTTTCTTTCTCTCCCTTGTTGTAATTGTTTTGCTTTAAGTAGAGAGAGGAAAACACAAGAGCGTTATAGGATAAGTCAATCTCTGTTATACTAAGAGTATCCTTATACTCAAACGTATTTACACTTCGGTGTTAAGGGGCTATTGTTTCACTGGGTTGTGAGTTGACTAGATCGTACTGGGTTAGGAAACATTCACAAATCTCTCCATGCGACTTATGCCTTTCAGAAGTTTATCGACCTGCATATGATAACATTCGCAAAATTTCTACTTATATTTGAGCCCTAATCAAGCCTCATGACACAAACACGTGATAAACATATGAAATCGAAAATATCGTTATCACCTGGCCTAGCCAAAGGGATCGGGCCCTGTGTGTCTTGTATCGCTTCAACGCCTCATCAAATCGAGTTCTGTTGTCGGCGAAGTCGATATTAGCCACAAGAGGATCATCTTCGTGAACATCCTCTTCATTATCCTACCCAAGGTCCTTAGCTTCCTCCTACTGAGACGAGGATTGCTCCACTTAGAAGCTAGGACAATACACAGGATCAGGACCGGGAACTTGTGTTCCTGTTGGTATCCATCCTCCTACTAAAGGCTGCACAAAATCTGCAATTACTGATCTCCCCCAACACACATCTTACGATAGTGCCCAACCCCATGCAAGTGGTTGATCCACAATAGGTTGAGGTGCAACCGACAGAACCACCTCGGTCCTCTCCAGGACCGAGGTGAACTAGGAAACCTAGTGGACGGAGACGAACAAAGGGCTGACGGTTTTCGCTTCTAATGTAGTGTGGAATGAAGATGAAGCGGTCGATTTTTATAGATGGATAGAGGGCTCCCACGGTTTTGAGATCCATGAACGGTTGGGGACTTGGGGGTTTGATTGAGATTCTCGATGTAAAGGGGCAGACATACGTCGTTGGGGAGGAGCAAACCTCTCATGGTTTTGAGATCCGTCGCCTGCTAAGGGGTTGTCGAATATTTTAGGCGTAGAAGAGCAAGGCTAGGGAACCGGGATGGAGCAACTTGGCCGAGGAGAACTCCCATGGTTTTTAAAATCGTGACAGATGAGGGTTTTTGGCTAATGGGCTGCAAGCCTTGTCCATTTGGGCTTTTTTCTTTTTTTGAAGCTGCAAGCGGGCGTCGTCAGGTTTTTCACGGTTTTGAATTCTATGGTCAACATATATTTTACGGTTTTGAAAACTAAAATTCCATAATTTACTACGGTCTTAAAAACTAAAATTACCACCGTGTGAATGGCAAGATTTGACCGTGCCTTTGGCTCATGATGTCAATGGATAATGCAAATTAATGACTTTTATTTAAACAATATTGGTCCACTTGCAAGAAAGGACGATCGATCTTTCTTGCCACCGATATGATATGGAGTACATATATAGTAATTAGAGTTAACTTCTTATTGCATACATGATTATATTTAAACTAGGTAGTAATAAATCTTTCTAACCCAATTAAGAAGGTTAGCTACATGTTCCCGGGCCAGTCTTCAACATCATGGGATGGTGAACCCTGCAAAAAACAATACTCGAAGAATTAATTCAGCAATTTTTTTTCGCAAGAATTAATTAATTCAGTAATTTAATTGTAAAGTTGTGACCTTAATTTTTTTTTTTAAATAAATGTTGTTAAAACTAAACACTGTTTGTTATTGAGTGAATCCAGTTGATTCAAATTTAAGATTCATTCATTGATGAAAATTGTAATAATGGTTCTTCCTCTCATTTTTTATACAAATTTTATTTCATTTTCGATCTGTATTTCATTGCTCAATTTTAAGATTCTTCTTATGTTTTTAATTTAAAATAATTATTTAAATTATAAATTTAATATTTATTGTCTTGCTATTATCTCCGAACTCCCTCCGTTTGTTAATATTTTAATATTTATTAGTAATAAATATTAAATTTAAAAAAAATTAATTAAAATAAATAAAATTTTATATATTTTTTAGCTTCTAAAATTACTTGTACAAAAGCCGAACATATTTTATTTCCGATCGGAGGGAGGAAGTAATAAGGACGAAATGTATAGAGGACATACTTCCACATTTATGGCCAGCACGACGAGCTATCCGGCCGAAGTTGCAGCGCTTAGGTATGGAAACGGCATAGGCGGGTTTGATGTTGGCCCGCTGAGCGAGGGGCGACATCAGCACCGTGCAAAGGCAAGCAGGCGGCAGCTGGCTCACCCTCTTGCAGCAGTCTAAGGAAACCCTAGCAGTAGGGCTCGCCGCCGCCGCCTTGCAAGGGATGAGGCTAGCCGCTGCGGCCTCCAATGACATCTTCCCGCACGGCATCGCGCCTGCAGCTTCAGTCAGGGGAAGCAGGCATTGCGCTGCAACCAGCAAAGCGACGGTTGCAGTTGTCGCAAGCCAGGCTCCGGATAGGGTCCGTGCCGTTGCTGCCATCTTAATATGTTATAAGTGTTATTATATCAAGTAATGACTCTAATTTCTAGTTATGTAGAGATCGATGGAGGTAGTGAAATGAGGGTGCGTTTATGGGTTGTATATATAGAGCTCCATTTAGGGCAAGTGCCCGCGGGTTGTGGGATTCGTAGCATAGGGGGCACATGGTCCATTCAAGGGTGACAGACAAGTTACCAGATCTTTGGGGATATATGATTTGAATTGGGAGACTAATCTTTCGGGAAATTTTAATTGTGTTCAGATCGCGAGATCCAATCCTGTAGGTGAACATTAATCTGCAGTTCCAGAATTCAAGAAAGTTGATTGAAAATCATTAACAAAACTGGAATGTATTGATCGACTTGGACAAAACTAGAGTCGTATTGATCGATATATTATAAAATTGAAATCATTCTTCTAAATTAAAAGCTATAATTTTTTTTCAAAATATTCACTAAAAAATAATTATTTACAATAATATTCACACTTTTAAATTATTTACGAAAATATTCATTTTTTGCAGGGTTGACAGATAAATACGGATTCAATCCGCGTTTTATTCTTTTATTTTTTTAAATGACAAATAAAAAAAAAGGTAAAAAAAAAGGAGTGAAACGCGAGTTCAACCCGCGTTTCTCCTTCCTCCTGTAGATCCAGGCAGCCGCTAGACCTAAGCAAAAGGGAGGGAGGCAGTGGGGAGGAAGGTGAGGGGGAGGAGGATGGGGGCGTGGCGCCGTCGACGCCGGGGGGTCAGTGGTGGAGGCCGACTCCGTTGGCGGTCTCTGTCTCCCCTCAATTTCAAGCGTCTTCTCCGGGTGGGCGCTAGATCTATGGTCGGACAAAGGGAGGGAGGTAGCAAGGAAGTGGTGGAACTATTGTGGGACCAGAGGTGGTTGTGGCCTCCACAAACATTTTCGAAAAATACCAGTAATTAGGGGTAATTGAATATCGGGTTCGCCTTCTCAACCCAAAACGCCAAACCTCGAGGAGACATCGAGATTTGCAAGTCGCCTCATTTTCTTTGAATCAACGATCTGAAAGCTCGAAATCTTGAATTCATGCGCTCCTGGAGATAATCTAATTCATTCCCCCTCTTTATTATATTCTTTATTAATTTGCTTGATTTCTCCCTTGCAAATTTGCGCCATCTTGTGTTGGATTCTCCTGCCTAATTAGCATATATATCTTATGAATTTAATCTAAAACACTGTTGATTTTTAGAGTACCTTTATTCAGTTGATCATTATATTCGGAATCCTTGATTCAATTGATTTATGCAACATTTTCTATTTAATAATTCATTGCCGACTCACAGTTGAAAATTAAGTGATTCAATAGATATCTAAACCCTATGATTTTAGTTTTGTTTCTGCCACAGTGTCCGTGCAATGATTCAGTTTTCTAATCTATTTCTAATTTCTTATTACTTCATTCAGTTTATTTATATCCTTCCTGAATTTGTTTAATTACTTGATTCAATTGCCTTTTCTACTTGATTCAATTCATTTGATTTCTAATTCACTACTCTATGATTTTGTCTTTTTTTTTTTTGCCACTAACCCACCATTGTGTTTTTTATTTGATTTCTATTTTCTAACTACTGGATGCAGTTGATTTCTAACATTCTTGAATTTAATTTGTCCAAATTACCCAATTGTATACCTGATTAATTAAATAATTTACATGTGTTTTAGTATTTTGATTTGTAGAAGTGCTTAGGCTTTATAATGTCCATTCCAATTATACTTGACCTATGCACTAATAGAATAGGTCGGAAATTAGCCTATGTCATGATCGGCTCCAACGTAACCCCTCCAAAAAAAATTATACAATTATACAAGTAGCTATTTTTTGGCCCCTTCAATATGTAGACTCTAGTTCCGCCACTGTAGCAGGGGAGGAAGGTGAGGCGGAGTTGGACACCGGTCGACAAAGACGGGGCCGGAGTTCACCAATTTCTGCTCCTGGAAGGTCGAGGCAACGAAACCGATCTCAAATCGCCGATTTATGCTCCCGGATGGTCGAAGGTCGAAGGCGATGAGGGGTTCCCGGATGGTCGAAGGTCGAGGCGACGAGGGGCTCCCGGAATATCGAAAATCGAAGGTGGAAGGTGACGAGGGGGAGGCGTGGAGACGGGCAGAGCCACGGCCGGAGGAGGAGGTTGTGAACCCGTGTTTCATCCCTTTATTTTTTTTACCTTTTTTTAATTTGTCATTTAAAAATCAATTTGGAACTTTATAACGTAGGAATGAAACGCGGTTTGAACCCGCGTTTCTCTTTCAACCCTGCAAAAAAATGAATTTTTTCATAAATATTTTAAAAGTGTGAATATTATTGTAAATAATTATTTTTAGTGAATATTTTGAAAAAAAAAATTCTAATACATTGGATAAAAATTAATCTTAAAAGCCTATCTTATATTTTATGGTATGATCGACGAGTACACTCGAACTAACATCTCTCTCTCTCTCTCTCTCTCTCTCTCTATATATATATATATATATATATATATATATATATATATATATATATTGGTAGAGGTTCCAATGAAACGATTTATAGGGTGTAACATGTAACACAATTGTAGGCGTTGGATTAAGATAGAATGAGTGGTTGAGATTTAATTGTAGATAAACTCTACCATACTAGATTGTTTATATTATTAGTTAGCATTAAATGAGTGAGTGAATTGAAAGGAGAACTTATTGTCATCATACCTTGTATACGTGAAGTTTTGAGAAAATTATGGAATGATGATAATTTCATTCTATTAAATGTACAAATCGGTAGGCAAATTAGGATAAAATTAGGACATGGAAAAACAATCGTGCACTCCATTACAGTGAAATGTTAATTCCCCATTTAAAATATGAATATCACTAATCACAATAACAAATACCACTCTTTTAAATGTCGAATATTTTCTCTAAATAAAGCAATTGTATTATTTACCTATCTCATTTTATTATATGAATATTACCAATCAAAATAAAGAATATCACTGTTTCAAATGATGAATATCAGACTTCACAATAATGAATATCAACACTTTTTATAGTGAACATCACCTTCTAAAATAACAAATAAAAGAACCTTGCTATATGAATATTAAGTTATTCATAAATACAAAAAAAATATCTAATTAACCTCGAATAATATAGTCCACCATAATGAATATTAACTTACTCATACCAAGTATTTCATATCCGAATATTTAAAATATTTATAAATTTTATAATGTTCCATTAAAGTCAAGTTCGACAATGTTGTAATATTTCATCCAAAATTTTCTTCTATATTTTTTTTGCTGATTTTATTAAAAATATTTAATTTTATAACATATTGACGGTGACCATAATTTTTTCTATCTCATTTATTGTAGTTACTTTTGGCTGAATATATCCAATGTTTTGGATATTCATATTAAATTAATGAAATATTCATATGTGATTAACTAAATATTCATAGTTAATTTACTAAATATTCGATTTGCATAAATGACTATATGCGAGAAAAAAATGAGCCAATAATTTTAGATAAGTTGGATATAAATTTTAACGTGTTAAAAAAATATAATATTCATTTTTCTGAGAAAAAAAATATAATATGTAATGACGTATTCACTTTATTAAATTGGTGTATTCGGTTTCTACGAATTGATTTGACACTTTATTCAATTTTTTAGAAGGTCGTCTCGAATGCAACTAATATTTTATCCGAATTTTGTTCAATACTCGTATTTTGTAATGATTTGATTAGAAGTTCTATATGGTATCCTTTCTTATTTGAATTGTTACTATATATGTCTGATGACCATGATTTTAGTCTTCCCATTTATTATAGCTATTATTTGCTTTTGAATTTCCCAATAAGGTAGCAATCAATCGATCAATCAGAGAGCCCAAAGAGCGCGCGCGCGTGTGCTTTCCTTTTCCTCTCATGAGTTCACAGGAAACCCAATCGAATCAAACGCCACTGACAACGCCCGGGAAACCTCCGCCATTGCCACCAGAATGAAATCCTGATGCGATGCAAACTGATGGGTCTTCTAGCGGGGAGCAAACTAAGCCATCGGGAGAGGGAACCTCCTCAACAAGTCCCCCTGTTTCCTCGCCGGAGCCGAAGAAATCCTGGAAAGATACTGTTGTAGGGGGAGGCATTGACCAGCCACCCACAGCGATTAATAGTGAATTTCTGAAAGGAAAGATTAAAGTTTCTTTTCCATTCGGGAAAGGAGGCGACCCGGAGGTCCATATTGATGAAGATGTGATTGATGCGCTGGCCAGTGTATGGAAGAACTCTTTGGTGGTGAAGATGCTTGGAAATCACATCTCTTTCCATGTTATGGATAGGAAGATTAGGGAGCTATGGAGTAGATTCGGAAAACTTCAAGTCGTGGACCTACCTTATGGTAATTTCCTCGTGAGGTTCGATTCGGAACAAGGCTGTTTTGGTGCTCTAGCAGGTGGTCCTTGGTCCGTTTTTGGAAGATGCTTGGCGTTGAGAGCGTGGTCGTCGGATTTCAGACCTAAAGATCCAATCAAGACAATCCCGGCATGGGCTAGGATAATTGACCTCCCCTTACATTTTTACCAAGAGGATGTCCTGCTTCAAGCGGCCGCCGGATTGGGAATTCCGATCAGAGTAGACAACAGAACTACCTTCGTCGGTAGAGGTCGTTTTGCTAGGGTGTGTGTTGAAGTGGATTTGGAAGAACCGTTGAAAGGTTCAATCGGCATCAATGGACATAAGTACCTGGTGGAATATGAGGGCATACCGGCTATTTGTTTTGGCTGTGGAAGGGTGGGTCACTTGAAGGTTAACTGCCCTTTCTCTATTCGTAAAGATATGCCTCGTGAGGCTCAGGCGACCCGCGAAGAAGGAGGAGTGAAGGACCCAACACCGAGTCCGGGGATTGTGGAACAAAATAAGGGAGGAGCGAGCGGTTCCCACGGTGAATGGATGGAAGTGAAGAGGAGGAGGAACACGAAACCACAACACCAGCAGGGCCGCCCGGGAGGGTTCAGTCGGGATCAAAACCTCTTAAGGAGATAAAAGTTAATCAGATCAGAAAGGAGGCGCCGGGATCGGGATCGGGATCGGTTAACAAGAAGAATCCGGAGAAAGGGTCGGAGAAGGCGAACGTTGGGGAGGGCACCTCGAAGAACCAAACCAGTACTGAGCAGGAGAACATTGGAAAGGAGACAAAAAGTAATGAGGGAATTAATGACATGGAGATCATTGATGGTGCATCTGGAATAAAAAAAAAATCCGGAGAATAGCGGCTTGGGAGAGAATCCCAATAAAGATGGTGCGGTTGACATTGATATGAAAAGAGTTGTTACTATGGGTGAGGGGACCCCGATGGTTAATTTGGATTACAATTCTAGTGGGATTATTACTAAGGAGGAGCCCATTCAGAAGGTCCATGAAGAAGGAATTAAAAATAGAATAAAGATTAACAAGCCCAAACATGCTAAAGGAAAAGGCCCATCTTCAGGGGTTCGGGTCTCTTTGAACAGTTCAATCTCGAAAGGGTCCAAAAAGAAAGCCCAAACATGCTAGTGGGATTATTACTAAGGATGAGCCCATTCAGAAGGTCCATGAAGAAGGAATTAAAAATAAAATAAAGATTAACAAGCCCAAACATGCTAAAGGAAAAGGCCCATCTTCAGGGGTTCGGGTCTCTTTGAACAGTTCAATCTTGAAAGGGTCCAAAAAGAAAGCAAACAACTCTAAGTTTGACTTTGCGGTGGTGGAACAATTCGGTCGGCCGGTTGCTGAGAAGGTGCCTGGCACTGCAATTTGGATTCGGGAGAACAAGGAGGGGCTATCTCAACCGATTGTTGGAAGGTTCTGGGAGCAAGACCTATATGCCGCCCAACCTGGTGTTCGATCGGAGAAGGAGAAAGAGTTCGCAAGCTCTGAGAGGGGGATTGATCAGGATTAATTTTTTCTGACTTGTCTTTGTTTTGTTTCGCGTTGTTTTGCAACTTTATTGGTTTTCATAAAAAATATATATTAGTTTTTTTCTATGAATTTATTGTTTTGGAATTGTTTTGGTGCAGGTAAAAAATCTTTCCAGAGGGCTATAAGATATATTAGTAACCACTGTGCTATCGATGTTCTGGCTCTGTTTGAAACTAGGATCTCGGGTGACGCTGCGGATAGGGTTTGTAAGAAACTTCAGTTCGACAAGGTGGAGAGGGTGGAGGCTATTGGTTTTTCTGGGGGTGTGTGGCTGCTGTGGAAAGAACACTCTTGCAATTTGGTGATCGAACAAAAAAATCAAAATTTTATCCACGCCTCTTGGTGGAAAGGTAACAGGAAGTGCAACCTCATTGCGGTGTATGGCCCCCCGTCGGTGGCCAGAAGATGCGTCTTCTGGCAAGATCTTACTGTCACTCTGAGAGCTATGGTGGGGGATGTCTTTGTAGGGGGAGATTTTAATTGTATTCTGGCTAAGGACGAGACGAAAGGGGGTACTGGGGCGATTCATCGCGACGCGATCAAGTTCAAGGACGTGATTGATAGGGCCAATCTTATTGATTGCGGTTTCACTGGGCAAGACTTCACTTGGAGTAAGACTATTCTTGGAGGGGTGGTGGTCCATAAGCGTCTTGATAGGGTCTTGATGAATGTTTCGGGTCGTCTCTCTTGGCCGGAAGCTAGAGTAAGGCACCTTTCGAGGTATTCGTCTGACCATTGCCCTCTTCTTCTGGAATTAGAGCCTAAGATCCGAAAGAATCGGGATCGCCGCCCTTTCCGTTTCGAAGCTGCCTGGATGATGCACCCTGAATTCAGAGAGTTTGTGGAAGAGAAATGGCCTAGAGATGCCCCGGCGGATGTTGCTCTTGGAAGTCTGAAAGAGGATTTATTAGTGTGGAATAAGAAGGTCTTTGGCAATATATTTGAGAGAAAGAATCTGCTGTTGAAAGCTCTTGGGGAGGTTCAACTAGCGATCGGACGGGGGGCCGGGCAGACAACTATCGATCAGGAGCTCCGGCTGAAAATGAAGATTGACGAAGTGCTCGAGCAAGAAGAGACCCTGTGGATGCAAAAATCCAGGGAATCTTGGCTTGCCTGTTGTGAGAGAAATACTAAATTCTTTCACGCCTCGACTATCGTCAGAAGGAAACACAATAGAGTGGAGGGACTGTTCAGCGACGGAGGCAATTGGATTGAAGACAATTCGGAACTTGAAGATTTAGCGGTGTCTTTCTTTGAGGAGTTGTACACCGACGAAGGGACTAACAGAAGTGGTGAAAATAGCAGGGCGGTGTTTCCGGAGATCGAGTCTGAAAGCTGGGATGGGATCTGCGGTATTCCGCCTGCTGACGAAATTTGGCAAGCCTTCAATTCGATGGGTCCTTTTAAGGCTCCGGGATTGGATGGGTTTCAACCAATTTTCTTTCAGAAGCTTTGGCCTATTGTTGGTCCTGCGGCGAGAGATTTGATTCGTGATTTCTTCCAAACGAGCAAGATGCCAGTGGGATTGAATGATACTTTGATCACGTTGCTCCCGAAAATTGGGAAGCCTGAGTATATCAGCCAATTCAGAGGTATTAGCCTTTGTAATGTTTGCTACAAAGCGATCACAAAAATTATGGCCAACCGACTTCAACCGTTCGTGGACAAACTGGTCGGTCCTAATCAAGGGAGTTTTCTCTCGGGAAGGTCGATCTCAGATAACATTGTGATTGCGCGGGAGATTATTCACTCTATGAAAAGGAAGAAAGGTAAGAAGGGTTGGATGTGCTTGAAGCTGGATCTCGAGAAAGCTTATGACCGCCTTAGTTGGGATTTCATTGAAGAAACTTTGGTTTGGGCTAGGTTCCCTCGGAAGTGGATCCGGTGGATCATTGAGTGCATTCGGAGCCCTAGATTTCAGGTATTGTGGAATAGCGAGGTTTCTAGGCAATTCACCCCGTCGCGAGGCATTCGCCAAGGTGATCCAATCTCCCCTTTTATATTCATTCTGTGCATGGAGAGGCTTTCACATCAGATCTTGTCCTTAGTGGATTCGGGAAGCTGGAAGCCTATCAAGCTCTCTAGGAATGGTACCAAGCTCTCGCACTTATTTTTCGCTGATGATATACTTCTCTTTGCTGAAGCTTCGATTGGGCAAGTCGGAATCATTAAGAGCTGTCTGGAAGAATTCTGTGGGTTGTCGGGCCAGAGGATCAGCCTTAGCAAGTCGAGATTTTTTGTCTCGAAAAACGTGGAGTCGGGGCTGGTGGATGCTATAAGTCGGAGAAGCGGTTTCGATGCTACTTATGACCTTGGACATTACCTTGGGGTACCGCTTTTACACAATAGAATCAAAGGGAAGGATTTTGATTTTGTTTTGGAAAAGTTTGCTAGGAAGCTAGCGGGTTGGAAGACAAATTTGATGAGCTTCGCTGGAAGAGTCACACTCACTAAGTCCATGCTCAGCACCCTCCCGGTGTACAGTATGAGAACCCTTATCCTGCCTTCTAGTGTGTGTAAAAAGGTTGACAAGTTGTGCAGGAAATTTATTTGGGGATCAACTGAATCGAAACGGAAGGTCCACAAGGTGGCTTGGGGGGAGATAGTTAAACCGAAAAATATGGGGGGTCTTGGGATTATGTCAATGGAGGAGCTCAATAAGGCACTTGTTGCCAAGTTGAGTTGGCGTTTCATTATGGAGGAGAAAGGGATTTGGAGAAGCTTGCTGACCGAGAAATATATAGGGACGGCTCTTGGACCTTCCCCTTCTGCATCACATGTTTGGAAGGGCATTAGACGGGGCTTGGGCGAAGTTGTTAATCCAGGTCTGAGATGGAACATCCGGAATGGGAAAAGTGTGGACTTTTGGAGGGATTGCTGGATAGAAGACGAACCCTTGAACAAAATTTTGGGTGTTGACGACGGGGTGTGTCCGAATTGGAAAGTTGCTGAGTTGTGGGATTCTGATAGAGGATGGAAATGGGAGGTCTTCGGCCAATTGTTAAACCTGGGACGCTGCTGAAGATGGCGGCTATGGGGTGTACCTCCGGTGAAGATTTACCCTGCTGGAAATACAATGCGGATGGTGATTACTCGGTGAGATCTGGATATCTTTCGGTGTGCGGTTGGATCAACTCTCCGGGTAATGATGCTAATTTCTTTAATTCAGTTTGGAAACTCAAAACAAATGAAA